>JARHVA010001325.1:2377500-2930000 GCA_037957365.1 Torreya grandis
GTGACTAAGAGCTTTAAAATACACACACACACACACATAGTCACTAAATTACTAATGGCTATATGTATAGAGCTATATTAGGAATTGAGTGATTAAATATATATATATATATATATATATATATATATATATATATATATATATATATATATATATATATATATATATATATATTAGGAATTGAGAAACTAAAAGCTTTAAAACATATATATATATATATATATATATATATATCCATTAGGAATCGAGTGACTATATATATATTAAAGATTTTAGTCACTCGATTCCATATATATATATATATATATATATATGGAATCGAGTGACTAAAATCTTTAATATATATATATATATATATATATATATATATATATATAGTCACTCGATTCCTAATGGATCTATATATATATATATATATGGCCATAAGTTTATGTATATGTACATGACCATTTATATATATATTTAGCCATTAGGTATATATATATTAAAGCTTTTAGTCACTCGATTCCTAATGGCTTTATATATATGGTCATATGTTTATGTATATGTATATGACCATATATATATATATCCATTAGGAATTGGATTTCTACATAGACACACATATATATGTAGACATCCAATTCCTAACACCATTTGTGTCAAAATTGTCAATCTTACTTGATTTACACTCAAATATCAAATTTAGGTCAAAATCACTAAAACATGCTAGATGGTCCAAACTTGTCATTTACAAGTGTTGATTTAGGCCAAAGTATCCGTAAATGGGGAAATGCATTTTATGTGATTCCTAACTTTGATCAATTCATTTCAAGTCAAAATGACAATTTCACTTTTTTGTGCTCTGGATCACTCTTTTCTTATGATTCATTAATACATATCATGTACCTTTATTATTTTGTGTTGGCAACATCCTAAATGAGAATATGATTCCAACACATCTAACATCACCTTCCAGTTTTTTTGAGTCAAATTACAACCCAGTAATATGACTTTCTAACCATTTTTATTAATTGAGGGCCAATTTCTAAAGAATTACACAAATATTGTTTAATCTTGTTTAAGGTTAATTAATTCAAATCAAGATGTTAAGTGGATTTTCCATGGAGGTTATTGAATATTTATTTTTGAAAATTGATTCCTATTTACTGCATCACCTAAATGACATCATCTATGAGGTGGCATTCAAAAGCCATAATTGTAACACATATCATGATTATGGCCTCCCATGCCTCATTAATGCCCCTTCTTTCCAAATCATGATAAGGATATTTATGAAATTAGTTAAAAATATTAGATTAACCCATGGCCACACATCTCAATCTTGAGATGGATGATCATGGTTGATCCTAACCAATCTCAAAAATCTATAAATATAAGGCCTCACAATATCATTTTATAGTTAAAATTGTGTAAACTTATAATGTTAAAATCTCTCCACAATTCATGTGTTTAGATTATTATGTTATTTTCATTGGGATTAGTTTCATTTGATAGGCAAATTAGATAGTTTCAATATCATGAGCCTATGTTTCATGGAGTGTTCTTGAGACATTGGAGTTTTTCCACCATTGTTAATGAAGACAAGAATGCTTAATTAAGGGGAGAACATGTTTTTGAGCAATAGAGTCACTTTGGAAGGTAATGGTTTACTTTCTTTCATTTGTATCTTATTGTTACTATAAAAACCCTACATGAATAGATTGGCTTGATTTAATTAGCTCTTTATGCATTTTCTTTTGATTTCTTGGACTAATGCTTAACTAATCATTTCTTGTAATCCACTCTACTTTTGGCATGTTCGGTGGGATAGACGCATCCCACATAGCAAGAATATCATTATGAAACTTTTTGATCTTTAGTTGGATGTTTAAAAATCTTTAAATTTAATTTTCTAACTTTATTTTGCCATTTTTCTTTGTCATAGGTTTACACAGTAACTGTTGATGGTCAGTGTAACCACTAAAGGTCATTTCTAAGCATCGATAGTTAGGTGAAACCATCGATGATAAGGTATAAACATCGATGATAACTATGTAGGGAAACAAGCTAATAAGCCATCTTTTAGAGCTTGGGTTGAGGTCATATGGAATCTATTTTTGATGATTTTTTTTAAAACCATGTGTTTTCTCCTAAATTTTTAGAATATGCTATCAATTTACCTTCAAGTTGCATAGTTTTAAAATTAAAAAAAAATCAAAATCAAGTTACTAGATAACCTTAATCTAACGCATTTGATTCTTGAGGATTTGCCTTTGGGTTGATAGGTGTTTACTTTTCAAAGTTACTTGCCTCAAACTTAAAAGAGCTTCAAAGCTAAAGGAGGTTATTTGACTTTTTATGCAAGGCCTATTTGAAGAGTACCAATTCATATTTTCTTAATTATTTTTAACATTATTTTGGGATGTTTAAAAAGAATTAAAAAATCTTTCATTTGGTGCTTAACAAAAATTTTAGGGTATTTTATTGCATAATTTGTGGTTGTTTCTTCCAAGTTTATAACTTAAGACCAAGGGTCGAAAGAACATCACTAAACTTTTTGATTTAAGTGTTTTAAAATTGAACACATTTCAAATTTTGTCTTCAATAAATCATTTCTTTAATAGAATTTATTGGAAAAAAGAAAGATTGTGCGTGTATGCTCTCCTACGTATCCCCTTTAGGGAACTTGTGGATCAAATGAGTCATCTTTATTTCAAAGTGCCTTAGTCAAAGGTGTAAAAGAGATGTTGTCAAGGTTCTCACTAAGACCTGTATGGCTTGGGTGATCTAGAAATAACATTAAATCTCTTTTACTTGTTATTTGTTTTTGCAACTTAGCTTGTGAGGGGGGGGGGACTTCATTACCTCCCATAAGTTCTATAGGGAAGCCTTGAACCAAGAATTCATCTCCTGATATTGTCTTCAACCCCTTTCCATAGGAGGTATATAAATTGGGATCACCTCATGGGGATGATGGTTTAAGTAGTTAAACTATATCCTATTATTGGGGCTGATCTTGGGACATATGATCATGTTGGACATCACACTACACTAAGCAAGTGACAGATATAGTGGTTGTAAAAATGGCAAAATATTTTTACAATAGGCCATTTAATGTAGATCTAATTGATGTGTTAATTCTCTTATATTTTGACATGAAAGTCTTGTGCATGGGATCCATCTAGAAACATTTGAAAACTTACTATTTTAGTTAACTCCACTTTACCACACCTTGTTAGTTTAGGACTTAAGATGATTAATTAATTGATTTGATTTTGTCTTAGATTACTTGATCTTATTTTGGGTCAAAACTTTCTTGTTCAACAAATGTCATAACCTAACACATTGTCCACAAATTTCTTAAACAAGGATGCATTATTTTGTTGAATTGAAAATCATATTTTCCTTGTTCAAATTGTCATCTAAAACATTGTGTCATATTTTCCATTTTGGTGCAATTATGTTGCCCATTTTAGTCTAAATCATTTGCCAAGTTTTCTTAAGACCCTCATTGATAATTTAAATTTGAAGTTAGACCTTTCTAAGTTTTAAAGGTTGATGTGTTAAATTAGGTTCAACATTTGTACTTGACTTATTTTAACTTGGGTTCAATTTTTTGTTTAAATTGAGGGTCATTTATAGACTCATCATCACATTATCATCTTTGGTGGACTAAAGTCATCTTGCGTATCACTCATGCTTTGAGTCTTAAAACACATTTTATATTACCATTCCTATTACCATATGGAAATGTTATACCACCCATTTGGTTTTAGATTTATACTTAGGAATTCATGCATGTGTCCACATCATGAGTTTCTTAGTTTGTATTGTCTCCTTTCTAATCTAAAGGGTTTTCTTCTAGTTTTCTAATAGCAACTCATTGAAGTTGAAATAGATTTTATAGTATTGACATATCTCAAAAGTCTATATTTTAGTATACTATTTCACTTTAGGTGTTTTGAGTTATCATACCCTCTTCCAATTTAAATGATTTCAACCCTACCCAAGGTTGAGTAATTTCATGAACACATTATTCTAATTGTGTGTGGTTCCAAACCACCCTCCTTTTATAGTCTCATTGGTACCTTAGTCACTTGTTTAGAATAAAGATAAAGTCCCATACCTTGTTTACATGTTTACAAAAGCATTGATCCAAATTTAGTTAAACGTATAAGGTAGACCTTTCTAGACATGACTCAAAGGTTCACTTGTAGTGGGGTTCCTTATGGCCCTAGATATGAGGATGAGAATTTTTATGATGGACAAGCCAGTTTTGTTGTCTTTGAGGACATTCCTACAACTATAGGATCTAAAGAGGATTATACTGAATATCAAGAAAACCAAGATGAAGCGCTCCTCAGGTTGATAGAATATAGTGCTAGACTACCCTCGAATTTCCCTATAGAGAATCTGCACACCTTAGAGAAGGAGAACAACAACAATAATAGAAATATTTTGCTCAAACAAACATAACTTATTCCTATTAAAAAGGTAAATAAATAATTATAGATTCAAAACCAATTGATCAAGATCTTGTTAACAAGATTAAGAAGATAAGTCAATGATATGCCAATCAACTTAACACAGATTTAATAGACTCTCTAGTTGTTACTTAAATCCACAATGATGCTTCCAAGGAAAAAGGAAATGTGATTGAACCTATGCAACAAACATTGGCTGATGACATGACAATAATTGATCAAGGTGTCTCAAATAAACAAAACAAGATGCAAGAGGTAGTGCAAAATGTTCCACTAGACACAAAACACACATTATTTAACCATCAAGAACCTCTTGTTACTTTATAAACATAGAGACCTAAACATTTGGTTTGAATTGAGGATATCCCTCAAGAAAATTTAGCTAGTTCATCTCAACCAATGTAAAAATTTGTGAATAGACCAAGGACTCCCCAAAATCAACAAAACACGTATGGTTTAAGGCAATAGATTCTAAGGAATCAATGAATGATTTAATCGACTCTAGGAGTAAATAAAAACCAAGTCATATAACATAGGATGTACATCCCTCATAAATCTATGCAATAATAGGGGCACATTCCACCCCAACAAAACTATGTTCTAGCCATGAATGCACAAAATATGAAAGAGTGGAACTCCATGAAGGAGATTATGTCACATTTGGAGACTGGGAATATGATCAAAAAATACAAATTTAATGAGATATGTCCATATCCATTTAATTTAAGTATTCTCCAAGTCCCCTTTCCACATAATTTCAAGGCACCCAAATTTGATAAATACAAAAGAAAGGGTGATCCATGTGAACACATCTAGGCATTTTTTGTATTATGCCAAGGGGTGGCTTACAATAGCATATTTTTACTTTGATTATTTGTATGAAGTTTAGTAGGACAAGATTTAGATTGGCTACTTAATTTACCCAAAGGACCAATTATATATTGGAATGACTTATCTAAAAAGTTCATCAACCATTTCTCGTACAACATAGAGCATGAATTGATTGTTGTTAACTTATGCAAAGCCAAACAACAAGATGGAGAAAGCTTCACTACATATTTATAGAGATGGAGAGCATTAGCAGGTCAATTTCAACGTAATTTTCTAGACAAATAATTAGTGGATATATTTTCATAGAACTTACATCCTGAAGTCATGTACAATCTACGTCTAGCTTGTGCTAACCAATTTAAAGAGATCTTAAACAAGGGTGTATAGATTGAGAAGGGTATTATTGCCAAGGGACTTGTTAAGATATTTGTGTAGGGTCAAACATCAAATTAGACTCCATATTCTAGTCAGATAGTTGTGTAGGATAATCCTAAAGGCTTTAACAAGAACAAGAACATGGTTGGAAATAGGGTGACTGAAACAAGTCATGTACAAATGATACATGCTCCATCAGCTTCAAATGTGCAATTATCTCCTCTTAACCCACCACTTAACTTATAGAGATAGCCTCCATAGAGAGCAAACCACAATGGTTTTAGGGTCTTTAGAAAATTAGGAGAACCAATCAAATTAGTGTTCCAAAAGCTCATAACAGCTAGATCAACCAAAACCAAGTTGGTACAAATAGAATGAATGGTGAAACTTTCATCATGTTTTTGGTCAAAATGGTTATCATTGTGTCCAATTATGACATATTATTAAAGATATTATTGAGAGTGTTGAAGCTAAGATTAAATTGGCCCCTAATCAAGACACAAATCAGGATATGAGAATCTACAAGGACCCCTTTCCTAGAAATAATCAACTGCCATGAAGGAATAATCAAAACCAAGGATAGAGGTAGAATAAAAAATTAGAATCAAGGCCAGAATCATAATCAGCATGAGCATAATCATGATCATGATTACCCATACTAAAAATGTGGGTTATAAAAACATGACTTATGACTATAACAATATCGTGGGATGTATTTCTTTAGCTCATTTTACCACTATTACTATTAAACCATGTGAATCATGTCATGTTATTTTGTATTAAGGGACCCATCATTATAGGGTCAACACCCTCTCTCTCCAGTAATATCACGTCAAGTTTGCACAATTCTGTTGCAACTCCTTTTTCATAGGTTACTATTTCTAAATAACACCCTTATTCTAATTGTAATGGATCCTTATTGACTCAAAATTGTAGCAATACAACAAGATGCCCATGAATCACCCTTCAAGGCCCTTTTCCTTCATCTTATAATTATATTGGCTCCCTGCCACCTCTAAGATGCATAGTCATAACTAGACGTTCATGAGTTACTCTCTAAAGCCCTTCACCTACTTCTTCCACAATACCTAATGTGAAAATTGCACCAACAAATCCAAAGCTGACTACTATCCCAACTAAATCTAAGCCATCTCATACCAATATTGAAAAGCTTTATAGTCTATTGGACCAATTAATCAAAACCCCTGCACAGATTTCCATCTTTGATCTATTGTGGACATTTGAAGTTCATAGTACTATTCTAAACAATATTTTGCAAAAATCCACTATTCCCAATGATATAAACCTTGAAGAATTCCATAACCTTATGGGACATCTATCTTCATTTTTTCAAGTGAAGTTTGATAAAAAAGATATGTCTACACTTGGACTAGCCACAATAACCCACTATACATTGAAGTGATAATTGAAAACCATAAGATCAAGTGGGTTCTTATAGACAATGGTTCAACACTGAACATCAATTTCTTAATTTGGTATAAAGATTGGGATACACTATGAAAGACATTTAACTAGATATAATCACTATCAAGGTTTACGATAACATCGAAAGGGAGTCTGTAGGTACTATTTGGTTGTCAATCAAGGTTGGGTATGTTTCACATCATAAATTGCTTCATATTATGGATATTGAATTTATATATAACATACTCCTTGGTTGTCCCTGGATCCATGAAGTACATGCCATTCCTTCCACCTTGTATTAGTGGCTTAAGTTTCCCCATGATGGGATCAAGATTACTATTCTCACTGATCAAAAACTTTATGAATATTACAAACATCTTGAGGCCCAATTTCATAATTATAACTATTATCCAGGTTCTGAATTCATTGCAAAAAAGAATAAGACTATAGTTTCACATCCACCTCCATCCAATGATATCAACCCTAATGATCGCGCTTTCACCTCTGCTAATATATTCCTTGCAACTCTTACAAAGAGGTTATTATTAAAGACGTGGGAATTTCCACGTATAGTCTTAAGGATGCCTTCCATGTTACAAAGTTACCCAAAACTCCAAAAACATTTGGTAAGCTTAAACCTTCAAAGAATCCTAATAAACCCATAATGATTTGGTGACCAAATAAGTAACAAAAAAATCACCCATGGTTTTTGTACCTACTATTGTGCCAAACAAAAATCAAGAGGCTTTTACCGAGGGAGATTGGTTATATTCTAAAGGCTTTACTAATTGATTTCAAAATCCAAAGTATCCTATCCCTAACTAGATCATAGATCATTTTGATTATATAAGAAAAGGCCTTGGTCCATGAGTGCAAGGAATCCTAGAACCCATATCTACTAGAGTACCTAATTGGAATCATGGTCTTGGATATATACCACCTGATGGTGACCTCATGACTTTTGATAGTGACTCTTTTGAAGTGACTAGTAACGAGACTCCTGGTAGTGATGCAAAATCTCATTATAGCCTTTTTGATGAGCTTGTTGACACAGACCTATTTAATTCAAATGTTTGATGATCTTATTAACATAGACCTATTTAATTCAAATGCCATTTTAACCTTAACCATTGGAGCTTCCTATCCTAAAGCAAAGCCTCATTATTTCCTATGCCTTTGCCATTCTAAAATCATTGATTAGGACCAATAAAATTTGATCATATGCCTCGATGAGTTTCAAAATGAAGAATCACTTGAAAAATACATGGGCCTAAGAGATGGATTACCCATTGGTGATCACAAACAAGGCTTTAATTTTTTATTAGATCCCTTCTACCTACTTTGGATAGTAGACAAACTTTATTGGTCACAATAAAGAAAAAAAACATTGATATCTTCAGGTGAAAACCTCTTTGAGGTACTCATTAATAATGGAAAAAGTAAAGAAAAAGATAAGCCTTTGAGTGAAAACCTATTTCAGGCACTCTTAGGTAGGAGAGTTTGCTCATCCCTTCAAAATGTAGAAGGTCCATCTAGCCCAAGTTCTATATCTAGTACAAACATCTCTTCAGAATAACAATAAATGTTTAAGCATCTTACCCCTGAATTTTTAGAGGTTTTTTCTAATTGGCATTTACCTAAGATGGTGAATTCTAAATCATCACACTATCTAGAACTTTAGGAGGAACAATAAGAATATGTGGTAGAACAAGATGATCATGATCATTCTTTTCCTATAATTCTAGAATATGCATCCACACTCCTCATGGAAAACATGACAAAAGTGAACTTGAGAACTTATGAGGATCCTAAAATTGTTTATCTTGGAGCTTCCCTTACTGAAGCAGAACATGAACAAATTATATCCTTCCTAAGGGATTATATTGACATCTTTGCATGTGCATACTCTGACATGCCAGGATTAGACCCAGAATTGATTGTGCATCGCCTTGTTGTCCATCCTGATTTTAAACTAGTCAAGTAAAAATTGAGGAAGAAACATCCATGCATCACCCTATTGGTTAAATTAGAACTAGAAAAGTTGCTAGGAACAAGTTTTATTGGGCCACTAGATTACTTTGAATGGATCTCAAACATATTCCTAGTGAATAAAAAGATCTTGGGTATACATATTTGTACTAATTTTAGAGATATCAATAAAGCATGACCCAAAGATGATTTTATTCTACCTAAATTTGACATGATGATTGACTCAACTACTAGGTATGAGATGTTATCCTTAATGGATGGATTTCTTAGATACAAGCAGATCAAGATAGCTCAAGAAGACCAACACAAGATTGCATTCACCACTCTGTGGGGAACATTCTGTTACCAAGTTATACCATTTGGATTAAAGAAATTTTGAGCCACATATCAATATGTCATGACTGTCATCTTCCATGAAATAATGCATGATATTATTGAGGACTATGTTGATGATATACTAGCAAAATCAAGAACAAGAGTTGCACATCCTTACATTCTATAAAGAATCTTTGACAGGCTTCTTGAATATAAAGTTTGCTTAAATCCTAAGTTATGTGTATTTGGAGTCACATCACGGAAATTTATAGGTTTTGTTATATCATAAAGAGGGATTGAAGTGGACCCTACCAAGGTCAAGGCCATTATAGAGATGCCTCCACTAAACAATCTCAAACAATTGCGAACCTTGCAAGGAAAGATCCAATCTATACGTAGGTTCATTTCTTAATTGACAGATAAGTGCCACCCATTTACCCACATTTTGAAGAAAGGGGTAACTTATCAATGGGATGAGTATTACTAGATAACATTTATGAAATTCAAGTCATATTTGGCCAATCTGCTAGTTTTGAGACTGCCAACACCTGGAGGACCATTGCTTATTTACATATCAGCAATAGAGCATGCACTAACGGCACTTTTGGCCCAAGGTAAAGAATATGCAATATATTATCTAAGATACACTCTTATGGCTTATGAACATAATTATATGTCTATTGAAAAGGCATGTTTAGTTATGGTGTTTTCTACCCAAAAATTGTGGCATTATATGCTAAACAATAAAACTATTGTCATTGCCAAGGTGGACCCTCTCAAATTCCTATTGTCCAAAGCAAATATTTAAATACGCATGGCTAAATAGGTTATTATCCTAATAAAATTTGACAATGATTATAAGAATAAAAAATAAATCGAGGGATAGGCCATTGTTGATCGAATTGCAAAAGCCCCTATCATAGATACTCAACCTCTGAAATTTGAATTTTTAGATGATTATATTATGACAATGATTAAGCATCACAAGAGTCTAAATAATGGAAGCTTTAATTTTATGGATCCTTTACATCCCATGGATCTGGAGCCAATATATTATTGATTACACCTTAGGGGGATTTGATTCCCAAAGCATTTCATATACAATTTCAATGTACAAATAATATGGTCGAGTATGAGGCATTGATTGCAGGGATTCGCCTTGCCATACGACGAGATATTTAGAAATTGAAGGTTTATGGTGATTCCAAATTTATCATGAATCATACCAATGATCAGTATCAAACCAGAGATGACAAAAATTTTCCTTACAAATAAATTGTTGATAATCTCAAAGGTCATTTTAAATCTTTATAGTTTGAACAAATTCTAAGAGTAAACAATATATTGGCTGATGTAATGACAACAATTGGTTCCATGATACAGATTGATGGTGGAGCTAAAGAGTATCAGTTCCTAATTAAAAATATTCTTCAACCTACACATGTTATACTAAATTTCGAATGGGTATGCACCATTTCTAGTCCCAATCCCCCAACTAAATTGCCCTAGTTCCAAGACTTTTATAACTATTTCCATGATCATGTTTTCCTAGTTGACCTAGCCAATAACTAGAAAAAACTCTTCCATCACCATTTATCACATTATAACCTCTTAGGAGACACACTTTATCATAAAAGCTATGATGGAATGCTTCTTCATTGTTTATCTTCAAGAGAACCTAATTACACGCTAAGGGAGGTTCATGAAAGAATGTGTGGGGCCCATACCAATGATGTAGTCTTAGCAAAGAAGCTCATGATAACATGTTATTATTGGCCAAAAATGGAGATTAATGCTTATAATTATGTATGAAAGTGCATTCCTTATCAAAAACATGGTAATTTGATACACACACCTTCTTTACCACTAAAACTAATCACAACAATGAAAATAAAATGTTTTGAACTCCTTAAATAATGTCATAAACTCAAAAGGATCCTTCTTTCCAACCAAGTAAAGGAAACAACTTATAGTAAGAGTAAAACTCACCTTTAAATTTATCTGAAATCACTATGAATTCAAGTAATCAAATATCTTATATCACCTGTGCTATTCTCCTTTGTATCAACCAATATCCTTATTTGCTAAATTTGAATTATTCTCTCTTGATACAAATATTAACTAGATCAAATAATTAAACCAAAACAATATGTGCTAAACATGCTTGATAAGACACATATTCTAACATATGCATTAATGGCAAGAATTTTTACGTGTAATTTTGATGAGTAATGATTATCTGTAACCTCATGAAAATTTAAATTTTTTTGCTTTATAATGAGTTTCAGATATATTCTCCTCTAAATCTTCTGCTAATTTTAACTTAGAGAAAGCCTCGGGGCGAGATGAGAGTATAGCCATTGAACTTTTGAAAATGTGGTTCAACTTCAGGGTGCAATGATATGAGATGAACTACACAGACCAGCCAATAGTCACATGATCTTTCCAAAAACTTCAAACTTTGAAACATTGAACCGTTGAACTTTTGAACTCCGCTATGTAGGTTCAAACGTTAGGTTCAAGTGGTAGGTACAATGATACATTAATTTATACAAGGGAACTAAGTGAACATGACTCTTTACAAAACATCAAGTATTGAATTCTTGAACTATTGAACTGTTGAACTTTTGAACTTTGAAAAAGGGTTCAAGTTCAACCAAAAGGTTCAAAATCATAATTGAAATACACAAAGGGACAAACAGTTCACTTTGAGAAATATTGAACCATTGAACCATTGAACTTATTGAACTCTTGAGCTCTGAGAAAGGTTCAATTCTTATAAGAATTTACACACAAAATGCGATAAGTGGGTGAACTTATTTATGACAAAATTCATGAAAAAATGAATAAGGGTGATTCAAAAGGTGACATTGGCTCTGACTGGTGATTGTATTTTATGACAAAATGTAGAGAACTTAGAAACTCTAGTTACGTAGACTAAAACACAGCAACAAAATAAAAGGAGAAAGATAAACCAAAAATGGGAAAGGAAAACACAAAACACGAACAAAAGAAAGGCTATGTATAAAATAGGGGACACCTATTTCATAGTCGATACAACTTCAGATCCTATCCATTGTAGGATAGGGGCAAAACAACTCCATCCAGATATTCCAATTTAAAAAAATTAAGACCAAGTACCTGATGAATTTTGAAAGGGCCTTTCCTATGTGAATCAAATTTGCCATGTGCTCCTTTAGGTTCTCTTCTTTTATCCCATAGCAATACTTCATCTCCTTCCATGAACTTTCTAGGTCTAGTTTTTTGATCAAAAATCTTTTTAACCCTATTTTGATGAGGAGTAATCCAGTCAACTAGTTCATTTCTCTTTTCATCAATCTTAGTTAAGTACATAACTATTTTCTCTAAAGAATCTTGAAAGTACTGATCTTTAATAACATTTTTAAATTTAGCTGTAGATAATTCTTGAGATAATGATAAGTGTGCTCCTATCCCATAAACCATCTCAAATGGTGCCATTCCTATTGCTCTTTTTTGGGTTACCTTGTCAGCCCAAAGTGCTTCGTATAGTTACTTATGCCAATCTCTAGGGTTATCACTCACCAATTTCTTCATGATGGATATCAAATTTTTATTACTGGACTCTACTTGTCCATTCCCTTGAGGGTAATAATTTGATGAGTGAGAAAAAGAGACACTATGTTCATAGCAAAATGAAGTAAGTCCCATTGAAGAAAAATTGGTAGCGTTATCTACCATAATCTTCTAAAGAACATCAAAATATATTTTCTTTGAGAAAATTACATACCACTTCTGAAGTAGTTCTCTTCACAGGGGCTACTTCAACCCATTTCATAGAATAATCAATTGTTGTTAAAATGTGTGTATGACCAGCACTTGATGGAGGTGAAAGAGGCCTAATGAAGTCTAATCTCCATTATTTGAAAGGTTATTCAATAATGACAAGTCTTAGAGGTAATGTTGCAAGTTGTGGCCTTTCTCAAAATAATTTGCATTTTTCACAGTTAGCTACCCATTTATATGCATCTTTGAACATACCTAACCAATAATAATAATTTCTAAGGATTTTGAATGCTGTGATCGAAGAAGAGAAATATCCACCACAGGCTTCATTATGAAAAACTTTCAATAGTTTGTAATGTTGTTCCTTATCTACACATCTCAAAAAGGTTCCATGTAGTCCCTTTTTATATAGGACATCACCCCATATCACATATTTTGCTGATTTTAACTTTAGATTCCTTTTCTCCTTCGAGGATAAATGATTGGGATAGTGTCCATAAGTAAGATAGTGTGCCACGTTTAGGAACCATAGATATTGTAAGCTCACCAATAGGACAGTAGAAAGTCCTTCTTCTTTACTTCTATCTATCAATTTGAATAAACCTTGATCTCTAACTAATTTGGTTGGCTTAATCTCCAGGTCATATTCTTGAAACTTAGTAACCCATGTTGCTCTATTGTTCATCCTAACCTCTTGCTGAGTTAGAATGCTTTTCATAGCCGAAATAGGAACAAATACAATTGAATGAGAATGAAGTATATAATATCTAAATTATTTAATATCCTTTACTACAATAAAAGCTTATTTCTCAACCAAAGAATATTTAAGTTCATGCTTCTTGAGAGGAACACTCATAAAGGTTATTAGGGCTTTTACATTTACTTTATTTTTCTGTAACAAGATACCAGACATGGTATGTTCTAAAGCATAATAGTAAATAATAAAATCTTTTTGGAAATTAGAATTTACCAAAGTAGGTGTTTGTGCAATCACCTCTTTAATATCTTCAAATGTTTTTTTAGCAGCTTCATTCCACTTGAATGCTTGTTTTTCGCTCATCATCTCCATAATATGTTTTGTAATCTCAGTAAAATTATGGATGAACCTTCTAATAAAATTAATTTTACCAAAGAAAGACTTAACTCTAGTCCTATTAGAAGGAAGGCTTAGTTGTTGTATTGCTCTAATTCTTTCTGGGTCAATTTTGATTCCACTTTTTAAAACTAGGTGTCCTAATAACTTTCCTTTTGTAACATAACAAACTGACTTCTTAGGATTAAGAGATATCCCATGACTCAGGCATATTTGTAAGATGGCCTCCAGATCCTTCAGATGATCTTCTTTTTTTCTAGAGAAAACAGTCAAATCATCAAGATAAATGATAATAATTCTATCTTTCAGATATTTAAAGGATGAATCCATCACCTGTTGAAAATTTCCACCAACAATAATCAAACCAAAGGGCATACAATTATAAGCAAAAGTTACTCGAGGTGTAGTGAAAATAGTTTTATGTTGGTCAGCTGCAGCTACACTTATCTGATTATAACCTGAGAACCCATCTAACATGGACATCATTTCTGACCCAATAATAGTTTTCAAGATGTGATCCATCATAGGTAAGGGATAATTATCTTTTAAATTGGCTTGATTCAAATTCTTGAAGTCAACATAGATTCTTATTTCTCCATTCTTTTTTGCATACTGGAATAATGTTTGCCATCTAGGTGGAGTGATGAATTGGATAAATAATCCAAGCCTTCAACATCCTGTCAATCTCTTTAAAGATAGCCTCAACAAATTTTGGGTTGTAATTTCTGAATGGAATTTTATTTTCTTTCAAAGGAATATGATGTTGAAACTATCCATGTCTAAAATCTTTGAGTTCATCATAGCCCCAAGTAAAGACATCCTTATACTTAATCAATAGATTAATTAATTCATTTTTCTCTTGTGGTGAGCAAGACCTAATAATGGAGATCCATTTAGGGTTAGTCTCACTTCCAATATTGATTTTCTCATAATCCTTCATTTTGTTAGGATTCTAGATAAGTTTGCCTTTAGTATATTCATCTTGTCTAGTGAACAAATGTTCTAGAGAGACTAATCTTTTAGGGATTTTTTTTTCTTTTAATTGAATTACATCATCTTTTGGATTGATCCCTGATCAGGACTAAATTCTTTACATTCTATTTCAAAACCTTCAAAATAAATTCCTAGGAACATATCAACATTCTCTAATTTTTTTTTGATTTGTTTATTACTCTAAAAAACTTGGCAATTTTTTGTATTGTCTGGGACATTAGGATGATAGACTAGTTCTATTCTATATGAATCCCTTTTGAAATTAGGGTGTGGGAGAAGAAGAGAAGCTAATACTACTAGAGAATCTATCCAGTTGTTCTGGACTCTTGGAATTGCTTCAATATAAAAGACATCAAAACATTCTATCTCATCTCAAACTCTATTTCTGTAATGTCTTAACCTGTCATTTTTAACTAAAAAAATGCCTCTCACTTGTTTGATAAAATTTTCAGCATCTCCTCTTGCCTTGATTAATTTTATACCCTTTCCTTTAGCTTCATTTAACCCAAGCAATAAAGCTTCATATTCTATAGTGTTATTAGTGTTTTTGAATTAGAGTTTGAAAGAGTAAGAAAAAGTTTCACCTCCAGGTGAGATCAACACAAATCTTGCTCCTAAACCAATGGTAATACAACTGTCATCAAATTCCATGGTCCATAGATCATTTGAATGAAGAGACTTTGGGATAGAATCTTCCTTAAAATCTTTAGGGGAGAGAAAATAATTACCAAATTCACATTCTTCAAATAGAATCTGAGACTTAGGATCATCAAAAGGATATATTGTAAACTTGCATTTAGGTTCAGGTTCTAGCTTAACTTTATACTTTTTCACTAGAATTGTAGCTTCTAACCAATCCAATTTAATTAGCCCTCCCAAATCTTTGCAAAAAGTCTTGTTCAACAACATCCCATAACTAGTAGGAATATCTGCTTCTAAAATAGTTAACTTCACCTTTTTATTAAGATAGGCTGAAAGAGCAACTCGTGCATCTTTAGTTTATTCAAGCAAAGAAATCTATTTGCCATCCATGGAATAACATCTACCAAATGTTTTTGTAAGGGATAAGCCTAAGGCTTTGGCTATAGAAGAAGGTATTATATTATCAAAAACACCTGAGCCTATGATACAATTACTGAGTTTATGACCATTTATGAGTAAAGAAATGTAAAATGGGTTGGGTTTCATATCAACCATATAAGGAGTATCATCAGATGAATTGAGGGTCATTCTAGAAGTATGAGTGGGTGATTTAGGTAGAGAAGTAAATAATTAGGCAATGGGAGACTCAGTGTTAACGTTTAATTGACTTTCAGGTTCAACTTATATAGGACTATTTGTGACATATTTAACCAATTTATCAAGTTCCTTGGGTTTCAACCTGAGGTATTTAGCAGGGGATATTTGAATTTTTGCAGACTTACAAAATTTTAAAATATAAAAAAGTCTCACAATCATTTCTATGTAACAATTTATTTTCTTGTGTCTTATCATCAAAAGTTTTAGTAAAAGGTTCCTTACCTTTAATAGGCACTTTTTGAGAATTAGAAAACTTCAAATTCTTTTGACTTCTGGTAAGTACAACACATGAAGGATCTTCAAGAGTAACCAATATTTCACCTCCTCTTTCTGAATCTAAATCATATTCTAGGAAGTGTATTTTAGAGTCACCAGATTTTTCAAAGCTCCTTTCTTCTTCAGTAATCTCCCCTAAGACATCTTGAGTAGTAGTCATTTGAGTATATCTAAGCATCTATGGATAAGAATCTCCATCATGATCAGTAGTCAAATGAAAGACACACATGTTATTTCTTCTAGGAGGGGCTTCAATAGTCAATCTTGGTTGTGTTGATGCAAGTGGTAATGTCTTACCAACATTTGCTTGTTGATTTCTCCTGCCAATATATTGATATGGTCGTTGGAATGAAGTACTAGTCTTCGATAATTATCTTTTAAGGCAAATCTTATCATTGACTAGCCTTTGAACAATAGGATCTGTAGAGGATGAGGGATGAGTATTAAGTACTTGGACTTCTTTTTTCCATTTTTTGGCCATAATAAGATCATCCTCTAACTCAACTGCCGATGATTGTGCATCTGTTAAATCAATAATTGCACCTCTTCTGAGATGAAAATTTATATCAGGAGGCATAGAATTAATAATCATTTTTTATTCTCAACAGTCAGTCTTTTAGCAGTAGGAATCTTGTGCACAATTCTAGTCAATTTGGCTATAACTTCCCTCATGGGTTCATGTATCTCCTTCTTGAGCTGAGTCAATTGAGCAAGAAGGGAATGTTCATCTTCTACACTTTTGAACCTATTTTCAAACATAGTTTTCATATCATTCCATTTTGTGATTGAGGAATCAGTTAGATGATAAAAACATTGTCCTGCAATATTAGTTAGAGTTTGCACAAAAATCCTTATGGTTATATCTTGATGTTGCATGCCTAATGCACCACATGCCACTTCAAAGGCACTCAGATGTTCCTCTGGCGATTGTCTTCCATCTCCATTAAATTTGGGTAAATTTTTCCTTGCATTTTTAGGCAAGGGATTTAGGTTGGCCACTAAATTTAGAGGTCATATGGCAGAAGGAAAGATAGTACCAAAAAGATTTAAAGATTGATAGACAAAGGATGTAGAGGGTTTAGGAGGGTTAGGAGGTCTACTTCTAGATTTTCTAATATGGGTAGGAATATAAGGAAAATTTAAGAAAATTAGAATCCTTAATTCCTTCTCTTTTCAAAGACCTTGTGTATCTTTTAGAATCCAGCTTATGATATTATAATTATTAACTTCACACTTCAGGGGGTTTTAATTCTCTACTATGTTTTATTCTTGTCTCCTTCTTTGTCTGAGTAACAATAATCTCATATTATCAGTGAATTCTTCTTCTTTTTCTAATATTCTACTTGTTATTCTATAATCATCAATATTTTGATGAGAACACCAAGCAGGAGTATTGAACTGACTCATTATATCTTCCTGTTTGTCTTGAAAACCAAGATTAGGTTGTAAAATAGGAATTATATTTTCATGTGGAAGCACCATTGTTGTTTCATATTAAGGTGACTAATCTTTCAGTAAAGATTTCAATTTTGATTCCCCAGCAAAGTCACCAAAAAACTGTTGGCTAACAGATTTGTCCTTATCTAAAAATATTTTATTTTGACTCCATACCCTTCTTATTTCAAAACAAATAAGTTAAAAAACAAATAGGTGAACTATTAAGACTAGTTCCCCTCTGAATTAAGGTATAGCTCCCTTTAATATTTTTAATGAATTCGAATATTCAGGCACACTTTTTAACCAAAAAGTGTTTAAAGGTAAACTAACATCCATATATCATCATGCTATGAATGCGAGATTTTATAACATGAATGAGTAATAGAATACATAGATTTTATTTTCAATAACAATTAAATAAATAAACATATATATTATTGAACTAATAAATGATAAAACACATATAATTAATTGTCTAATGGAAGAGTAATCACTATATGAAAGAAGATTTCACACAGAAAACCTAATTTCAGATACTCAAACACACAGATATAAGTATGCAATAATTAATCCTCTTTTTCATTCAAAGATGAGAAAATGTTTCAGACAAACATCACATATATTGTCAATAACAATGGTTCAGTTTTCAATTTTTTTTTAACTCCCTTCTCTACCTTGTCTTTTACAACTAAATATATATATATAGTTGCCATAACTAATCCACCTGTCAAACTAAACCAGAGTTAAAGTAACTCTGACCCATACGAGATTCAATTTTTATAAATTTTATAAAAATCAAGTTTTAAATAGAAAACCAACTAAATAACTAAATAAAAGAAATTATGTAAGTAAAATCATTACTAAGGTGATAGATTAGGATCAATAGATTTGTCGTGTTTGGTTGGGTAGACACATTGAGCTTTCCACTCCTGAAATGCTGTAATAAACTCTTGAATTTTCATAAGATTAGGAATGTTGACATGTTTTATGCTTACTTTCTAGATGTTTTCTTCCCTCCAAAATTTCCCCATCTTTTCTATGTGCTCTGAGAGAGTGTCAATGTAGCCATAAAGAAGTGAATCTACCTTTGAAATCTGAGAAAAATCTTCAGTTGATAAGTTGTCACTTTATTTAATGATGTTGATCCTTTCCCTAAAGTATTGAATCATAATATTTTTGTCCTTTTCTAGTTTTCCATCATCATTTATGTATTTGATATCAATACTTTGTAGATCATGCTGTAATGACTAAATGAATTTAGTTATTTCCTTGATCATTTTTTTGATTTCCATTCATCCTTATCGAGATATTGAATTTCTCCATTAAATATTTTTTATTATTTACATATAATACATCTTCATCTAGACTTGTCAAGTTCTTCTCTGACAAAAACTTTGTTATTCCATACTTTTGTACTTCATCAATCTGGTTCATCACGCTCATCCATTTTCCTTCATCTTTTATCCATAAGGCATTTTATGTCTTCAAATATTTAACAGTAATTGTGGATAGATCATACACATTATTTAATTTATATATGTATTTCGTACCTTTCTAGATCATGCTATCCAACCAATTATCAAATACCCTGGTAACCATTTTGCCTATGTGTATCTGGTCCAAAATCTTTTGATTGATAGGTGATTTTGGATCAAAAGATAGGGGTAGTTGGGTGATCAGTTATGGATCTAGACTATGAATGGCATCAATGTACTCTGTCATTGACCATACAGTCTATTTTAATTCCCTTTTATCTTTTTCATCCTTTTAGGTTCTGCTGACCATCCTTTTGGTGGATGCTTCAAGGCGATGCACATCTGTGGCATGTGATGCAGTCCTATGATCTACCTTTTCAATTGTAAAATCTTGAACTGTAAGATCTTGAACTTCTTCATTGGTTCTTGGCCTGGCTACTTTTGCATTCTAGTTCCCTGTATTAGGATTAACATCTACCCTGTATGTTGTTTTTAACTTTTTAGATTTAGGAGTTTTCCCTAAACATTTACTCACCATATCCTCTAAGGGTAAATAAAATGGAACTATTTTCCTTTTATTACTAATTGAGCTTTCCAACCACTTGGGTGCAAAGGCTGAGGCTTCTTTATCAGGATTTGGTTGATCAGAATGTACATTTGAAATGATCATTAATTCAGTAGAATCAGAAGGAATCACTGTCTATTGATCTGCACTAACCTATTCCATAATTGGTAAACCATATTCTTTATCATCTTTTATTTCTCTTAAATCTTCTTTAGAATTCAAATCCATAATTACCTTCTCAGAAATCTGACTCTTTTTCTTGATTTGGGTCCTTGATCTAGTGGCATAAGGAGGTAGAATAGTTATAAGGGCCTTCTCAGATTCTTTGATGATAGGATCCCTTCCAATTTTTATTCTGGAAGTACCTAAATCATAGATAGCAATAAGCTAATTAGAGGAGCTTATTGGGAATGGTGATTCAATTATTGATGTAGACTGTCGGGAAGCTATGTTTTGAGCTCCCCCTAATTTTTGCTCTCTCAACCATTTCTCAGTTCTCCTTATCACTAAGAGGGTCTTAACCTCAATTCTATCTTGTTCATTTTTATTCCAATCAATTTCTAGAATAGGTGATTGTTTTATTTGCTCAAATTATGGATCAGTCATCTATTCATCATTGTCAAAAATTCTAGAAATGTCCATATTTTAATTGAGGGTAATAATTTTCCCTAAGAACCTGGACCACAGTCTTCTTCTAACTTCAAATTCATCTAAACAATCCTCTAATTGAGGAATATGTGAAAACCCTATTCCAAGATCCAAGTTATCTCTGACAAAACCTTTGCTATCAAATTGTGATCTGGCTGTGAAGTATTGAAAATTGAATTTCTTAAAATCTAATTCTAAATTCAAATCATCAGAAGTTGATTTGCATGAATAATGTCCAAGTTCAATAGGAAAAGATATACCAAATTTATTTTTTGTTGGGATTTTTTTATCTACATGTGATAATTGTCTACAGACTTCTATTAACACAAACCAGTTAAAAACATACCTAGGTAACCTTAAAGGTTCACCATCAAAACCCCAAACTTTGATATAAGTGAACTTGGAAAACTGAGTGAAGAAACTACCATAAATGTTGATTAGTTTCATAGCTTCATTAGACAACCTTTTATTGATGTTGTTTGACAATTTAAAAGTCATTCTCCTAGTAAAAACATCATTGACTCTCCTGTAATCCTCATAGCAATTATGCATTTATGACTGTGAGTAATAGTCATAAATTTTACTATCTTCAGCCAAGGGTGCATGTTGTAATCCTACCCATTATCTTGTAGATGCCAAGCAATAGAAGAGGTATGAAGACATATAAAACTCTTTATTTCCCAAACAATTGCTTAAACCTAGATGCAAACATTCTGCTATAATTTTTGCCTAATCCAAATATTGCTCTCTTTGGAGGATCACCTGTATGAAAAAGTACATCTAGTCTTCCCAATAATATGTATGAGCATTGCCTTTTAGTCTATGTAGTAATACTATAATATATTGTACTTTTGGAATCATATGATTTTTTGTTAATGGTCTGGGTAGTCTTGAACCCCCTTTTTAGAATTTCAAAAGCCAATTCCTAGCAATCACACTCTTGAAAATTGTTTTTTTTAATGAAAAATAACCATATGAAGAAGTAATATTGAGGTCAGAGTATGGTTCCTTGGGAGGAATTCTCATTATAGACATTAGGGTTTGTTTATTGATATGCAGTAAAACATTGACATCTGCAGTCCTAATACACCTATTCTGAGGTTCATATCTATTCATGCATTCAAAGACTAATTCGAGGCATTGGACAACCATGGGAAAGGCCACAGCTTCAACCAAGACACTTTATACCATATTCTACATCATAGGATTTCTAGCCCTTTCCTTAAAATCTTCCAATTCATATTGGACCAGAGAGGTGTCCCTAATTTTAGGAGAGCATATAAGAATAGGACCATGTTCGTAATCAAGACATGCAGATTTCATGGTTATAGGTTGGAGGATATAATGGAAAGAAAATGTTTTATACTCCTTAAATAATGTCGTAAACTCAAAAGGATCCTTCTTTCCAACTAAGTAAAGGAAACAACTTATAGTAAGAGTAAAACTCACCTTTAAATTTATCTGAAGTCACTGTGAATTCAAGCAATCAAATATCTTATATCACCTATGCTGTTCTCCTTTATATCGCTCAGTATGATTGTTTGCTAAATTTAAATTATTCTCTCTTGATATAGATATTAACCAGATCAAATAATTAAATCAAAATAATAGGTGCTAAACATAATTGATAAGACATACATTCTAACATATGCATTAATGGCAAGCATTTTTTACATGCAATTTTGATGAGTAATGATTATCTGTAGTCTCATGAAAATTCAAAATTTTCTACTTTATAATGAGTTTCAAATATATTCTCCTCTAAATCTTCTGCTAATTTTAACTTAGAGAAAGCCTCAGGGTGAGATGAGAGTATAGTCATTGAACCATTGAATCATTAAACTTTTGAAAATGTGGTTTGACTTTGGGGTTCAATGATACGAGATGAACTAGATAGATTGACCAATAGTCACATGATCTTTCCAGAAAATTTAAACTTTGAAACATTGAACCGTTGAACTTTTGAACTCCGCTATGTAGGTTCAAATGTTAGGTTCAAGTGGTAGGTTCAATGATACATTAATTTATACAAAGGAACTGAGTAAACATGACTCTTTACAAAACATTGAGTATTGAATTTTTGAACCATTGGAATCTTGAACTATTGAACTTTTGAACTCTTAAAAAGGGTTCAAGTTCAACCAAAAGGTTCAAAATCATAATTGAAATACACAAAGGGACAAATAGTTCACTTTGATAAATATTGAATCATTGAACCTATTGAACCGTTGAACTTATTGAACTTTTGATCTATGAGAAAGGTTCAAGTTCAAAGGTTCAATTATTTTAAGAATTTACACACAAAAGGCAATAAGCAGGTGAACTTCTTTTATGGCAAAATTCATGAAAAATTGAATAAGGGTGACTCAAAAGGTAACACTTACATATGTGGATATTTGAACATGTCCTTTTATGTCTTCATTCTCAAATTTAGTGGCATGAACCCATGCCCCTTATATTGTGTCCCCTTAGCCTACTTTTGTGTGCCTCATGTGTTTGTATGTATGCTTCTTCACCATGACACTTGTATTTTCTTGTTACACACAACAATTTTTGATGCCATAAGGGATCTCATGCATCTACCCTTCCTACTTGGGATCTGTGATGGAAATCATACCCCATTCACCTAGGTAGTTACTTATATTTTCTGCTATACACATTCATTACATCTATCTTAACACCCTTGTGCAATGCTAGATTACAACATACATCTTACATTACCTACTTATGGTCATATTCATTTACATTCTAATGTTATGTTTATACATTGTATTAGAATATTATGCACATGCTCTAGCTAACACATTTGTAGGCTACTTATTTAGAGGGTAGTTATTTCATAGATTTCATAACTACCCTTAAAAGAGGGGGCATTCACAGGGGTTTATCATAGAGATCAGACTCTTACTTTGCTATTCACAGATAAATTTAAACACATAGGTTCAATTTCAAAAATTGGACATAGGAAAAAATAGAGACTCAGACAATAGTTCAGATCACCCACATTTTTTACTAGGCAAACATTCACACCCAAATTGGGACACTAGAGCCACATGGATCTACTATCTACTATAGGGCACTACTTTATTTTAGCCCCAACTTTAGGATAGTTTGGATAATTCAAATTAGTACACCATGTATTGTACAATTTTTCATAGATACACTCACATGTTTGATAGTTATGTTCTGATTTTGCTCAAATACACTCATTTCAGCTTAGATTCATAATAGTTGCTCAGATTTTGGGGTATAATGCATGACATGATCAATTCCACATTTGGTTTAATTATACAAATTCAATTATTACATACTCAATTCAAATTTAGTATACTCAGATACCAGATTGGGGGTATGTATACGACACATAGTTTCCATATACTCAATGATACATAGGTTGATCAGATGGGATGGAAAAATCCATGTCATTTTTTATGATGTATACACTTTCTATCACATTTTAGGTTGTCTCCATATTCATTCCTTATTCCATCTACAGTGGTTTGCATTCTTGAGTGGCCCAAAGCTGACTAATACACCTGAGTGGCTATAGAATTGACATACACAATTAGATTTACTCAGTTAGATACTTTCAAAACTTTGCACACTTTAGTTACAAATGCATTTACTTCACACAGGTGGGAAATGATAGAGTCATGGCCTACTTGAGTTCTTTATCTACCCTCATGAGAGGGTTAGACACACAGTCTTATCCAAGCTATTCATAGATCAAGATCCACTGAACAAGGGTGGGAAATGATGTAGTCAAAACCAGATGGAGTTTCTGAACCACCTGTATGAGGATTGAGTAAGCCATTAGCTCATTACAAGCTATTCAATGATATGATCACTATTTACACTCACACACATAGGTTGTCACTAGGATCATGCATTGCTTTGCATACTTAACGAGGTGTATTCATTCCTTTCTACTCTCTTTACTCAGCTTTATTTAGTTACTTCATTTCATCATAGTCTTTTGATTTTGATCATTCTCTTAAGTACAAACTGATTTTTGCATGTTTCATTACCGGTCATTGATTTGGATCATGTTTCACATATATAGACCTAGATTCACATACTCAAACTTAGCTCCATAGGCTTCATTTCCAAGGTAAGTGTTGACCATTTTGGTCCTGCAGGCCAAAATCGGTCCTCCTTCTTCCCTTGTTGTCTGAGCCAGTTTAAAATTTGATTTTTTGCACAAGTCTTATTTCTACAGACTCTGTAGGCTGGTTCTATGGACTCTGTAGGCTTGTTTCTACAGACTTTGCAGGCTGATTTCTACAGACTCTGCAAGAAAGAAACAAGTTCCCAACACTTAGGCAACAAAAGGACCCTTGCAACTTTTTTGAAAGGCAATTTTAAAGGCCAAACAACCTTACGGAGGGTAGTCAAGCATAAAATGGACATTCCAGTGCCCTTGTGGAGGGCAGTTCTAAATCTAAGTGCCCTTGTGGAGGGTAGGGAACACTTGCGAAGGAATCAAAGAGAAGGCTGAAATGGTAAGTCTTTCTTCAAAAAAGTGAACAAGGCAAGTTGGAATTCCTTTGGATTTGTTCAAGGCAAAGGACAAGAGAACTTCTTCAGACAAAATGCCTGAAGGAATTCCTTCAGACATTTTGTCTGAAGAAATTCATAAGGCAAAGACAATGTCCTTCAGAAGAATATCCCATGGCAATAAAAAGACTAAGGCAAAAGTAGGAAATGATTTCCTTCAGACTTTTGTTTGAAGGAATTCCTTCAAAAAAAAAGTCTGAAGAAATTCAGAGAAAGAGCCCTGAGAAAAATGGCCAAAAGAAAAGCCGACAGAAAAAGAATAAGCGGGAAAGACAAAAGAAAAAATCATTTAGATAAAATGTCTGAAGGAATTCCTTCAGACATTTTTTCCAAAGGATTTGAGGAGCAAGGCTGTCGAAGGACCCTGAAGGGCAGGTTCCCTTGCGGGGGACTCTCGATTGCCAAAAGGACCTTTCTCAAAAGCTGAAGCAAAGGAAAAAAGCTGAAGGAATTACCAAGGAAGGTGATGGGCTCGAAGACATAAAGATTAAGCACCATGAAATAGTCATTGATCTTTAAAGGCTTGAGCATGGACCCGAATGCATTCAAAGGCCTTAAGGCCAAAAGGAGGAACCATTAAGAGAAGAGCACAAGGAGCCAACAAGGTTGGGAAGATAGACCCCGAGGGCTGAAGGAGCCAGAAAAGACAAAGCTAGGAAGAGACAAAGAGACAAAGTGCATAAATATACAAAAAAACTCAGGTGGCAAAGGGGAGGTAGGTTACTCCTACAGTTGGAACAGTCTCTGCCAAGTTGTCATCAAGGAGCACAAATAGTAAATGACACACCCTATTTTCTCCACTTTGCATTTATGAGCAAAAAAACCACATGAATATCTTAAAGGAGCAGTCTTGTTTGTAGAAAAAGAGGCACGGCTCATGCTTTCACATTAATGTTTGAATGCCAAAGTCAAGACTGACAGCTAACACAACATTCTCTTTCAATGTTTTCTATTCCTGATGCTCTCAATGCACATGGGCCAACTTATAAAAGGGCGCCAAAGTCTTTTTCAGAAAGGGAAAAAATCTTTTCCTCTTTCTCTATATATATTTTAAACTTCTCATTTGAGAAAAAATCTCTCAGCCTGTAATGCAAAGCTCTGCCCAAAAATATATGGACTTTTAAGGTGGAGCTCTACCGAATTTTACCTTGAATCAAGACATAGCATTTTTACCTCTATTTGAGCTTGCACTTTTGTATATGTCTATGTTTTTGTTTTGTGTTAAGTCATTTTCCTTATGTTTTCATAGAATGATTCCAACATGTCTAGTGTATTGTGAAGTTTCTTCTTTTGCAGGTTTGCCAGAAGTTTCCGTAGCAGATTATAGGTGGATGTGAACATGCTGCCATAGTGTGTCTCAGAACACCTCTGATAGTTCTTCCTCCTCGTATCTCTAGAGGACCCCTAGCTCACTAATGTAGAAGAGTTTCTCATATCAAATGAAGTGTATATTAGCTTGCTCTTGGTGAAAAGTGTATGCTCAAGCTAAGTAGATCAACTTTTTTGGTGTATCACCATTTAGTTTAGGTTCTATTTTTTAGCATCCTTCTCCCTTTTCAACCCCCCCTTTTTCATTTATTTTTTAGCAGTAGGAAATCTAGGACCTTAGAGATACATCAAAGGGAGCTAGCCCTTATCTAGAGACTCTCCCCCCACTTTTGCCAGACCCACAGGCAAGAGGGAAGTTTCCATTATGATGCGTGGAAGACAGGAGCTTAGTCGCCTGTCAAGGGTGCAATCCACCGCATCAACAGTTTTTGGCATGCCCAGTGGGACCAACTAGTTTTTATCTAAAGAGTTGAAGAATTTTGGTGTGTCTTCAACCAACCAGCCTTTGGAGGCTTTTTTATCAACACCAATGGCGACTATGAGTTGAATCAGCTGGTTAGGTAGTCCTGGTGCCATCAAGAAATCACATTTTTTATATGTATAACTTTGCTCAGCATCATGGGCCTTATATTCCTTCATATAACTTTGATAAAGCTCAGGTTTTTTATGGACTCACCTTAAGCAACTCTCCTAGTTGCCCTTCAACAATAAGGGAAAATTCCAATTCTAAGGTCATGAGTTGGAAGCAAACAGTGGAATCATGGGGCAAGAAGGATGAGGAGAAAGGTTTTGCTCAAAACCTTGAAGAAGATAAAGCTGCTCCTACACATCATGATGATGCTTATGACCTCCAAGAAAGGCTCTTATAGGAAAACATAGCTAGGAAAATTGCAGTGTTGGACTCCAGAATGAGGTTCCTCAGCCAATGTGTGATGGACGGTTCAGACCAAACAGTAGATTCCATGTCTGAACACACCCCATATACAAACCTCCAAGAGAGATACCAGACCACATCTGATATAGATGAAGTGCTATCCAAATGGAAAGAGGAGAATCATTCGATTTTAGCTCAAGGACTGCCTCCTTTTCCACACAATTTTAATCAGCAGCCTTCCACTTCATCCCTTCTCAAGGAGGAACCTGTCTTGCAGGAGGTGAGTGAAGAGCAGAAGATCCAATTTGTAGTTTCCTAAGAGGCTATCATGGATGTCAAAGAAGATGAAATCATCATGGAGGCTCCTTTTGAAGACATCATCAACAATGGAGAAGACATAGGTCATGCATACATGCGGATGTTCCAACAATATGAGGAGGAACATAAGCATGGTGAGCTCTCTCCCCCCTTGTTTGATAAACTTCCTTGTTGCTTTGATGAGTAGGATGACCATGCCATGGAGCTTGAGTTAGAGGAGGATCAGATGGATGTCTTTGAACAACTAGAGACTCTGATCCTTGAGCAGGAAAAGGAGAGGCCTGTCCATCTTGAGGATAGCTTTGAAGAAGAGAGCTTTAGACAAAAGGGCGATGTTCTTTGGGATGAGCAATCAGTTTGTGATTCCATTTTAGACATCACAATAGTTACCCTTCTTCAAGATAGCCATGAGGGAGTAGAAGATGAGTTTGATAGGATCTTCAATGAAGCAGAAGGGAATGGGTCAAACAATGATGCACTGTAAAGGCACTGTACATATCAAAGGGCTTATGGTGATGAGCCAGCAGCCATTGATTTCTTAATGAAACATGCCAGCATGAAGAGCCATCATTTGACAAGCTTCCAAGAGCAAAATGAGTACATGTATGTTGGAAGCATGTTTGACTCTGATCCACTCAGATGCAAGCCAATCGAGGTGGTAGGCAAGAGGAGCAGGTCACCAAGTCTCCATTCCATTCAGCCACTTGTCTGGCATCATAAGTTTTCTTGCTAGGAAGGGTACTTAAGAAAATTTCCCTTTCATCTAGGAGGGAATAAAATATACCTAGTTAGCTATACATAGTAGTTTGCTTTCAGTTTTCTTTCCTATTTTCCCTAAGTGTTGTTTGCACAGGTAGTGTTTTTTAGCCTTGTGTGTGTTTTCCTTGGTGTTTGGGGTAAAAGCTTCATGATTGATTCTTGGATCTATCAGGGCTATTGATAAATTTTTCAAGTTGCATTCTGACTCCATTCCCAATGGACTTTAAGGCAACTGGCTTCTAAGCATAGCAGGCATGCTTCCCCTGGGAGTCACCAATTTCTTGACCATTTTGGTCTTACAGGCCAAAATCAGTCCTCCTTCTTCCCCTACTATCTGAGCTAGTTTAAAATTTTATTTTCTGCACAAGTCTTGTTTCTATAGACTCTGTAAGCTGGTTCTATGGACTCTGCAGGCTTGTTTCTATGGACTATGCAGGCTTGTTTCTATGGACTCTGTAGGCTTGTTTCTATGGACTCTACAAGCTGATTTTTATGGACTCTATAGGAAAGAAACAAGTTTACAACACTTAGGTGACAAAAGGACCCTTGAAAATTTTATGAAAGGCAATTTTAAAGGCCAAACAACCCTTACGGAGGGCAGTCAAGCATAAAATGGACCATTCTAGTGCCCTTGTGGAGGGCAGTTCTGGATCCATGTGCCCTTGCAGAGGGTAGGGAACACTTGCAAAGGAATCAAAGAGAAGGACGAAAGGGTAAGTATTTCTTCAAAAAATTGAACAAGGCAAGTTGGAATTCCTTTGTATTTGTTCAAGGCAAAGGATAAGAGAATTTCTTCAGACAAAATGCCCGAAGGAAATTCTTTCAAACATTTTGTTCGAAGAAATTCATAAGGCAAAGACAATGTCCTTCAGAAGAAAATCCCATGGTAATAAAAAAACTAAGGCAAAAGTAGGAAATGATTTCCTTCAAACTTTTATCTGAAGGAATTCCTTTGGACAAAAAGTTTGAAGAAATTCAGAGAAAGAGCCACGGGAAAATGGCCAAAAGAAAAGCCGATGGAAAAAGAATAAGTGGGAAAGACAAAAGAAAAAATCCTTTGAACAAAATGTCTGAAGGAATTCATTCAGACATTTTGTCTAAAGGATTTGAGGAGCAAGGCTGCTGAAGGACCCCAAAGGGCAAGTTCCCTTATGGGGGACTCTCGCCTGCCAAAAGGACCTTTCTCAAAAGCCAAAGCAAAGGAAAAAAGCTGAAGGAATTGCTAAGGAAGGTGATGGGCCCGAAGACGTAAATATTAAGCACCATGAAATAGTCATTGATATTTAAAGGCTTTAGCGTGGACCCGAACGGATTCAAAGGCCTTAAGGCCAAAAGGAAGAACCACTGAGAGAAGAGCACAAGGAGCCAACAAGGCTGGGAAGATAGCCCTTGAGGGCCGAAGGAGCCAAAAAAGATAAAGCCAGGAAGAAACAAAGAGACAAAGCACAAAAACATATAAAATAGCCTAGGTGGCAAAGGGGAGGTGAGTTATTCTTATAGTTGGAATAGTCTCCACCAAGTGGTCATCAAGGAGCACAAACAATAAATGGCACACCCTATTTTCTCCACTTTATATTTATGACCAGACAAACTGCATGAATATCTTGAAGGAGTAGTCTTGTTTGCAAAAAAAGAGGCATAGCTCATGATTTCACATTAATGTTTGAACACCAAAGTCAAGACTGACAACTAACACAACATTCTCTTTCAACATTTTCTCTTCTCGATGCTCTCAATGTACATGGGCTAACTTGTAAAAGGGCACCAAAGTATTTTCTGAAAAGGGCAAAAATCTTTTCCTCTTTCTCTATATATATTTTAAACTTCTCATTTGAGAAAAAATATCTTAGCCTGTAAGGTAAAGCTTTGCCCAAAAATCTCTGGACTCTTAAGGCAGAGCTCTGCCAAATTTTACCTTGAATCAAGATAGTATTTTTAACTCTATTTGAGCTTGCACTTTCGTATATGTCTATGTTTTTGTTTTATGTTAAATCATTTAATTATGCTTTCATAGAATGATTCCCACATGTCTAGTGTATTGTGAAGTTTCTTCTTTTGTAGGTCTGCTAGATGTGTCTGCAATAGAGTATAGGTGGATGTGAACATGCTGCCATAGTGTGTCTTAGAACACCTCTAATATTTCTTCCTCCCTGTATCTCTAGAGGACCCCTATCTCACTGATGTAGAAGAGTTTCTCATATCAAATGAAGTGTATATCAGCTTGTTCTTGGTGAAAAGTGTATGCTCAAGCTAAGTAGATCAACTTTTTTGGTGTATCACCATTTATTTTAGGTTCTATTTTTCAGCATCCTTCTCCCTTTTCAACCCCCTCCTTTTTCATTTATTTGTTAGCAGTAGGAAATCCAAGACCATAGAGATACATCAAAGGGAGCTAGCCCTTATCTAGAGACTCTCCCCCCAATTTTTTCGGACCCATAGGCAAGAGGGGAGTTTCCATTGTGATGCATGGAAGATGGGAGCTCAGTCTCCTGTCAAGGGTGCAATCCACTGTGTCAACAGTAAGTCTAGGTATGTTTCACTTTGTTGTATTTTTAGCACAAGGGGGGGTAATGTAATCACCTAAAACTGGTGATTAGAGGCTAAGAGTGTCATTTGAGTTGCCCTATTCCTAACTTAGCTTTATATCTATCTTAGAGCCTTAGACACACTTTTCTAGTTATTGAGCATACCACAGTCACCTATAATCAACCAAAACATAGTCCTAGGACTATCTTCTTAGATCCCAACATAGTTTTTCTTGAAGTCTACCAAGTGGACATTAACACCACATTTGGGACACTAAAGCCACATGTAACTAGTGTCCCCAACTAGGCGCTACTGTCCTTAGCCTTAACTCTCTTGAATGGATACTTTTTAAAAATGTACAGCTCTTAACGTCAGCCTAAGCACATTTTATTAGCTGCATAAGCTAAAAATATTTATAGATACAAGTCTAATTGACCTCTATTCATTATATTACAAAGAGATGCAAAAGCACATTCAAACCAAAGATAAGCTGAGCAAAATTAAGGTATTTAATCCCTATTCTACCCTACTTCTACATATTACCATGTATAATAGCCCTAAGCCCAATTTTAAAATATTTCAAATCTCAAGCACATTCAAGGAATCCAAGTCCACTCTCATTCCAGCATTCACTTGCACTTGTATCAAACAATAGGTGGGAGAACTACATCGATCTTAATCCCTCTACAAAGTATAGGTATGTAGGAAACTCTCTTCATAGAAGGGTGTTGAGAATGTCTAGCCTATCCCACTAAAAACACATAATTATTTCTCATGCCATATTTGAAAGGAAGATTAGGGTTTGCACACTAAATCAGGCTTTATAAGCATAACACAAAGCTCTAGGTTTTGTGTGTGTAGGAACATGACCTAAAAATATAGGTGTAAGTGCTCCCATAAAATAGGAATAGTCGCAAAAATGGGATACTACCACCACCTTAAGGATAGTAAAACAGCATGGTGCTAATATCTATATGAGGCACTACTGCCCAATGAGCAAATGAATTACAGAATCTTATTGACAACAATCAGAATTATGTAGAACCCAATTTTTAAAACCTGAAGGGGCTGGAAAAGTCTTGAATCCATATCCATGGATGTTGGGCTTTTGTGTAGTGCCAAAAAAGTTGCATTATGGTTTCATGGTGGCCACAAAAGGGACATTTGGGAAGATAAATCCCCAATTGGACCAACCTTCTACCAATAGGTAAGCCCTTATAACTTAGACACTAATTGAAGTGAGTAATTTTGGACTCAGTACAAATAGACTAAATAATGTGACATCATTTCTATTAGAGAGAAGTGGAGGATTGTATGTTCCACCTCTAGTTGAGTTTGTCCACCATAGGCATGTGTGGAGAGAGCTATTCATATCCTTTTTTGGTAGTATAATTTTGGAAAGGAGTCTCTTTGTACCATTTCTAGTCTTTTCACCAAGGATGGGCAGAGCTAATGGAGATCTTGTGAAGAAACTCCATTGGCATTATTGCCACAATCTCATCATAAGATTCTTTGTTAGCTAGAGAAAGTTTGTATTTAGTTTGGAAAGCAATCCAGGGTATCCAAAACTGATATTATTTGTATAAAAGGTCTTTCATAGTGTGTATTTCTCTATGATAAAATCTAAGAACATTAATCCAAGGCACTTATACCAAATGCACTATATTCATGTTGATAATAGATGACCACCATAGTGATTATTGGTTGATGGATAGACCATCCCTAAAACCTGAACCATTCCATAACATCCATGGTTTGATTTTTTCCCAGGCTTTCTAGATACTCTTAATATAAAAGGTTCCCACCACTCTGATAGGGGCAACTAGGGTAAGGAGATTGGGAAAACTATGTCCTTTCTAAGCCATACAGTTGTAGGGGGACACTTGAGTCATGAAATTCAAAACAAGAGGCTTCCAAGCTTATTTTCCCTTCACTACATGAATAATCCATTTAGCGCATAGGTTAAAGGCTTGTCAAGAGATATCAATGAGGCCCATACCGCTAGCCTCTCATGGGAGACAATAATAATCTTAGGAAACTCTGTGAAAACTCTTATTAGAGGAGGTATTGACCCAGATGAAATCCTTCAACAACTTATAGATCTTTATAGTGACCTATTTTTGGGCAACCAACATGAAGAGTAATACACATGGGTGGTAGGAAGCACTTTGGAGTAGATTTAGAAATTTCTAGCCAAGGAAAGTAGATTGGTGATTCAATACAGGAATTTTTAGTCAACACGGTCAACCATGTATTACCATAGCCAAGAGGGGAAGGCTTGGAAGGCAAATGGGATTCCCAAAAATTTAAATATTAGAACATGTTGTAGCCAGTGCCAATTGTATTATGTCATCCAATCAAGCTGTGGAATAAAGGATCTCTTGTAGCACTATGTTATATGCCATGGATAGAGCTGAAAGTGAGACAAAAGACCTCCAGGTAGCATATATCATTGGCAACAATATCCTTCATCCTTGATGATTGTAATAAAAGTGTCATCAATGAAGTACCCATTAAAAATTTACTAGGGTTCTCACAAAGGAAGGGTTATACCATGTATCAGGCCTTGTGATTGAGCATATGCCAAAATATAACTGAAGCCTTTCATTCTGAGAACATATAGGGACAAGGCCAAGGGTAAATATTGTCAATTAGATCTAGAGAGGCCAAAATGTTCATAATTGACTCAATTAGTGGAGAGGTATGTTGGGGCATCATAAAAAAGCATATGCATAGATTGAATGAGAGTGGGACCAAAACCCAGAGCTTGTATCATATCAAGGATAAATGGCCACTCAATGTGGTCATAGGCTTTATCAAAATCAATTTTGATGAACAAGGCATTTTAGTGTGATCAATGAGCCCATTATATGCCCTCCCACACTAATATAACATTATCCATAATATATTGGCCTTGAATGAAGCCCATCTACTCATGTTAGATGATTGAAGACATCATATGCCTAAGGTAAAGAGCCAAAGCCTTAGAGATGATTTTGTAAGAGACGTTAAGAAAAGTGATTAGATGCCAATTATAAATGAGTTCAAGGTCACCAACTTTTATGATGAATTTGATATTCCCTTTGTTGATGATTGAGCCTAAATTCTATGAATGGAAGGCTTTGAGGTAGGCTTGGTAAAGGTTAGCCCCTATTGTATCCCATATTTTCTTGTATAACTTGAAAGGGAATCCATCAAGAACTAGGGATTTGTCATTAGCCATTTACATCACAACTTCAAATAAGTCCTCTAGAGAGAGAAACCTATTGCAGGTGACCATTTGGGTGGAGGTAACTTTAGTGAGAACCACTAAAAGGCACTGGTTCAAGGCCTATTGGCATTTCATGGATAATAGTTGGGAATAAAATACTTGTTGATAATGTTTGGTGAAATACTTGACCATCTCAATTGTCTCCATCAATATTTGTCCATTATTATAAATGGATAACATCTATTGGGTGGTGGATTTGGTCTTGAAGATGTGGAAGAATTTCGTATAAACTTGGTCGCCAACTTGGAGCCAATGCATGAGTTTGAAGTTGAGAATGATGGGCTTTGTAATAATCAATAATTTGGATTTTAAGGTATAATCCAACCACCCATAGCTGGAGGGCTTCATTGAATGGGTGTTACTTTAGTGAGGCAACCACCCGGCTTAGCTCAGAAGAGGTGGCAGAGTAGGATGTCCACCAAATATTGGCTAATTGGTGCCCATAGATGCATAAAAATGTATCCTTTTAATTGAAAGCATTTTCCCACCATTGGGTCCACCCTAGATGCTAAGTAAGCCTAGGAATAAGATTTCAGACTTGCTTGATGTGTACCATGGTGGTATTTTGATCTATGAGGGTCTTATTAAGAAAGAATTGCATCTTATGGAATTTAGGCTTTTTAAAGAGCCAAGTTGTTAGGTTGTGGAGCTAAAAGCTTCACTGATGCAAACAAGGAAGGAGGTTGCTGAGTTGCAGAACAAGTTGTAGGGCAACCGATGTCGGTCTGATCAACTGACGTCGGTCATATTACAGTGCAGAAGCAACCGACATCGGTTATAAGTCGGCCGACATTGGTCAGGAAGGAGCCGACATTGGCAACCTGTGTGTGCATGCAGGTTCTGGACTGGTCTATTTTTGGACAGGCAGTTTGCATGTAAAGACTATTTTTGGTCTTAGAGTTGCAAGTCTAATTATTGTAATTAAGAATGTCTAATTATTGTATGCATGAGATCTATATAATAGACTCATGGGTTGTATTCTAAAAGTGTGCTAGAAAGCCATTGTGCTTGTAGAGAGAGCAAGAGTAGCTCCTCCTAGTTCCAAAGGGGTGCTAAGTGTGTATGATCAGGGAGAGTTGCAGGTTGTGCAAGTTCTACTAGGAGATCCACTGGGGTACTGGTTGAAGAATCATGAGGACTTGGTGAGGTAAGGACAAGGGTCCTTCAGGGTGTAGAGATATCTACAGGGTAAGTAAGGTCTGTTGACTTACAGGTGGTAGCAAGAGAAGGGAAGATCTACTTGGAGTACGGTTGTGTACTTGGTGTACTGGTAGCGTTGTTACTGACTGGTGGAGGTGAACAATAACTCTGTGTTTGAGTTGATTGTTGTGACCATGATGAGAGAGTGAAGTGTTGAAGGAGAATTACAGGTGAACCCTAGAAGTGTGGGAGCTCTAGAGGTGTGGGAAGAAGAAGTGTGGCATCTTCTTTATTGTATTTTCTTCTGATTGAGTATTAATACAATTGGGTATTGTCTCTCATATCCTGTGTTGTTTCATATTTCTAGTTACTTATCATTCTGGTTAAATTCTATGTTTAGTTGCTAATACAAAGGTAATCAAGTGTGCCCTTAGTGGGCAGTAAGATCCTGACAGTTGGTATCAGAGCTTTTAGTTGGGTTACTAACAGGGTGTTTCAGATCTAGTTAGTGTGTGTTGATTACAGGGTACTCACAGGAGTTTTTGATTGAGTGGGAGCATAGCAATGGCAGAAGAAAGTAAGCTACAAATGGAGAAACTGAATAGCATGAATGGTCAGATTGATGGAAAGAAAGAGCAGGGAAAGGAAGATTGTTGGTCGGTAGAAGATCAGCGTGTAGAAGCAGATGTTGCAGGTGTTGTTGCACAAGTTGCTCTGGATAAAGTAGAATCTTGGTCTATAGATTTTGTTGCCTCTTTCCATGTAGCCCGAAATAGAGCATCTTTTCAAGAGTATGTCCAGGGAGACTTTGGAGAGATTTATTTAGGGGTTGGTGAGCCTTGTCAGATTGTTGTCAAGGGGAAGTGAAGCTGAAACTATAGACGGGTAACACACAGGTGTTGAAGAAGGTCATGCAGGTTCCAGTCTTGGAGATGAGTCTAATTTCTTCAGGGAAGTTGGGTGATGAGAGATGCACAGTAACTCTCACAGTGGATGCACTTGAATTAGACAGTGGTAAGAAAGTAGGTATCCTTTATCTATCTACTTATATTACTGATTCACCTTTTGTTGCAGAGATGTGGATTTGTAGGCTTGGTCACATATGTAAGAAGGGAATGTATGTTCTTAAGTGGAAGACAGATGTTTTTGACAAACTTAAGAACTGGAAAGCCTTGGTGTTCATGGAGGAGATGACGGATAGAGATCAGTTGAGGGGACTAAATTATTCTGAGCAGGGCTGTGTTAATATGGACAAGGGTTTGATCCAAAGGGAGTTCGCGAGTAAAAATTCATCACTCACAGGTGAACACAGGTACCGGCGTCGATCAGGAGGAACTGACGTCGAATAGACAGACACCGACATCGGTCATGTGTAGATCAGCAGAGTCGGTGGTGTCGGGTAGCAGGAATCAACGTCGGTCAAACAAGAACCGACATTGATAGAAGGGACACCGGCATCGGTAAGGAAGAACTGACGTTGGTAGTATGGGTCAGTCGCAGGGAACCGATGTCGATTGGGTGCAGATTGGGAGATGGCCGAGATCGGTCACTGGAACGGATGTTGGGTAGATAGCAAGCTGTCAAGGAGTCTCAAACGCCCATATGGAGGACTGAAAGGGTAAGTGGACCTCATATTCATTGTTCACCTTCTTACTTGTTACTTACTGATGGTCAAGAACCAGGAAGACGTGAAGAGGCAATGCAGGTAGAATCCATGAAACAGTGGGAGCATGGCATGAATTCTTCAGAAGAGAACCAAGCGAGAGATTGGTAGAGTTGCCAGTGGGAATGAAAGCACTGAAAGATGGATGGATTCCCAAGTTAAAGAAGAGAGTGGATGGATACTTGAGACAGAAGGCCAAGATATATGGTCTTGAGGAAGCTGCAGGACAGTGGTATAGGTTTTTTGACAAGTGGATGACAAAGCAGGGCTTTAGTCAATGTCAGTGTAACTATTGTGTTTGTCTTACCAGGGTGGATGATGGTCGCGACATTATCCTGTTACTGTAGATGGATGGTATGCTTGTTGCAGGTTCGTACATACAGGGAGTTGCTGAGCTAAGGGTAAGGTTAGTTCAAAGGTATGTCATGAAGAATTTGGGAGCAGCAAAATTATTTGGCATAAGAGACATGGAAGATCACAGGTTGATTTTGTCTCCAGTGGGAGCTGATGTGAAGAAGGTGTTGGTGGGGTTCAATATGTACGATGTAGAATCGGTAAGCACACCAAGGGCTGGACAGTTCAAGCTGAGCTTAGAATAGTGTTTGAAATCACATAAGGTCTAGTGTAGGCCTGAGTTTTCCCAAGCAGTGGGAGTTGTCAGAGAGTTTGGAGCCAATTTGGGGAAGGTGGATTCTCAGGTATTTGAGAGGGACTAGCAGCAGGGATTCTTGTTATGCAGGGTCAAGGTCTTCACTACATGGAGTTGTAGGTTCGGATGTGGCAGGTTACTTGGATGACAGGAGGTGCACCACAGGTTGTGTGGTGGTTGGTCTTCAGAATTGAGCTTGAAGAGGGATACAAACTAGGAAATAAATTAGACGGTGTACAGGTACAGGTACAGTGCAACTTTTTATCTCCAAGTGGGAGATTGTTTGGTTGTGGAGCTAAAAGCTTCACTGATGCAAACAGGGAAGGAGGTTGCTGAGTTGCAGAACAAGTTGCAGGGTAACTGGCGTCGGTCTGATCAATCGACGTCGGTCATATTACAGTGCAAAAGCAACCGACGTCGGTTATAAGTCAGCTGACATCGGTCAAGAAGGAGCTGACATCGACAACCTGTGTGTGCATGCAGTTTGCATGCGGGTTCCGGACTGGTCTATTTTTGGACAGGCAGTTTGCATGTAAAGACTATTTTTGGTCTTAGAGTTGCAAGTCTAATTATTGTAATTAAGAATGTCTAATTATTGTATGCATGAGATATATATAATAGACTCATGGGATGTATTGTAAAAGTGTTCTAGAAAGCCATTGTGCTTGTAGAGAGAGCAAGAGTAGCTCCTCCTAGTTCCAAAGGGGTGCTGAGTGTGTATGATCAGGGAGAGTTGCAAGTTGTGCAAGTTCTACTAGGAGATCCACCGAGGTACTAGTTGAAGAATCATGAGGACTTGGTGAGGCAAGGACAAGGGTTCTTCAGGGTGTAGAGATATCTACAGGGTAAGTAAGGTCTGTTGACTTGCAGGTGGCAGCAAGAGAAGGGAAGATCTACTTGGAGTACGGTTGTGTAATTGGTGTACTGGCAGCGTTGTTACTAACTGGTGGAGGTGAACAATAACTCTGTGTTTGAGTTTATTGTTGTGACCGTGATGAGAGAGTGAAGTGTTGAAGGAGAATTACAGGTGAACCCTAGAAGTGTGGGAGCTCTAGAGGTGTGGGAAGAAGAAGTGTGGCATCTTCTTTATTGTATTTTCTTCTGATTGAGTATTAATACAATTGGGTATTGTCTCTCATATCCTGTGTTGTTTCATATTTCTAGTTACTTAGCATTATGGTTAAATTCCATGTTTAGTTGCTAATACAAAGGTAATCAAGTGTGCCCTTAGTGGGCAGTAGGATCCTGACACAATTAATATATAATTTGATCAACAAGTGATCAGATAAAGTAAAATCTAGCAAGGCTTCCACTAGCAACAAAAATGTGATATCGAAGGAGAAGTATAGTTGAGAAGAAATCATAACATGATCAAATCATTTAAGCACTCAATTAGACTCACCTTGAAGATTGGTCTAAGTGTACTGAACTTTTTTAGTGGGGTGTCTCCATGAATTAGGGTGATGAAAGCCAAATTTATTTTGCATTTATAACTATGCTTCCCTTTCACCGAAATCCCATCTCATAGGTTGATTACCAATCTTGTTAGTTAATTATTCAACTTATTAAAATACCCACAAATAATCCAGTGGGCATCAGGAATAAAATTAGTTGTCCATTGCCATAAAGTGGTATGCTCATGAGCATCATTCAAGACATAAATATTAATAATGCCAAATGAATGATTCCTAATATTGAAGAGGGCCCATATGACATGATGGGAGGGGTCCTTTATAGATGTCACAAAATGAGGCCACCACATGGGTGTAATAAATGTCATAACACCACCATGATATGCTTCGTGTTCACTAGAAAACACTAAACTATTAGGCCATATAACTCTGGCAGTAACTGGAAGAAGGAAACCTATCACCTTCACGTCCTAAATGTAGAGAATGTCCAAATATGTAAACTTACTTCTAAAATCATGAATAACATACTTACGGACTAAGTTTTTCAGATCTTTAACATTCCATGAAAAATAATTCATAGATTATGAGTGTCAAGAGACATATCCTCTACATCTAGCCCTTTAAGGGATTCATATATATTATTCAGGAAATTCTCTGAGTTGGTGAGGATAAACTCTAATTGTTGAACACATTCTATCACAAACTTTGATTTAGTGGATAAGCCTTGATGAATGAGGCTTTGAGAGCAGTTTAGAGAGTTCTAGGAGGGGTTGTGTGATTGATTGCTAATGTTGGGCCAAGTGATATGTGATGAAAAATTTATATCATCTGCAAAGATGTATGTTGAAACTTGAGAACTGTAAAACACATTCATCGCCAAGGGCGTGCTTTAAAAATGAGGTTGAGATGGTGCTACTTTTGTAGGTGTTAGTTCCTTGATGGGGAGTGTGGTATGAGGTGATTCCTTAATTGGCAGGGCTATGGGTTAAAGTGCCTGAGGCACGAAACTAGAGGAAGGCTTGTTAATATTCCCATTACCAATTTGAGCAAGCCCTTGTTGTGATTATTCCTCTTCCCCCCAATAGTTTTCCATTTAGCTACCTGGGTATTCTTAGGAGACATAGTCACTATCTTAACGAGGGTCCTATTACAAGGGAGGTATAATGGACAATCCTTAATCTTGTGGTTTGTGGCTTGGTAGTAGAAACATGTGTTAGGTAGGTTGATATACAAAATTCTCTAAGAGTACTAGAAATTGTTGACTTGTATTTCAATAGATTCTTGAGGTCCTTATAAAGATCAACTTTCATATAGACCCTCCTCTGCGATCGAGCATAGTAGAATCTCTAGGACTCATGAGTAATAATTTGGCATATAGAGCTAGCTATTTGGTCCACTAATGGCTATCATGGTAAGGGCAAACCCAGGAACTCAACCCAGACAGGGACTTTCAGAGCAAATTGCTCTGAGACAACAAAGTCTCTATTCTAAGGGGATAACACTATGAGGGAGTTTCAGACATACCAGTTATTCGAATTATTTAATATGACACCTCCATGGGTGGGGTTGGCAAATTTTAACATAAAAATTTCTTTGGTCATGTTTTGGATGCTTTCAAGATTAATTACATGCACTGCCTAGGCAATTTAAACCCACGAATTGAGCATGCTTTCAAAAGGAATGTGACTAGTAAAGTAGCCTATTAGGTAGAATTGCTCTAGCCATTAATAAGAAGCATCAAAAGTAGGATGAGAAAGAACAACATCAAGAGGAGAATCCTTACCTCATCATATACTTTTAGGACAAATTTCCTTGGTCGCTTGTTCAGTGGGGCCATCACTGAGCATTCCTCTTTTGAGTATGACAACTTTAACAATCAGACGGGAAGGTGGGGAGGCCATTAAATAGCTCTCCCAGAGCGTGAAGCTATTAAATCTTAATAAATGCTAATATCTTACAGAGCTGCGGTATGGCAAGGAGGACCAGCGATGAAAAAACAATGGCTATTGATGCAAGGCATAAGCAAACCCTAATAAAGCGAAAAGCGATAATTTTGTTTAGTAATTTACAAACTTTGAGATATTATTTAAACACTATTATGTTTAGAGGCTTGTCATTTGTAATTTAAAGTGTGTAATAACTCTACTTCTTGTGTAGATTTACTACAATTTAAATGAATATAAAAATATTGATAATTTCATAAATTCCAGACTATTATTTAAATATGAATGTGCTTAGAAAATCATCATTGGCAATCTAAACTTTGTCAAAACTCTATTTCAAGAAATGGAATCTGAGTTAATTGCTTAGGAAATAAGTCATAAATTTAGAACTCTTATTTAAGCATAGTCATTTGTGAATTTTGGTAAAGTCGGAGGTCTTATATAAGAATTTAACAGGGTGTCATTTACAATTTATATTAATAACTTTGATTTGCCCTAAAGGTTCATTAAATTTTTTCACCTAGCAATAAAAATTGGTGGAAATCGCACACTTTTGAGTTTAAATTTGGTGGGAAAATCTAAGTGTGGATGCAGGATCAACGGCAGAATAGGTAGGGTTTTGTTTTAAAGTTTATGTTTTTTTGGTGTTATTTTTTTATTTTAGGTTTTGAAATCTGTTTTATTTTTTTAATTTTATTTTAGTTTATAATTTATTTTTTTATTTGTATGTTTTTTAATTAATTTCTTATGTTTTATAATTATAATTTAAATATTTTGATTTTTAATTTAGTTTATATTTTATATTTGTATATGTTATTTAAAAAATATTATGTTTTATAATTATAATTTGAATATTTTGATTTTTAATTTAATTTATATTTTATATTTATATGTTTTTTAATTTATTTTTTTATGTTTTTACGTTTTAAATTTAATGGTGATTTTTTTATATTTTATTTAAACTTGAATTTAAATCGAATTTTATTTTCATCGAACTCGAACTTTGTGATTTAAGTAGATTTGGAAGAAAATATGTTTGGCTAGGAGCTTTATGCATTCATTGAGAAGCAAAATAAGTTATGTGGGTTGGATTCCAATGTAGACTCCAATGACTGCTAATTCATCATTCAATTTTGAGGATGGAGCTCTCGTAGATGGAACCATCGACACGACTTCTATAGTATTCACTTCCTCATCATCCTCATTTCACACAAATGCATAAAATAATTAAGTTTCAAGAGAGACGATACCTCAGCCTATAAGGAGAGAAAATACTTATCATGTGGTGGTTCCAAATAAGATCTTGAGATGAAAGTATGAATAAACAAAAACAAATTGTACTAAAATGGGCTACCATAGGGTTTGCACATGGTAGAATGGTGAGACTGTTGGTTGCTTAAACAAATCCTTGTGTTAATGATCCCTAAGTATTTGCTTTTAGGGTTTCATATATTTTATTATGATGAGTAAAATTTCTTAAAGGGAGTTTTTAAAATATGCATACATTTACCACTTAACTATGAATGAGATTTTTAATGTTAGTATTCCAAGGGTCAAGTTTTGATCACAGGTTAAAAAATTATATATAATAATCTTTTATGATAAAATTCATTATTTTATAAAATGCATAATGACTCAGACCTTCAAAACTTGGTTATTATTAGTTAAGATGACATATTAAAATGAGTAATTTTTTTAAGGTTTAATGTAATAACACATAAAATCTACATGGTCACGAATTTAGGGTACTCAACATTTGGGACCTTTTTCCTATATAGGGAAAAAAATCAAGTGGAGAATGAAGATGATCATAGCTTAGCTAAGAACCAAATCATAAAAACTTCAATCCCAAACAAGTAGGTGGAAGATCGTAAAAGTAAAGTGGGAAGAGATGATATATCTTTTATGCACATTTGGTATTATTTAGATGGAATGGCACTATATTATGAAGCGCTCCACATATGATGACATTCGATATTTGAGCTTGATACTTTTACAGTGTACGTGGGGTCATGTCTATGCCCACCATATTCGATGGAAAACACATTGAAAAAGTAGAAAACTTCTTATGAAAATCTATAGCAACTAAATAAACCTTGAGAGGCAGACTAGTGGCAAACATTTGAACTAGGTTTTGGTTAATCAAATATTCTCTTTTTATGGGGATTTCTTCACTCCTTAGTTAAGATTTTTACTTTGAAATATTATAGACTAAGGGAGAGATGTCAATAGTTAAGCAGGGTCTAATAGCTGAGAGGGTATTCGGGGTCTAAATCTTGAACACATTTTTAATAAATTTGATAAAATCTTCATTTATTATTAATATAGTTATACTCAATTATAGTGCATTGATATTCTACCCTAATTCATATGAAATCTTAACATTGTACACAAAAAATTATATTATTGTTAGTACACTTTTTTTCAACCACAAATATCTCAATAAATTAATGTTAATATTGGGTTCAATCATATAGATTTTTATATTACTTGTCAAATATATTATGTCATTTCACTTATAATCAAAAGTCAAAATCCTATTAACTTTAGAATTCAACATTATAAACTTTAAAAACTTGTCTTATTCACAATATATAATGCACAAGTATAAATTCACTTTGTCAAAAAAATTAATTTCACAATACATTCCAAACCATTAACACTAAACATTCTTTATTTGTTACTCCTTGGACCTTCACTACCATTCTAATCCAAGTCCCTGCATAATTTAACACAACGTGTAAGGCTCAAAAAAATATTAAATTCATATTGAAAACTTTTGAATAAGAAATTAAAAATATAAAACTAATTTATATACTATTTTGTTTCAATTTTCTATAATTTATACAATGTTTCATTCTAATTGAATATATATATATATATATATATATATTCAAAAAGAAAAGACTCAATACCTTCTATTCCAAAAAATGGTGAAAAGTGTTTCTATTCAAATTTTGCTTTCAATTTCAAAGGAGAGAAAATGAGAAACTTAAGAAGGAATGGTCAAGGCTTGATGTGTACCTAGATATAGTCTGCGCACCGTAATCCAGACACTGTGAGTACTCCTCTTTGGCTGTGGAGGAATGACACCTGCAAAGAAAAGAAACTTGGACAAAAGAAGGCGTTAAATGGACAGATGGTGGGTTGCCAAGCGAAAGCTTGATCCCAGAAGTATGAAAACTTCCTTAAGGGATATAAACCCACTAATCAATAAAAAAAAGTGTCTGATAAATAACAGAATGATAAAGAATTGAAATGATAATAGATGGAATGAAAAAGGGAAGCAAAGGCTTATTTGAAAGAAGTTGTCGAACTGGTCACAGTTGCCGGCGTCGGTTGGTCAAGATGCTGACGTCGGTTAATCTGTCGACGTCAGTTGGGGTAGTGACCGGCGTCGATAGAGGAAAAGGTCTTTGGACGAGGTCTGGGTTGGTCTGTGGTCCGTGGACAGAGTCTGGTCAGGGTCTGGGTTTATTTGAGTGGTCTTGAGACAAAGTTTTGGGCTTGGTTGAATGGTCGTGGGTCTGGGTCTGAGACTCTGATTGAATGGACAGAGTGTATGGTCTAACAGAGGACAGAGGCAATAGGGAGATGGAGAAGTAAAGATTCCGGTCAGGCTTGGTTAACAATCTGGTTTGGGGAGAGGGAATGCTGAATCTAATTCATAATACTTAGAAGCAAATGACTAGAAAACACAAACAATGTACTTACTTGTGCCTTGTTGAAGATGTGCTACTGATGATTCTCGTACCTGCTGTTGGTGTAGCCTGTGTGGAGAACCTGTTGCTGATGGAGAACCTTGAAGCTGTTGCTGCACCTGAAAGAGAGATTGAGAGACTTGACTGATAGATTTGGCAGATTGACGGATGGTCGAAGACTGAAGATTCTAGGATTCATGATTTGCTTCCAAAGATTTGCCGATTTCTGATTGGGATCGTCAAAGAGTCTGAAAAATTGGTTAAGTATAACCGGCGTCGGCGATCCCGCCGGCGTCGGCTGACATTTGACCGACGTCGGCGGGGTTAGAACGGGCAAAAAGAGCCACTAAGCCCGTTTTTCATCCGCCAAGTGCCTTATCCGTTGGAGAATGTCGAGGGTTGGGCTAAATACGCACGAGAGTTTGTTAGGCGGTTAGAGAGAAGTAGGAATTGGTCTTGGGTGAGTCATAGGATGGGAATTAGTCCAAGGCGAGGTGTCTTAGGTGAGGTGTCATGGGTGATGTGTCCAAGGGGGGGTTAATTCAAAATAAGTTAATTATTTTAAACTAGTAATTTTAGGAATGGGTTAGGAATAGACCAAGGGGGAAGGTGACCAAGGGTTAGACACTATTTAGGTGTCTACATTTGCCCCTTTTTATCTTGTTGGTTGCTCTAAACGAACTGCAAGACAAAAATAGGAGTCGGTTGCCCCAGGTATGGGAAAAGGTTGATTTCGTCTTGTTGGTTGTTCAAGTGAACTGCAAGACAAAAAAAATAGGCAAGGGTTGGTTGCCCCGATTATGGATGAGGTATCCCCCCTCAAAGCAGGAGTCGAGAGAAGGGAACTTGGAATCGGGTGCTGATTTGACAGAGAGTGGATAAAAAGAATGAAGATAGAGTGAGAACGCTGCAAAAGCTGTGATTGCGTGTACACCACTTCACGAAGATGGTCTGGTCAAATTGTCACAGGTCGAGGGTCAAGGAGTGCCAAAATTGAAATAACTGGGCCCCAGCATTTAGTCATCTGCTAATTGGGTTATTCAATCTAAGCTGAAGCTCCAATGGTCATCGTGTTCCAGGTATCCCAGGCTTAGGAAGTGCTCTCAAAAACACGAAAAAGTCACAAGTAGTGAGGATCAACTGGCTTGCGATCCTATACTCGTGAAGGTCAAATGTGTGCGCATAATTTTGCTAACCAATCATGAGGTAGCATACATGCAAAAACAACCAAGGAAAAATTGCTTAGGAAGTAGTCGCGGTTAAAGGAGATAGTCATGATCTCCAATGTCTGGTGGTCGATGGATGGAGGCAAAAGTGATCCAAGTGTGCCCCAGGAGGCCAAAATGATGCCTACTGTGAGAACTGGCTGTGTTGGGCATGATTTTGGTCATTTGGAAGAGGGATGAAGTTTTAAGTCCGCCGACGTCGGTTATAGAACCGATGTCGGTGGCCAAAAGAGGTCGACGTCGGTGGAAATCGGCCGACGTCGACGGCTTAGGGCACGATCCTGCCGACGTCGGCAGTTTGCCAAATCCGACAAAACCAGATTGGCGGCCCACCAAAAGTCATTTATGACATTTGACCAAGTGAAAAAGTGAGCTCTGGAGTTTAGTGAGTGAAAGCGACTCCAAGTTGATCGGTATAGCAGCGTGAGGTGGCAGAGAGGCATTGGTTGAGACAAGGAGCAAGTTGGAGAGTGATTGGAGGCTGTAGAAGCGCGTGTGGGCCAACAAGAGCGTGCAGAGTCATTGGCACAGAAGAGATGGCAGAGTGGAGTAGAGGACCTGCGGGAGGTCCACCACCAGTGGCACCCATTGTGCCACCACGCCGACGATGTCGTGATGAGGTAGGAGGGTCTCTGAACCCTATTTGATTCATTTTCGTCTTGAATTTGTTTTTTTGAATTTTTGTTGTTTTTAGGCAGAATTCGAGGGGGAGGGTAGCTAAGAAGGTGGGTAAAGGGTCTAGGATAGGTTAGGAGTGATTTAGGAGGGTTTTGGGGGGTGTAGGGGGGTTTAGAGGGGAAGCCCTAATTTTTAGGGCTCGCCCCGTTCGGCCCTAGGGCCGAACCAGTCACCGACGTCGGTGATTACGTCGGCATCGACCAACCAACGACCGGCGTCGAGCACTAACCTACCGACGTCAGTCACTAAATGACCGACGTCGGTTAGATGAGTGCCATCACCAGCACGCTAACTGATGTCAGTGGCTACCTGGTCAAAAAGAGTGGTGAAAAATGGTCAAGTCGAAAGGTCGAAGCTACGCCAAGGGCTTCTCAAGTGTCGGGTTAGGCATAGATGGTCAGAATTGATGGTAAAATAGGAAAAGTAGCAACAATTTTAACATAAAATTGACTGTGGATGGATGCAGGCGAGGTAGACTCTGATGCTGCGGGATCGCCTCCCGACTTTGCTGACGTAGATCCGCGGAGGCGTGTCAGTCGAGGAGTGGGCACAGATGAGCGCAGTGGGGCTAGGCGGTCTGAGATGCTACTGCAGAGTGGCGAGGGATGCGAGCCTTATGGTGGCTTTGATCGAGCGGTGGGACCATGCCACCAACACCTTCCACCTGCCTACGGGTGAGATGACGATCACGGTCGAGGATGTGTACCAGATTTTGTGGCTGCCGGTACACAGAGCTGACATCTATGCATGCTCGAGAGAGGCGCATGATATCCACATGGTCACGTTGTTCGGGGAGCACGTCACAGAAATGAGCTACCATTTAGCCAGTTTTGCCTATGAGCCTTTGTACGCGGCAGATGAGGGCGCACATCGGCTGGCGGTTCTGATGATGATCGGCATCACAGTCTATGCGTTGCCGAATGCGGAGGGAGGCAGGTTCTCGGTGGCCATGACTGGGGTTTTGATGGACATGCTAGAGCAGCAGACAGTGTTCACCTAGGCACCCATCTTTTTGGCCCAGGTATATAGAGAGTTATGGGGCATCAGTCGGCGGTGACAGTACAGTCTATGTGTAGGCCACCTTCTGCACTGTTGGGCCTATGAGCATATTGTGGTTATCCGACCTCTCGGCCTCCCAGTGGCGATCCAGGCCAGTTTCAGGGTCAGATTCAGGTGATGGCATGAGATGATGGTGCAGATGTAGGTGGATGGAGTGGTCAGGGATATTGATCACTACCGAGGTGTACTGGAGGCCTTGATTTCAGTAGATATCGTCTGGAGACCATACTTGGTGTATCCAGCGTTCAGAGACCAGGGTGAGCAGATGGTCGGGACTCAAAGCATGCGATGGGTCAGAGGTAGGTGAGCTGGCGAGCTTGAGAGGATCCCAGCAGAGAGAGTGCAGTGCCAGTACGGGCTACTACAGGATGTACCTCCCGCGTTCCCACAGTACAGGCGGGATGACATAGAGGCGCCGTTCCCACTACCAGAGGAGACAGAGGAGCCTGATTTTGAGGAGTTGTCAACAGGACCTAGGATAGCTGACCCAGGGTGTATAGAGGCCTACATAGCATGGTGGGCAGGGCAGTACAGAGGCATACAAGTGGGTCCCCAGCCATATCTACAGGCTGTCACGAGGGAGCGGGATACAGCCTGCGAGGAGAGGGACACTGCGCGGCAGGAGAGAGACGCAGCTCAGGCCCAGGTCTCAGTTTTGTAGGGACAGCTGGTAGGGGTTACAAGGCAGCTGACGGAGATGACAAGATAGGTGGCAGCGTTGACAGGGCAGGTCACTCTGTTATAGGGACAATTGGCTGCAGCCCAGGCACAGGCAGTGGCAGGTCAGAGCTTTGGAGGGCAGGGCCCATTGCAGCAGCCATCTCAGCAGCCAGCATTTTCATAGGGGGCAGGACCGTCAGCATCAGTGCACCTAGGTCATCCATAGCCATAGGGGTCAGGACAGGGCATAGCAGCAGGTCAGATGGGTCCACCGCAGACTGTATCTCTAGTTAGATACAGTGATGCACTGGATGAGATCGCTTATTATGAGAGGGCCATTAGGGAGTTCCCTCAGATACAGTGATACTCAGAGATGCAGGCAGAGCAGAGCCGACAGAGGTCTATGTCTCGAGCGATAACTTTTGGGTCTCGCAGATGGCACAGATCAGAGGGGGGAGAGGATACAGCATCTTCTCGGCCACCGCCACCACCACCACAGCCACAGCCTTGAGGGCAGACCTAGAGATGTTATTTTTGATGTATATACCAGCCTGCGAGCCGTTGATGTGAGATTATATGAGAGAGAGATAGAGGCACATATTGTGCGATTATATAAACATTTTGATATATATATGATGATGGTTTTGTATCATTGATGTGTTATGGATGTTATTGAATGTTTAATGTATTGAGTATTTTTTATTATGATGATGATGCATGTTTTGATATTATGTTTATGATTATAATGTTATGATGATTAAATGTGATGATGATAATGTTATGGTAAATGATTATGCGCCATGATCATGCGTTATGATAATGCTAATAATGAGAATGGTCATGACTTTTAGATTAGATGATGATGCGTAAGGGTTATGTGATAGTGATATTTATGTTATGATTTGTGGATTATATGATGTGAATGCTTAATTATGTGATGATGATAATGTGGTTGTGATTAATGATTATGATGTAAATGATGAAAAATGATTATGCTAAAGATTATGAAAATATGTGATTAGTTGTGATGTGATTGGTAGGTGACGAGAGAAGGAGATGGAAGAAAGTGACGAAGAGAATGGCCGAGCTAACCCCAGAAGACCCCATGTCAAGTGAGTGCTGCCTACATAGCCCCTGTCATTAGGGCCTCAGGCCAATGTAGTTCTCCCAAGAAGGGAGGAAAAAGATCAAAGTGGTTGATTTTGGTCATGATAAAGATATAGCACTTCCCATACGTCTGAGGGTACATGCTTGAAATGATAAGGAGAAGATGATGCTACAGCTTTTTCCAAATGGTGTAAGCTGTAACATTGGTCGGGGTTTTTCATCCCTAGCAACTATCCATATTTGTGATGGATGTTTGTTAAGAATAAATTGAGGTCTATTTATGCTTCAGCAAGTATTGGTTTATGCTTGACATAAATTGTGTGGTTGATAGTTTCCATGTGTATTGTTGTCTATGGAAACTAGAATGATTAGGCTTATGTGAGTGGTTTGAAAAGAGTCGGATTAAGTCATTTTGACAAATGATGTGGGTGAATATGACCAAAGTATAGGCAGAAAGTAAGAGGCATAAGTGCCGTTTTATTGACAAAGACCAAAATGACAACATAGACAGGGGTTGTTCGAACGAAGAGCCTCATTCATGCGTTGCATCATTGACCACAGTTATGTTAGAGCGGTAATCGAATCACTTTTGACATTAAAGTGAGCTTGAAGTCCCTTGAGTAGGTGATATGATAGGAGGAAAAGGGTAACCCATTTTTTAGAGTATGGAGAACTTTGCCCCTTTTTATAAGAGGCCCTGAGACAACTATAAGTCAAGTCCATGACCCGTTTTTTTTTTTTTTTTTTTTTTTTAGAGTGGACTGATCAATGCGGGAAGTCCACATAAAGATGTCATTTGTTTGGTGGTCATTTGTGAAGCTGATCGATGCGAGAAGCTTCTAAGAAAGTGCTGTTTTTAGCAAGAGTTAGTCATAGCCATCCTTCGAGGGAGTGGTCTATACTTTGCTTTATAGATTTAAGGGCTTTTGAATAGCTGTCCTTCGAGGGAGCAGTCTATTAGCTACAGCAATGATAGTGCAGCTGTCCTTCGAGGGAGCAGTCTGCTTTTTGATTTGGTTTTGTGACCGTGGATATTTTGACATCTTGATTTAGTTTTGACAGAATATTGAGTCATGGACAAGACTTATAGAAGGTCAAGGGCTCCCTTTTATTAGGACGAAGCATCCACACGTCAAAAAAGGGTTGTAGAGGATTTTGTTAAGGGAAAAAGGGTGAAATGGATTAAGGATTAAAAGGACAAGGATTGCTCAAGGGACGAGCTCAAGTTAAATGTCAAGTGGATGAGTAATCGACTAACAGTAGAATGGTCGTAGATGCAAAGCATTAAGAGGCTCAGGTTCTGGTCGGCCTTCAAGAGAAGATAGACGATAAGTCCCTGATCCATACTTGTGCATGATGATATAAGGTCCGAGCCAATTAGGAGCAAATTTGCTTCGTTTACTCCATTCCATATTGGTCACATGTTGGTTCTCTTTGAGGACGAGGTCTCTGATATTGAAATCCCGTTCTCTCAGAGTTTTATTATAGGCACGTTTGATGTGATTTTGATAGACATGGAGATGATTGAGGGCAGCAAGACGACGTTCATCAAGTAACTCAAGTTGAGCTAATCGATCTTGACGAAAGTCATCATTAGAAAGAATGTCATGGAGTTAAATGCGAAGAGATGGGATTTTTACTTCAAGAGGTAAGACAGCCTCTGATCCGTACACTAGAGAAAAGGGGGTAGCACCCGTAGAGGTTCGGATGCTAGTGCGGTAGGCCCACAAAGCGAAGGGAATATGAATGTGCCAATCCCTTCCAGTGTCGTTGACCACTTTCATGATAATTTTAGTTAAGATTTTGTTAGAAGCCTCAGCCTGCCCATTTGCTTGTGGGTAGTAAGGCGAAGAAAAGCTGATTTTGATGCCAAATGAGTCGCAGAGTTTTTGGATGGTCTTGTTTTTAAAGGACTTGCCATTGTCGGTGATGATTTTGTGAGGTACACCAAAACGACAGATGATATGGGTGTTAATGAAGTCGACAATCTTGTCGGATTTTGTAGAGATGAGAGGGATAGCTTCCACCCATTTAGTGAAATACTCGGTGGCAGTGATGATGGATTGATGACGAAGAGACGAATGAGGGTTGATCTCGCCGATGAGATCTAAGCCCCATTGTGAAAAAGACCAGAAATCCTGAGCAACTTGTAAGGCGTGACTAGGGAGATGAAGCAAGTTAGCATGCTACTGACACTTGATACAATGCCGAACATAATCGCTACAGTCTTGATGAAGAGTGGGCCAATAATAACCAAAGCGAAGGATGCGCTTGGCAACCGAGTTACCACTGAAGTGTCCACCACAAATCCCGTCATGGGCTTGTTTAACAGCATGAGAAGCTTCAGTGGAGTTTAAATAGCGAAGAAGAAGGCCGTCAAAACCTCTTTTATAGAGAAGGCCCCCCTAGCATGGTATAGCGAGCGGTGCGCTTGATGAAAGCCCGCCGTGCATTGCTAGAGAGGTTGGGAGGAATGAGAGAATGAGCCAAGTAGTCCTCTAGTTGTTTATACCATACATCTTGTGAACTAGAGTCTATGGTGTGGACGAGATTGATGTCATTGGAAACGTATGAAGGCAATGGCACACGATGTACCATGACATAAATTCTTGATGAGGATGACGATGGAGAAGGAATATGTTGTTGGGTAATAAACCAAAAGCACACAATTTGATTACCAAACCAAGCAACTTAATATGCGGAAATTAACCAGATTCACCAAGTAACTAGAATTCAGAATAACACATGATATGAGAGACAATACACAACTTGTATTAACACTTTATACAGAAAAGAATACAATAAAGAAGATGCCACTTCTTCTCCACCACCTTACAGAGGTTTCCCACACCTCAAGTGAACAGTAAATCTTCTCCCCAAAGCTCTCCCTCTCAGGTCCCAACACCCAACTCAAAATACAGAGTTGGTGTTCACCTCCCGTGCTCCACGCACACCACAAGTGCTACACGCACTCCACAAGCACTCCACGTGCTCCACAAGTACTCAATGTACTTCAAGTAGATCTCCCATGAACCTGCAATAACCTGCACTTCAACAGACCATACTTATGGAAGGAACTCCCTTGCCTTCCTCTCTGCTCTATCCGAGTACACACCTGTACTCCAAGTAGATCCTACCTGATACTGCTCCCTGTTGTGTTGCTGTCTATATGATCCTGCACACCTGCAAATCAAACACGGTTCTGCTCACCTGTGAACCTTGACCTTGCACACACATACACCTGTAGATCAACGATCTTACTTACCATGTAGATCACTCTACACCCTGAAGAACCCTTGTCCTTGCCTCACCAAGTCCTTATGATTCTCCAACCAGTACCAAGCTTGGCACTGATAGGGAACTAGGAGGAGCACCCTTACTCACTTCACACACAGAAGGAGAAAACTTTGCTCAACTCAAACTAGAACACTTTTCCAATACAACCATGAGTCTATTATATAGATCTCATCCAAACAATGATTAGACATCTAATTACAATAATTAGATCCGCAGCTCTCAGTCTAAAAATAGCTCTCTTCATGCAAACACTTGGTTCGTTAGCTAACTACCCGTAATTAGCTCATAGTCGAACCACACAGGCGACCGACGTCGGTCCCTGTCTGCTTGGAGGTGACCGACGCCGACCGACCCATGACCAATGTCGGTTGCTTCTCTTCACTATCCTGCCGACGTCGGCTGATCAGACCGATGCCGGTTGCTCTGATGCTCAGCAACCTTCAGCAACCCCTCCAATGGCCTTCTCCATGTCTGCATCAGTGAAGCTTTTAGCTCCACAACCTAACAATCTCCCACTTGGAGATAAACAGCTGCACTGTACCTGTACTTGTACTCCATCTAATCTATTTCCTGGTTTGTATCCCTCTTCAAGCTCAATCCTGAAGACAACCCACCACACATCCCGTGGTGTACCTCCTATCATCCGAGTACCTGCCACATCCGAACCTACAAATCCATGTAGTGAAGTCCTGACCCTGCATGTATACCTGCTGCTGGTCCCTCTCAAATGCCTGAGAACTCACTTCCCCAAATTGGCTCCTAACTCTCTGACAGCTCCCACTGCATGGGAATACTCAGGGCTATACCAGACCTCATGTGATTTCGGACACTGTACCTGTCCAGCCCTTAGTGTGCTCTGGCTCAGCATCCTGAACCTCACCAACACCTGATTCACATCAGCTCCCACTCGAGACAAAATCAACCGGTGATCTCCATGTCTCCCATGTCAAAGAATTTCGCTGCTCCAAACTCCCCCTGACATGCCATAGAACTAATCTTACCCTTAGCTCAGCAAAACCCTGTATGTACTAACCCTGCTAGCAAATATACCATCCACATATAGCAACAGAATGATGTCACGACTCATCATCCACCTGGTAAGACAAATCACAGTAATTACCCTGACATTGACTGAAGCCATGCTTCGTCCTCCACCTGTCAAAACCTGTACCACCGTCCTGCAGCTCCACAAGACCATATACCTGGTCTTCCATCTCACGTATCCGTTCTCTCTATTCTTCTACTAAGGAATCCATTCGTCTCTGTGCTTTTATACCTGCTGGCAACCCTACTAAAACACACCTGTCTGGTTCTCCTCCAAGGAATCACATCCTCATCCATGCCGAGCTCACACCTGTTTCCTGGATCCTTCCTGCTCTACAATCAGCAACGAGTATAAAGAAGAGGAACAACGAATTTGAGGGCCTACTTACGCCTTCAGTCCTTCGTATGGGTGTTTGAGACTCCTTGACAGCTCGCTATCCACCCAAAATCTGTTACAGTGACCGACCTCGGTCACCCCACAGTCTGCATCCGACCGACGTCGGTTCCCATGCGCCTGTACCTGACTACCAACCTGCAACCGCTGGTGTCCCTGCTGCCGACATCGGTCCTCCTAACCGACATCGGTCTTACCTACTGCTGACGTCGGTTCCCATGACCGACGTCGATCTTACTTTGCCCGACACTGCCAGCTTCGGTCTGCACATGACCGACATCGGCACCTGTCTGTTCGACGTCGGTTCCTCCTGACTGACATCGGTACCTGTGTTCGCCTGTGAGTGATGACTTTTTACCCGCGAGCTTCTTTGAATCAAAACCCATGTCCAAAATGCCCTTCTCAGAAGTATCTAGCCACATCCACTGGGTTCTGTCCGCCATCTCCTCCATAAACACCAAGGCTTTCCAGTTCTTAAGCCTGTCAAATATATCTGTCTTCCGCTTAAGAACATGCATCTCCTTCCTGCTCATGTGACCAAGCCTACGAAGCCACGTCTCCGCAACAAAAGAAGAATCAATAATATAAACAAGTAGATAAAGGGTACCTGTTTTCTTACCACCAGCTAATTCAAGTGCATCCGCTGTGAGAGTTCTTGTGCATCTCTCATCACCCAATCTTTCTAAAGAAATTAGCCATATCTCCAAACCTGGGACCTGCATGACCTTCATCAACACCTGTGTGTTGGCCGCCTGCAATTTCAGCTTCACTTCCCCTTTGCCAATTCTTTGGCAAGGCTCACCAGCTCCTCTACCTAGGGCTGCATGGAAAGAGGCAACCGAATCTTTTATCCAAGATTCAAATTTATCCAAGAAACCTCCAAGAACATCCTGTGCAATAACACCTGCAACATCTGCTTCTTCAGTTTCTTCATGCTGATCTGCTACCAACCAACAATAATATTTTACCTGCTCTTTCTTTCCATAGGACCGTGAGTGACCATCTGTGCTTTTCAACTCTTCCATTCTTAGCTTACTTTCATCTGCCATTGCTCTACTCCCACTCAATCAGAAACCCCTGAGAGTGCCCTGTAACCAAACACAGAACCTGCTTCCTGCAACCTTAGCTCTGATACCACGTGTTGGTGGTATCAAGCTATGAGCCAACAACCTTGCTCTGATACCACGTGTTGGGAAGTAAACCAGAAGCACACAACTTGATTACCAAACCAAGCAACTTAATATGCGGAAATTAACCAGATTCACCAAGTAACTAGAATTCAGAATAACACATGATATGAGAGACAATACACAACTTGTATTAACACTTTATACAGAAAAGAATACAATAAAGAAGATGCCACTTCTTCTCCACCACCTTACAGAGGTTTCCCACACCTCAAGTGAACATTAAATCTTCTCCCCAAAGCTCTCCCTCTCAGGTCCCAACACCCAACTCAAAATACAGAGTTGGTGTTCACCTCCCGTGCTCCACGCACACCACAAGTGCTACACGCACTCCACAAGCACTCCACGTGCTCCACAAGTACTCAATGTACTTCAAGTAGATCTCCCATGAACCTGCAATAACCTGCACTTCAACAGACCATACTTATGGAAGGAACTCCCTTGCCTTCTTCTCTGCTCTATTCGAGTACACACCTGTACTCCAAGTAGATCCTGCCTGATACTGCTCCCTATTGTGTTGATGTCTATATGATCCTGCACACCTGCAAATCAAACATGGTTCTGCTCACCTGTGAACCTTGACCTTGCACACACATACACCTGTAGATCAACGATCTTACTTACCATGTAGATCACTCTACACCCTGAAGAACCCTTGTCCTTGCCTCACCAAGTCCTTATGATTCTCCAACCAGTACCAAGCTTGGCACTGATAGGGAACTAGGAGGAGCACCCTTACTCACTTCACACACAGAAGGAGCAAACTTTGCTCAACTCAAACTAGAACACTTTTCCAATACAACCCTGAGTCTATTATATAGATCTCATCCAAACAATGATTAGACATCTAATTACAATAATTAGATCTGCAGCTCTCGGTCTAAAATTAACTCTCTTCATGCAAACACTTGGTTCGTTAGCTAACTGCCCGTAATTAGCTCGCAGTCGAACCACACAGGCGACCGACGTCGGTCCCTGTCTGCCTGGAGGTGACCGACACCGGCCGACCCATGACCGACGTCGGTTGCTTCTCTTCACTATCCTGCCGACGTCGGCTGATCAGACCGACGCCGGTTGCTCTGACGCTCAGCAACCTTCAGCAACCCCTCCAATGGCCTTCTCCATGTCTGCATCAGTGAAGCTTTTAGCTCCACAACCTAACATATGTGAGGCAAGGGAGGCCATGGTGTCAGCAAACTTATTCGTCGATCGAGGAACAGTCTGCAATAAGTGATGGTTGAAAGATGATAGAAGAGTGTCAACACGGTGCTTGTACCTTTGTAAAATTTCATTTTTACAAAGATATGAACCATTGATTTGACTAACAACAAGTTGTGAGTCACCGAAGATGTTGATGGATTTGATGTTTAAAGAAAGGGCAGTTTGAAGTCCCAAAATTAAGGCTTCATATTCGGCCATATTATTGGTACATTCAAAGTCGAGTTTGAAAGACAGGGGCATGGGTTCACCTTCATGTGGAATGAGGATGACCCCCGCACCCCACCGAGTTGACATTTAGAGCCGTCGAAGAACATCGTCATTTGGTAGAATGTGTCATCAGTCGAGAGAGTGGCGATAGATTCATCAGGAAACTCGCACTGAGAAGGTTGATTGTCGGGAAGAGGGGCATCCGCTAGTTGGTCAGCGATTGTTTGCCCTTTGATAGATTTTTGCTGGACAAATTCTAAGTCAAATTCAGCAAGACGCATGAGCCAACGAGCCATACACTGGTTTTGATATGGTTTGGAATGCATGTATTTGAGGGGATCAGTGTGGGTGATGACAAAGGTTTTGTGATTGAGAAGATAATGATGGAGCTTGGTAGTGGCAAAGACTAATGCCAAACAGAGTTTCTCGATATGAGTATACCGAGTTTCATAGTCGACAAGTGTTCAGCTTATGTAGTAGACTGCTTGCTCACGGTCTTGCTCGTCTCGATGCGCGATCATGGCACCTAACGAATGATTGGTTGCTGAGATGTAGAGGTAGAAGGGTTGGTCGTCTTTTGGTGGAATAAGGACTGGTGGAGAGACCAAATAGCGTTTGAGGGCTTTAAAAGCCTCTTGGTAGTCTTTATCCCATTTAAAGGAGACGTCCTTCTTGAGGAGGTGATGAAAGGGTTGGCAACAGTCAGAAAGCTGCAAAATGAAGCGGCGGATGGATTGGATCTTTCTTTGTAGAATGCAAAGTTGCTTGAGATTAGTTGGAGGTGGCATTTCAAGGATAGTGCAGATTTTGGCAGGATCTATCTCGATGCCACGAAAAGAGACAATGAATCCCAGGAGCTTTTCGGAGAAGACCCCAAAGATGCATTTCTTGGGGTTAAGATGGACCTGGTACTGAAGAAGGTGAGAGAAGATGATTTTGAGGATAGTCAAATGGTCGCGACGAAGCTTAGACTTGCCAAGCAGGTCATCGACATAGTCCTCCATGATTTTATGGAGGAGATCGTGGAAGATGTAAGTCATGGCACGCTGATAAGTGGCGCCTGCATTTTTCAGACCAAAAGGCATGACTCGATAGCAGAAAGTTCCCCATGGTGTAATGAAGGTGGTTTTGTGCTGATCTTCCGGTGTAATCAGGATTTGGTTATATCCTGAAAATCCATCCATGAGTGATAACATCTCATGGCCAGCCGTAAGATCAACAAGTTGGTCAATGTTTGGAAGAGGAAAGTCGTCTTTGGGACAAGCTAGGTTAAGGTCGCGATAGTCTGTGCAGATCCGGATCCCCCCAGTCGCCTTGGTGACAGGAACGATGTTAGAGACCTACTGCAGATAATCGATGGGTTGGATGAAGGAGACTGAAATAAGGCGTTGAAGCTCTTCTTTGACAAGAAGTGCAACACGAGGATGCATTTTGCGAAGCTTTTTCCTAACAGGCTTAGCCTCTGGGTTTGTGACAATGTTATGAGTAGCAATGTTAGGGTCGATGCCAAGCATGTCGGCGTAGGTCCAGGCAAGGGCTTTACGATTGTCTGAGAGAAATGTGGTATAGTCGGCCTGCTCCTAAGTGTCTAAAGATTGACCAATCTTTAAGACTTGAGGAACATCAAAAGATGAAAGGTTAATGTCAATGGTTGATTCATTTAACATAACCTGTGTTTCAGAAGGGAGGGAGCGTTGAATGAAAGAATCGTCGGCACCCATATAGGTAAGAATGGCGTCATCGTCTATACAATGGACTGTGTTGATGGTTGATGATTCATCGTCTATCATGCTGGGATAAACGAGAGGGAGAGACTTGGGAACCCCGTTGAGCTGATAGGTTAGGGGTTCCAAGCGGATGGTGTTTATGCAAAAAAAAACTAGGAGGGATGGAAACCACCGACTCCGTAGGTGAGGATGGAAGAATAGGTGAGTCTGGAAGAGTTTGGTCGATGGTTGGTTCGGGGCAAAGGCTTGTGGAAGCCTCAGTGGGTTCTTGGAAATCCAGTCCATACCATTTCTTGGCATTATCGTCATTGGGTGGTTTGATAGGCCGATGAGAGCCTTGTTCGTAACGCCCAAAGCCAAAACCCTTCCATGCACACCTATAAAGATAGGTATGTGCAAAGGTGGGGTTGCCAAGAAAGGAGAAATTGGATGTGAATATTTGAGGCGAGGAGGAAGGATTTGATTCAGTAGGAGCTTGATCCAGCCCCCCGTAGACGAGATTGGTTCGGAGGCTAGGAGGACCATAAGGAATGACCATTCCGATCCGACAGTCATAGTTTGGGTTTTGATGAAGCTGTCCATACTCTTGAGGAGTCTGGAACATGTCTAGAGTAAGGAGGCGATATTCCCCTAGTGAAAGTCTTTGGAAGATGTCATCCATGGGGTCCTTGGTTGTTAATTGAGAAGATGATGTGGTGGCAACCGCTGTTTGTGTACTAGTTGACGCTTTCGCAGATGGAGATGATGTTTGGGTTGATGCCTTGAGTGGGATAAGAACGTCGTTTGGGCGATAGGTCATGTTACAAGTCTTAAAAGGGGATGGGTCGGCAGGAATGACATGGACTTGTTTGTCATGTTCAAATTTGACACAATGGTGAAGTGTTGAAGGGACGCAAGCCATAGCGCGGATCCAGGGTCGCCCAAATAGCATGTTATATTGGAACTCTCCCTCAATGATGTAGAAGAGCTCTGGGATTGTGCGTGGACCAATGCAGATATGAAGGACAATAGTGCCAATAGTGTTAGCGATGGTGTCATTAAAGGATCTAAGGATTGCGTCGATTTTTGATACACAATTCTTGGGAAGAGCCAATTGATCAAAGGCGTGGGAGGAAATGATATTAATGCTAGCGCCCCCATCGATCATAACTCGTTTAATATGGGTTCGATCAACGTAGGCTGTGATGAAAAGGGCAGCGTCCTGATCTTCCAAGGTAGAGGCGACAGGGGATAAAGAATGGACTAAGGCAGCTAGTGGTTGAGGGTCTTCAGGTTGGACTTCCGCTGCCTGTAGGGCTTTGATTAGAGCCTGGCGATGCTGGGGGGAGCTTTGGATAAGGTCATATAGGGTCATCTTCACTGGCATTTGGTGAAGTTGTTTTATCATAGATTCTGTGATTGCCTCTGAAGAAGGGGGTTGGGACGCACCTAAAATGGAAATCTTGGGTTTCGGTGGTTGAGGTGCCTGGACAAAAGGATAGGTCCAAGGAATAGTGTCTTTTTCTTTTACCTTGTCCTTTTGTGACCTAGTGGTTATATGAATAGCATTGATTTCAAAGATAGGAGGTGAAGAAGGGGTCACGGCCTGCTGGTGAGACGTTGATATAGTTGAAGAGGTTGGATGAGAAGGTGTCGAGGGTTGGTCAAGAGTGTCCTCAAGGAGAAGAGTGTCTTTCTCCATATAGCAGCGAACGACTGCCTTGAGGGCACAACAAGTCTCGGTATCGTGTCCTGGCATGCGATGGTATAAACAAATCTTTGTATCATCGAACCAAGATGGTTTTTGACCCGAGAGGTTGGAATGGCTTGATGGAAGGAAGGGTAATGCTAGAAGTCTACAAAAGTTGGCGTAATATCAAAGCATATGAACCTACTAAGGGGTCCGTGCTTGTTGACGCATGACGCGCTGGTGACTTTTTCTTGGGGGATGTTGAAGAAGGTTTTCGTACCACCTTTTGGGTTGGTGGTGCAGTGACAGGTGAAGACGACACTTTCTTTGTGAGAGGTTCCAAATTTTTGAGAGGGGGTTGACTTTTGGTTGGCAAAGGAAGTAATGGAGGTAATTTGTGTTGGTTAAGGGTCGGAGTAGGAAGCACGCCGATTAGGGTAGAAGGATGAGGACCTAAAATGGAGGGCAAAGTTGACGGTGGAGGAGGGGTTCACTTCTGTGGTCTGGCAGTCTTCTTCGACTTGGTTGGAAGACTACTTTTGGTCGAGGTCTGGTCTAAGTCCACCTTCACTTGCGGGTGAGTGAGGGTAGAAACAAGACGAATGCCGAGTGACTTGATCGGTTTAGATTGGGTAGATGCAGGTTTAGAAGTGGGGATTTGGTCTTTGTTGAGAGTCTTGGGCGATTCTGCCTTGGGAGGATTGGCAGCATGAGACGAGAGGGCACAGGAATGTTGAAGAACTTTAAGATGTTCCCACAATCCTCGATGCTCCACTTTCCTTGAAGGGAGAAGTTCTAATTTCTCCACTAGTCAGGAAAATAGTTGAGAGGATGTTGGATGAGGTTTAGATTCTTGAGAAGATGTGTTAGGTGTGGCAGTAGTTTCAGACCCAAGGTGTGTGGGAGTTATAACTGGATTGTCGTTGATTGAAGACGATGGAGAGTCAGGTTCTTCTCTTGGTGGAGAAGGAACTGGAGAGTGTGACTCCTCAAGTGGGTAAAGGGCAGGGATTATGGTGCCCTCCACTTGCGGTCGAGGAGTAGGTAAGGTCAGGTCCTCCATAGGCAGAAGAAAGGAGGATGGTGAGATCAGTGGTGCCGGTAAGGTTGAGGCATCCTCCAAGATGAGAGAGGTTGACAGAGAACTAACCGAGGAAAGAGGTTCGTCCACACGTGATGGACTGGTAGATGGACTAACCTCTTGAGGTTGGTTGGGGATGAGGGGCGAGATCGTATTGACCGTTCGAATGTCGTGTTTGTGTGTGTTGTCAATCAAAGTTTGGACATTATTTTGGGTTGGTGGATGATTGGGGAATGGTTGCTTGAAGATATCTATGCCCTGGTTTGGAGGTGCATTGGGATTATCTAGAATGAGCTCACCCTTTTCAAGCATGTCCTGGATTATGTTTTTAAAGGTTTTATAGTTTCCCGTGTCATGACCTTTGACACAATGGAAATTGCAAAAGTCATTTTCCCTATACCACGTAGGGATGGCGCGTGAGGGATCAAATTGTGGCGGTGGTCGAATCTGGGGGAGGTTGAGAATCCCCTGTTTAACAAGTTTTTCCAGTATAGACCCGTATGATTCTCCAAGAGGAGTATACTGTCTTTGAACGTATCTCTGCTGGAATTGATGGGTGGCGCTCTGAGATGTGGATGGCTCAGGCTGATTGGATGAAGAAGATGAAGGTCTAACGACCACAGCGTTTGCTGAAGCGTTAGACTTAGGATTGGATGATGAAGGTTTAGAAGAAGAAGAGTCATTAGTCTTAGAGTTGGGGTTCTTGCTCTGCAACTTGACTTTATTCTCCTTGATGGCACGTAATTCAAGTTTACGGGCCATCGTGAAGGCTTCGTCGAAGGTACGAAAGGTCTGAACCCTTAAAGTGGAAGAAATATGTTTGGCGCAAGCTCGGGAGAATAGTTCAATAAGTTCAGGTTGAGGTAAGGAAAAGGAGAGTTGATTGATGAGGCCTCTCCAGCAAGCAATGAAGTCAGCTATTGATTCATCCTCGAATTGGTGGATAGTGTAAAGGTCTATGATGGAGACCTTTTTGGTGATGTTAATGGAGAAGTGATCAAGAAAGAGCTGGGCCAACTGTGTAAATGTAAAGAGGGAATGACTGGCAATAGAGCTGTACCAGTCGAGCGCAGTGCCAAAAAGGGACATAGGAAATGTGCGCAAGAGCAATGCATCGTCATGGGCAATAAGGTAACAGGCATGTCTGAATGCCCGTAAGTGCTGCTGTGGGTCTTCCTTACTTTGGAAGCGAGAAAATTTGGGAAGTTCCCACTGGTTGGGGTATGGTCTAATTGGGACGGAAGGATGAATAGGCTCATTGCAAATTTGCTCGTATGAGAGAGCATTGCATGAGCTGGAAACGGAAGTCTCTAAGCTAGACATCTTATCCATCAGCATTTTGATGATATCTGCTGACGGATTGGCGGGTGGAGCACCCCTAGATTATAAGGCGCTTGAAAGATATTGGGAGGGGCGTATGACGTGGATGGTTGCATAGACGCAACATATGGGTAGCTGGTTATGGGAGCAAAAGTTGGGGCCAAGGGCACTTGTGTTATGGGGTTGGTTGGCACAAGTTGGATAGGGGCCATCAAGGATGGTTGAGGAGTGGCTACGCTTGTTGACGGATAAACGGTTACTCTTGTGTTAATAGGTGCAAGAGTAGGGGGAATAGAAACTAGTAGGTTTTGGAAAGGTGTGGGGTTTGGTTGAGTGACTTGAGGTTGAGGGAGTATCGGAACCCCCATGGAGGTAGGTTTAGATGGAGTGGCTACGTTTTGAAGGTAAGACATAGTTGGGTTATTGGTGGAGGTGTTGTCTAGCGGCTGAATTGTAGGTGCAGTTGATGTGATTCTTGTCTCGACTAGGGAAGTCGGCATCCCATAGATTGGGTTGCCTAGGGAGTCTCATGTTTGGCTATTCACGAGATAGTGTTGTAAGGCTTTGAAGTTAAGGTCCAAGAATCGTGCGAAATCTTGGTCCCCTTCTGGGACGATAGGAGTTTGAGGCGGGGTTGGGCGAGTAGGAGTTCTTTCAGTCTCTGAGTTGAACTCCATTATAGGACTGGTTATAGATGGTGAAGGTGGAAGTGGTTGTTGACTAGCGTGGTCAAGAAGGGCCTTGGTTTGACCGCGTGTCAAAACCATACAAGGCAAGAAAGGGTCAGGTTTCAAAAAATTGTGTTCTGTCAGTCTCAGAAAACCAGAATGGATGTTTAGACAGCCAGAAAGTTGCATTTTAAGCTTGTTATTTTTGGAAAAATAAAATAGACAGAGACCGACGTCGGTATAAAAATTGATGTCGGTGAAGGAGACTACTGATGTCGGTCAGATGACCGATGTCGGTACAGAAAAGTTGCCGACGTCGGTTACAGGACCGATGTCGGTTACTGTGTTTTCCAGAAACTCAGAAAAAAAGTTTTTGGAAATGAAGAAGGCGTCCTTACCAGCTCAAAAAAGACAGATAAAAACAAAAAATATGATGATGACAGATAGATCCTAGCATTAAATCCCTAGAAACAATTTTATTAGGATCGTGTGGCTTATGCCTTAATGTGATGTTTGAGGAAGTTGGCTATAAGAAGGGTCCTAGAATAGGTAATCTAAAGATGGTTTCAGGTATGTTTAGGCGCTCAAAAGTTTGTATTAGCTTCCGTACAGGCCTGGTGCTAAGGAGCAAGCTCCCCTCACTTCACGATTCCAATTGTTAGCTGGTCTCGCTTAGCCAAAATATACTTTCACTATAGTTTAGACTCTGCCAGAGAACAGAGTTGGCTTTCCCCTTGGTGGTGAAATCCAAGTAGGATCGCCGGGATAGGTAAGGTATCCGCTGGGTGATGAAATCCCAGTCGGGCCTTGTCTCAAGTGAGTTTGATGTTTTATTGAGTGCACGTGGTCTGGTAGTGTAACATCAAGTGATCTACGATTTATTTAATATGCATTTTACTGATTACTAAGTGTGGACTAGAAAATGCAAGCACAAGCAGAAATGGAATGCAATAAGTTTTAAAGCCCCAAATCGAAATGTTAAATTGGAATGAAAACAAGTTGGAGAAAGGGTTGAAGAAAATGATTTCTGACTAGTCTAGAAATGCAAGAAAAAGAAAGAAAAAGTTCTTTTTATTTCCTGCTTATGATGTTTTTTTAGAAAAGAAGAAAGAGGTGAAGATTAAGAAGCCTAATGCACCTAAATGAACAAAGAGAGAAAGGAACCCAAGGAAGGCCTTAAGGGTCCCACCGGGCGTGCCATAATGTTTCTATTCAAATTTTGCTTTCAATTTCAAAGGAGAGAAAATGAGAAACTTAAGAAGGAATGGTCAAGGCTTGATGTGTACCTGGATATAGTCTGCGCACCGTAATCCAGACGCTGTGAGTACTCCTCTTTGGCTGTGGAGGAATGACACCTGCAAAGAAAAGAAACTTGGACAAAAGAAGGCGTTAAATGGACAGATGGTGGGTTGCCAAGCGAAAGCTTGATCCCAGAAGTATGAAAACTTCCTTAAGGGATATAAACCCACTAATCAATAAAAAGAAGTGTTTGATAAATAACAGAATGATAAAGAATTGAAATGATAATAGATGGAATGAAAAAGGGAAGCATAGGCTTATTTGAAAGAAGCTGTCGAACTGGTCACAGTCACCGGCGTCGGTTGGTCAAGATGCCAACGTCGGTTAATCTGCCGACGTCAGTTGGGGTAGTGACCGGCGTCGATAGAGGAAAAGGTCTTTGGACGAGGTCTGGGTTGGTCTGTGGTCCGTGGACAGAGTCTGGTCAGGGTCTGGGTTTATTTGAGTGGTCTTGAGACAAAGTTTTGGGCTTGGTTGAATGGTCTGGGGTCTGGGTCTGAGAGTCTGATTGAATGGACAGAGTGTATGGTTTGACAGAGGACAGAGGCAATAGGGAGATGGAGAAATAAAGATTCTGATCTAGCTTGGTTAACAGTCTGGTTTGGGGAGAGGGAATGCTGAATCTAATTCATAATACTTAGAAGCAAATGACTAGAAAACACAAAGAAAACACAGACAATGTACTTACTTGTGCCTTGTTGAAGGTGTGCTACTGATGATTCTCGTACCTGCTGTTGGTGTAGCCTGTGTGGAGAACCTGTTGCTGATGGAGAACCTTGAAGCTGTTGCTGCACCTGAAAGAGAGAATGAGAGACTTGACTGATAGATTTGGTAGATTGACGGATGGTCGAAGACTGAAGATTCTAGGATTCATGATTTGCTTCCAAAGATTCGCCGATTTCTGATTGGGATTGTCAAAGAGTCTGAAAAATTGGTTAAGTATAACCGACGTCGGCGATCCCGCCAGCGTCGGCTGACATTTGACTGACGTCAGCGGGGTTAGAACGGGCAAAAAGAGCCACTAAGCCCGTTTTTCATCCGCCAAGTGCCCTATCTGTTGGAGAATGTCGAGGGTTGGGCTAAATACGCATGAGAGTTTGTTAGGCGGTTAGAGAGAAGTAGGAATTGGTCTTGGGTGAGTCATAGGATGGGAATTAGTCCAAGGCGAGGTGTCCTAGGTGAGGTGTCATGGGTGATGTGTCCAAGGGGGGGGGTTAATTCAAAATAAGTTAATTATTTTAAATTAGTAATTTTAGGAATGGGTTAGGAATAGACCAAGGGGGAAGGTGACCAAGGGTTAGACACTATTTAGGTGTCTACAAAAAGATACATCCAAAAAGCCAAACAAGGGTGGCTGAGTAAAAGAGAACCAAACAAGGCTCCAAGAAAATAAATGAGGGAAAGTACACCTCACAACAAATACCTCAAAAGGGGAAGACAACAACAATACCCCTCAAGGTGTGTACAAACAACCCCCAAGGAAACAGGGGAGAATGGCTAGGAAAAAAAATTCAAATAGGATGAAAAAGTGTGATAGAAGTATTTGATTCTCCAAACTTTCCCTTTTTACCTTTCTTCTTGTTTGCCTCCAATCACTCCCCTAGAGAAGTCTCCACCATAACAATCTATATTTCTGAAATCTGGTTATTAGGAGGAGGAAGTGTTCCTAAAGGTTCTTTTTCGGAGTCTGAACTCTCAGATTCATGAGTTCTATTTTTCCCTCCTGACATCTCTTTTGGATTTATCTGATGTGTAGAGTGTGGTTCTTCTCCTCTTTCCCTCTTAGAAAGGACATATGCCTTAGTGAGTGTAATAGTTTCAACATGCTAGTCCATTTCTAGCTCACTATGTTATTGGTTGTCCTCCTCTACTCCATCTTCAATATCAAAATCCTCTTGTGTCAGATAGTTCCTTTGCTTATTTGTTGATTTTGCCCCCTTTTAATTTTGTGTGTGGGTTTGAGCCTAAGGGCATGAAACTTGTAGATGACCAGGCATCCAATAGTTTATATAGCGGAAGGTTGTGTTCTCATAATCCACCATCTGAATATGTTGTGAATTCCCATAATTGAGAATGATTTTATCCACTAGTCCTTTACTCAAATCAATTTCTACACATATGCAAGAAAAAGGGTGCAAACCTACAATAGTTTGCTCATTATCACTCCTGATGTAAGTGCCCAATGAGTTATCTATTTTTATAAATGCATGGGTGAAGTGGAGAGGTAGATTGGGTAATTTAACCCAAATTGGAACTTTTGTGATAGAGTGAGTGGTAGGATCAAAAGTTGGGAACCATGGAGTGATGAAGAGCACCACAGTACCCCAAAACTAGGGACCCTTTGCAAGGCATCTCTGATAATATTTAGCTTCAACAAAGTGTATAATGAAAAATCCTTTTGAACAAAGCATGATCTCACAATGATCAGTCCATGAGGTGTATATCCAATTATATAGTGCCTTAGTGGATGGCCAAAGTCTGTTAAAATGATAGATGACTACTTATTTTTTTAGATCTTCTAAATATAGAAACATCTTTTCTACAGTAATATCCATAGTTTTCACCTCTTCAACATGATCCACAACATATGCTTGGGTTAAAGGGGGAGGAATCCTAACATGTTGTGTGTTGGTTGTATGATTTAGAACTTCTTTGAAAGTGGGTTTTGATGATGAAGACTTTCTAGGGTCAGCACCTTCACCCCTCAAGCAAAGCAATAACTAGATGGTGGAATCTTTCCCAATATTGCAAAAAAGAAGAGGATTTTGATCCTCAAGTTCTTAGCCCTGGTAAATGAGGCATTGATTTCCTATAGGAACTCCTAGAAGTTGTTCGATCTTCCTTTTTAAGGTTGTCACGTGGTTAAGCGTATGCACCCATAGACAAATAGTTTTACCAGTAAGAGAATTTGCCAATAATTAGAAACCAATCCTCTCTACATGATCAAATTTTGGGATAATGTGTGCATTTATATGATGCAATTTTCCATACCTTTTCCATGCAATCTCCTCTATCTGGGGAATGGGCACATCGAGTGGTGTCCTAAAGAGACAGTGGATATGGCATGATGTTTGAATGGGATTCTTCAAACCCAAGTGGATCTGACCATATGCCGATCGGTCCAAGCTTCTCCCTTCCACAATCGTGAGATATTCCTTCCCATACTAGTTCGATATGCATAGGAATGTTTTCTACCCCTACGTGACAATCATACTCAACCCCAACTCAAATCCCTTAGGGGTGGATTCATTGGGTAAGTGTTACCGCTCCCTCTCATCCACAGTCATTGTCACTGAAAGAGTTCCATGCTTACACTCAAAACTTAACCTAGTAAAGCCCATCATTTCCACCATATATATATATATATATATATATATAATAAGAAAATGTAAGCTTTTTATCAAATGTTATTTATATAAATGTTGTTTGAATTACAAAAAAATTCTAGTGCATGTGGTGATTTTTGTATATTAATGAATGCATTTCATGTATATCCTAAGAAGGCATAACAAGATCTATAACACAACAAAAACACTACAAAGAGACAAAATATTGCACATATTTTCTATGTTGCATCAGCAAACTATGATTTACTAAATTGGTTTTTGTTATGCCTCACCACACTTCAAAGAAATTCAAAACAACAATAAATGATATAAAATGTTTTTAACCATCTTTACAACTGATGTGAAACAAGACCAAAAATAACTCAAATAGCTTTGTCTAGGATCATACTACATGTTTTACAAAGCATTCATTTAGCAAAGACCAACTTGCTTGACAACCACACAAGGGTTACTCCCCTTAAGACTCTAACAAACACATCAAAATATATATCTTTTGATATAAGGAACACATATTTCACAAACAAACTCTATACACACTATTTACACTGATTATTAAAGTTCTCTATGCTTAGATTGTTAGTATTAGGTCACAGGGCCTTACTTGCTTTGTACATGGACTCATGGGCTTGTAACCCTGTTTTAGGAGAATTTTGACCATAAATTTCATGATGTTCCATTTCACATAAAACAAAGATACTTTCCAGACTCCCATTTAGGAATTATAGAATATATAAAAGATTCAAGTGGTGCTACTTTGTATGAACTAGTTGAACTGAAGGCTGGTACAGACCTAATTAGGTCTCTTTCAAGGCCTACTATGGAACAACACAGAGTAATGGTTAGAGTTTTATCTTGAAACTTTTAAGGTGGAAATCATTAATTTTTACATGTTCCAATCATTAAATTCATCTGACAGTGCAATAAATGATCAAAAATTGCTCTTTTACAGTCATAGTTATAGAACCCTAGTGCAAGAACAAGGGTGAGTTAGAAACTAGGCTTAACCATTTCAAAAGGACCTGAAAATTCATATAGAGTAAGATGTTAATGATATAAGACAAATTACAAAGTTTCAACTATGTTCACTATACGGATTTTATGTACTAGGAAGCCCTAGTTATGGGTAGTGGGCAAAGAAATGGCTCTACAAACCTTAATTTTGATGATCAAGACCTCAAAAAAAATTGTGTCGATCTTGTATTGACCTCCTCCATCTTTAGGAATCATCACCGTAAGGAAATCGAGTCTCTGGTATGGAGTGTCATTTTTTAACTTGTTGCCCTGTTCTGTAAAGTTTAGAAAATGCACACAAAGACTTCAAAAACTCACAAATTTTTACTAGGAAAGGTCTAAAATTCATTGATCATGCTTGGGGTATGATTATTCAACTGTTTCCATCAAAAATCCATCTTCATAATGACAAAATCAAGCTTAGACTCTAAATCTCTATTCCTAGACTCATACAACAAACTCCAAAAATGGAGTTAACCACTTTTTCTAAACAAATAAGATCTCAACCATACCATATCTTGCCCAACTGACCACAAATCATATGAAATATGATATTCAAACCAATTTAAGTGAAATACATATAATCTTGGCCTTTTTACATGTTTAGGCCTTATTACAAGCTTAATAGGAATATTAGCAAATTTGAAAATTTAAACACTATGGTTTTGGACGGAAAACAAACTAAGCAAGACTAAACAACCTAGACTCAACAAAAAAAATGAAAACACTTTCATGACATGAAGATGCTCCTGCATCAACAACCATTAGATAAATGAGACGTGGAGAATGTGATAAAAAGGAAGAAAATGAAACATAAATCATATATAACTTCCATGTGTTTGAAATTGGCATGGATATCTCTTCTTCTTGAGGCCATAAATCATATTTAGTGTGCTTGTGTTTGGATTAGGCATGGATATATCAAGGGAAATACAAGAACTAAAATTGATATCTTACATTTTAACAACAATGAAAAAGGATAGCCAATGTGATTCACACAAACATTTTATTCTAATTTTATAATAATACTCAATAATTTAATTGGAAAAATTATAAGAAAATGTTATTTTCATAATAAACATTTTACATAGCATAACATTAGATGTAACTAGACAAACTAGGGTAAAACCCAAGGCTTCTCTCTCATAGTAGCTCATGCAGAACAAGGTTGTTCATGCTAAACCAAGTATAAGAATAAATTTTAAACCAGAAATAAATAACCCCAAACAAAGACCAAAGATTTGTGAAAAGTAAGAAATGAAAAGAAAATCATAAGACACTTTGGATCATTGCCTTAGTGAGGTTTAATATATCTCACATGTAAATCCATTATTAGCGGTGATGGCGAAAGAGACATGAAGAGTTTATACGATTGTGAAGGATTAAGAAATACAATCCAAGGATTAATCATGTTAGAAAAAACTAGTGCAAAACTGGATGAAAAATAATCCCTGGCACAATGGGCATGAACATAATATGTTGTACCATCTTCCATGTTGAGAGTAAACATCCCTCAAATATGTTAATACTATCCACTAAGTCTTAAAAAGTCATTGAACAATCTAAGCCATCCATGTAATTGTAAGAAAACATATTAAAAATGAAAGGAAACTTTGGTAATATTAAATCCATGATTTTATGTGTGTGTGTATGTGTGTGAAGAACTTGTAGGAGCTAAAATTGATATCTTACATTTTGACAACATTAAAAAAGGAAAGTAAACTCTAGAAGAAACCAAATAGAACTTAGTTATAATTCAAACAACACTGCATAACATTTGGTAAAAGGCTAACATTTTATTATTAATAAGAGTTGTGGGTGTGTCACACCCACAACTCTTATTAATAATAAAATGAACTCTAGAAGAAACCAAATAGAACTTAGTTATAATTCAAACAACACTGCATAACATGTGGTAAAAGAAACCAAATAGAACTTAGTTATAATTCAAACAACACTGCATAACATTTGGTAAAAGGCTAACATTTTATTATTAATAAGAGTTGTGGGTGGACACACCCACAACTCTTATTAATAATAAAATGTTAGCCTTTTACCAAATGTTATGCAGTGTTGTTTGAATTATAACTAAGTTCTATTTGGTTTCTTCTAGAGTTTACTCTCTTTTTTCAATATTGTCAAAATGTATATATCTATGTATGTATGTATATGTATATATACATATACAATATGTATACATACATATAAATATATGCGTGTATGTATGTATATATATTGTATATGTATACATACATACATACATATATATATGTCTTGGTTTGGAGTTAATTATTTTTGGTTTACATTTAATTTTTTTATTTGGTTAAGCACAAATAATATTGTGATAAGAATAATTTGCATGAATAAAATCCATAGAAATATATTTTTGATTTATTTGTATGAATTATTTTATTTCCTTAATCCTGTTTCAATTCAATACAAATAAGGTTATGCCAAGGTGAATCATAAAATTTATTAGTAAGACTCATTCCACGTTATGAATGCACCTTGCTTGAGGTGCCAAAGTAATAACACCTCACCCATCCTTCATTAAACAACCTATTGTGGGCATTAAAGGAGCCCATCCCTGCATTCAATCACACCTAACTAGTTTATCTTTCCACACATCAGTTTGCATTTGCATCATTGTTGAAGGGGAAAAGTAGATGCAATGCATTTGCATAATTAATGAAGTGGAATAAGCTACCCACGCATAACTAGCTGTTGTTTTTGCTAAAAATTAGATTTTCTCCTGCATGGTGTCGCCCAACCTTGGGTTATCCATCCATCCAACTGGCATTTCATTTATTATGGTCTATCTGTTGATATAGGCATCACTATATTTGTCTAGCTCCAGCCATATAAATGGCATATCAATTATATGGTTTTTTTATTCTACCTAGGCGCCATACTATGTTTTATTTTCCAGCCATAATAATGCTGTCACATTAAAATTGATCCTCTATTTGTCTTTGGAAATAATGGCAATAATAATAAATTGGATTCTTGTCTTTTTAAGAATTGAAAGTAACTGGGAAAGGTGTCACCCAATTTAAGCTTTTCCAGTCACATAGATGGCGTCACTTTTTTGCAGGTCTTTTTATTATAGTTTGACATTATTTGTTTTTCCTTTCCAGCATACTGAGCATCTTACATAATTATTATTATATCTATCTTTGTATATTAATGCTATTTATTTGTCATATGCTTGAAAGGCGTCACCCTTTTCCTTAAAAAGCTGGGATTTCGAAACAATATATCCTTTTGTAATTATCCTTATATATATTGCGGACCATTTGTCTGCTAATATAAACAAACGAGTTTTCAATACATTTAAATTTTCTATATTAATGTTTTTATTCTCTGCACTGTAGCAAACCAGTAATGTATAGATTTAACGGTTGGTTTGGCCATAGCTAATGAAAAATTAACATATTTATTAATATAGGCCATTGTCCTTGCAATTGTCCTTGTAATTATATATGATAAGAGCATTCCATTTTAAGTCTTAATCATCCATGTTAGGTGATAATTACATGTGATAAAAGAGTATATTAATGGTAAATTCTAAAGGGTTGTTCTTAATTGTTCATTTAATATATTTAGTGATGGATATAGTTTGAATAACTTTTAGCAAGGGTAGTAAAACACAAAGCATTGCTAATTCCATATAGCATGTTATGGTATACGTTATTATGAGAACATTGGGACTAGTTTTTCGAACCACATAATAATTTGACTAGTTAATATATCAAGTTAATCCCATATATAATACAGTGCAATGCCAAGTAGGGTGGATATAGGTCTGGAAGAATGCAAAGGATTCAAATAGCCAATTGGTCATAAATATGGGGAGCTTTATTCCCTAGTAGTTTGATTAATTAAGTATGGGAGCGAAATTCTAGTTAACGTGTGTTATTTATATTCTGGGTAATATTTAATTAATGAGATTGAATTAAGAATACATATACATTATAGATGAGCATTGACAGAATTAAAAGAATTGCTTAGCGAGTGTTTGCTTATGAACCTCCAAATGTTATACCAATGCTAGACTGGACATTTTGGATTTACTAGATATTGTTTGCAATAAGTATTATCCATGTATTTATAACTATTTCATTTGTTGATTTATATGCTTAGTAACATTAAATTATGGTTTAGAAATTGCATAACATTAGAATACCTACATGTGGTGAACATTAGGATGTGTAAGTGCTCATATATAGGGATTATACTTGTAGTTCATTAAATGAATTAAAAAAGTTATTAAGTTACATAGGAATCAGGAAAGAATAATCCCTTGGATAGTCTCTTAATAGCAATTGAATCATTAGTATGAAAAGCCATAATGGATTTATGATTTGTCTGACTCATTGTTAGTAATGTAGATGACCATTAGTCAAATGTATTCAGTATGGGATACTTGTGTGAATTTTTACTATGAGTGTGTTAAGTATATAGTAAATAATGGTATATCACATGTATGTTTTTATGTTGAAATACATTGATATGTTTGTATGCAGAATATACCTGGATGATATATTACTTTACCATTGTCTTGTTATTATTTACATGGACCAATTGAGTCTTGAAATTCATAAGTTTGGTTTATGTATTGTTATGTAGTTAAGAACCTATGATAGTATGGGATATCATAAGGTATTACAGTATAAAAGTATGTTGTACCCAGATGGCACTTACTGTAGTTATTATGCCTAACTCATATCTACACTTGACTATTTATTGTATACATACTAGTTATGATTATGGATAACGTGAGATGTATAGTTGGTAAGACTTGTGTATGCGTGCATACTTTGAGAGTTTAGAAATACTATGTTAGAATGTTATTGTGTTTCGTGGGAATGATGTTTGTTTTATTATATATATAATTACTTATATAACACTTATGTTTCCATATATTTGAGATAAATTCACATGATAGATTGTGAAAAACTAGTAGTTAAGTCTTAGAACACTGGATTGTGGTAATATGCGTTTCCATAGGGTGTAGATAACTAAAAACCAATTATATTGTTTGAAATGTATAGTTAAATTGTATGTTTATCTGGATGGTATATTTTTAATCATTATTTATAGTATGTGATAGAAGATAATGAAAAATTCATGCATATGTTAGACAGACTTAATGTAAGTTATTATTACTCTTATGTATAGCATGTCAAAGTAGGATGTAAGTTGATAAATCTTGTGGTTGAATTTGTATTTGACCAATCTGCATTGCTAATGCAAAGTAAAGACTGAAACAGACTTCACTGGGTTATTGACATTGTAATATTAGATGAAGGCGGTCCTATCAAGTAGTGTGTATGAACTTGATATATATATATATATATATATATATATATATATATATATATATATATATATATATATATATATATATATATCAATCAAGTTCATACACGATTGATCTATATATATATATATATATATATATATATATATATATATATATATATATATATATATATATATATATATATATATGGGTCCAAGTATCTTTAGTGAGACATTATCATTTCATGAGTATGGTTTACATGTATGTGTGATATCTTGCAAAAGATCAATTTTTCTATGATACACTACATATTTAGTTAGTTAGAAATCGTACATCACATAGGTATTAGCTTGTCTCTCTAGATTCACACACCGTCACTATCTACTCATACATGAAAGGAAGGCTATATCCTGATGGGATTAGTGTGGGCGATCATTAGTATGTGTTGGTGTGGAAAAGCATTCAGATGATGCTCTCCTTCCCCACAATAGTAATACTTATCGAGAGGAACACTTGAAATTTCCACAGATACTAGAGACTTCAGAGAACTCATGCTTTAGAGAGCCAGGTATCTAATTTATGTACATTGTATTAGATTGAATATTATTGTTGATTATTGTCATGGAGAATTATAACTACTTATTTTTGTATACTAACAGTGGTGATTGCAGAGTTGTACCAATCATGGTTGAGTTGTTGCATTACTTTATATATCCATTTTATGAAGCATTGTCATGACATTAGAGGTCTATGATATAAGATGTAATGTGTACTTACTGTTATCACATGAGTATTATATGTGATCTCTATTAGACTCTTGAGATATAGTCTACTTGTATATATGTGCTTTCTTTAAAAAAAATTCATGTATTTCTATGTCTAACCCAATAGGGTTGTTACATCTCAGCAGGGTTAGGTTATAGGTTTGGGTCTAGATTTTGAGATTGCTAACATCTTGAGGGTGCACACCGTGTGTGGTGACTCAGTTGGTTTACATGGTGGCAATTGCATGGATTTGGATTATGATTCCCCATCCTATTCCTTATGATTAGCTCTTATGCATGTTTTAGGATGTCATGTGTTTAATCTTTTTGATGTATTTCCTTGATGTCTTTCTTTGTAAGTTTTTTGGCATGAGGTATCGCCTCCCTATTGGTTCTATTTTTCGTAGTGCTTTGTCACATTTACTTGTAGTTACCATGATTGTCATGGTTTCTTAACCTTATGGCCCATGGTACACATTTATCTATGTTTTTTTGTCATTATCTATATAGGGTGAGGGACCCCTTTAATCCCTAGTCATCAATCTAAAAAATGATGATCATTGAATAACCCAAATGAATGTGAAGGGTTAACTAATACATCCAAGGATTAACCATGTTTAAAAACACCAGTACAAATCTAGATGTAAAAATACAACATGGCTCAATGGGCATGAACACGATGTTTTGTACCATCTTCCATGTAGAGAGCAAACACCCCTTGATAGGGACCTATAGGTAACAATTAGAAAAATGAACACTGACACTTCATGTAAAATGCAATAAAACCAATGAAGGAAAAAGAAGGGAAGGAGCCACAAACTAACATTAACATTAAACATCTACAAATCAAATCTTTACTTTTAGGAATCACGATCTGATATACATAGAGAAATTAAGTTTTGGAGGAGTGACAATAGATCGATAACATCCATTCTCCATTTTAGAAGGAAAAGAAGGTCTTATGAATAGTTTTATGGGCATGATAATGAATGAAGTTCAACACATCCTATTTTGTAGCCTTGATTGGGATCATTAGAAATATCATAAGGAAACAATAAAACAATATACGAAGTTCAACAACTTTAGTGAGCCAATAGATGAAGCCTACAAAAGGAAACAAGTTGCATCATGAAGGAGAGAAAACATAGGTATTTACCAACATGAAGTAAACATGTACCATTATGTCATGGATCCATGTCTTTTACCAATGCATCTAATAGAAGAGAATAATATGTTCCTCATTTGTATAAATATCTATCATAAAACAAAAATACAACCACCACCATATCAAAATCTCAAACCCTAGGAAAAAAGAAACATGTTTTTTTTATGTTAATGATTTTGTGATAGGAATGAAGATGCATACCTAATTTGTTGGAGAAGATGTGAGTGGATTAGGTTGTGGTTCTATGTGTTTGGAGTTGTGATTAGGTGGAGATGGAGATAGTTGATGTTATGGCATCAAATTCTACTTGATTTCTTCTTGTGAAAAATAACATCTGAGCTACATTAAGTTGTCTTTCATCTATTTTTTAAATTAGGATGATAAATTTATCTAAGCTTTAACCATTACCTGAGTTGGAAATTAAAAAATTTAGGTCAATTTCTAGATACACCACATAATATAATCCCATGCCTCATTATAACTGAAAGGAGAGGAAACATTATAATCTGAAGAACACAATATAACAATGACATAAACTTGTACAAACTTGATCGTATTTTTTGAGCTCTAAAATTGTGATGGGAACCATGAATATGCACTAGAGAACTAAGTGTACTTTATCAATAGTAATGATAGAAGGAAGGCCCAACCTTAATAACATTAGATGTATCTAGTAAACAAATAAATAGTTCACCCTTACACGGTCGTAATACTCCAATTGAACAATCTCAAAATAAAAGAAACATTATAAAAATTTGATTAAAGCAACAAACTAGATTTCGAGTGTAAAGTGAGTGGGAACTGTAAAATGGAAATGAAAAATAATGAGGATTCTACCTTGAGAGTTTTCTAGAATACTTTGACTACAGAGGCCAACACATATGTGAAAATCGCTGGAATTTATCCTTAACGAAAGGGGTACTTTGTCTTTCCTTCTCGAATCCTCTTCTTGCTAGTATTCAATCCCATAATAAAACAATATAATTAAGGAAAACACATTAAAAATATATAAATAAATTCACTATCTAAAACCTACATGTTGGTTTGACAAACAATCTCTGTGAATGTAAGTATAATTTAAGGAAGGAGTCTCTGTTATTTTAATTTTTGATTGGGGTAAGGAAGGCTAGCTAAATGAGGTTTGTCTCTCTGAAAATGAAAGCTTAGGGAAGCTATCAATTAGACATGCATTTCCACCACTTGTTGATGGAATTATTTGGTCACTGCGGGGTATTGAGAAACCTTGAAAAGACCCGCTCCATCTCAAATTGTGAAGAAGCATGAAATTCAATATCAGTTGCTTTTGATTGTGTTGGGATTCGAGGATGTGGAGAGTGTGGGGAGGATTTTAGGCCTAGATTTGGAGTGGTGGTTCCATAGTTTGCCTTACTTTGATCACATAATGCACTTGTTCATAGGCACTTCCACTTGTCACCAGTTTTATAGTGCGTGAAGCAAAGTGTTTGTGGAAGGTCGCAAGATTGAGTCCTTTTACTAGGTGCACGTTTGGAGTGCAAAGGGCAACTATGCTACTTAGCGCCATGAGTTATTTAACACATCTATTGGTGCCATAGATTTCATGTCACCTTCTTTGTCTTCCTTAACAAGCAACGAGTTGGCATATGCACTTCCCCTTTAACAACAACACAAATGCATTGTTTTCCCATTCAATGACAATGCAAATGCAAACTGATATGTGGAAAGATAGACTAGTTAGGTGTGATTGATCACAGGGATGGGCTCCTTTAATGCTCACGATAGGTTGTTCAATGCATAATGGTGAGGTGTTATTGCTTTGGCACCTCGAACAAAGTACATGCATAACATAGACTCTCTACAATTAATTGAAGTTTAAATATGTTACTTTTGGCTCCCACTAATATTTTTTTCAGGATTTTAATTATCGCATATCGATTTTATTTTTAAAAAAGCACTTTAACGACACCTTACATAATAATCGTTGTTATAACACTATACTGATACGTCGCACTTTAAAAATATAAAATTAAGCAAATAAACTCTTCAATTTATCTATAAATATAATTTTTAAATGTTGATATAATATAATTTAAGTACCACATAAATATGAAATTAAAACGCGTAACTACTTAGATCTCTTGCCATCATCATTTTACGATAGAAACATATTGTATGTGTCGCTCTAGATTTGATTTGATTTGTATATCCAAAATTCAACCCTTGGAATAAAATCTAAAATTGGATCCTCTTTTAACAGACTGTAAAATGAGTGCCATCAAATATAGGGGTCACATCAACACAAACCAACTCCACTAGATACACCCAATTCGCTTTTCGCTTTCTAGGGGCTTTTCGTTTGATTCGTTTCTTTCTCACCAAAAACCGGACTTTACAAAACGTCCAATCGAGTTTATTCATTCCGCCCCTACAAAGGTCAAAAAAAAACTGAAGATCTTTTCCATTGCGGCTGACGATTGACACGTAGCCGAGGAATATAAAATGTCAGCCATCCGTGCCACTTGCTATAGTGTGCATAGGAGGCCCACTGAAATAACACGTGTTGAAAGTCCGAAACTGATCAGCTCTGGAAAGGCCGTACGGAAGGAAACACGTCGCTTTCACCGGTAGAATCTTTGCAAGTGGGATCCATGACAGCTGTACATCTCAGCTTGATTTTGACGTCCGTAAACTTTGCTGCTTTGCCACTTGCAAAGCGATGGCGTACGGATTACGTACGACAAGAAAAATATTGAAATAACTAAAATACCAACATCTGACTTGTCAAGATAGACGGTGCACTTGACTCGCGGGCCCCACTTGACGTGGAAATACGTGCAATTCAATTCCACGTGTCGAAGATATTCGCGCATGTGGGCCTCACCCATATTTTGTTTGTTCCACGTGTCTAGAGGATCTCCAGCTACAACCAATCTTTGATATGCCAATAATCTTCCCATGCAAATATCAAGTCACATTACATTTCTATTATTTTAAAATTTAAAGCCAACTTCAAAATTGTTAATAAATAGGGGAAAAAAACAAAAATTCTTAATAAATGTAAGAAAAAAAATGAATTTTTATTTATTTTTAATTAATCATTATATTATAATTTAAAATTAATTATTTATATTTGTATTGTATGGTAATTGGGACAATTTTTGAAGACTCAAATAATAATTAGTTTGCAATATATTAGTGAAATAATTAAGTCGTGAATAAAATAATTAAGTCATAAATATTTATTCACATTGCTATATTAAGAAAATAATAATTTGTAAGCTTAAAAGTCAATGCTGGCATCTTAATTATCCCAGATGGATAGCCGACTTGACTAGCTTCTCCAAAGAAGAAGTAGCGCCATCAAGGAAATGATAGAGGGCTACAGAAAAATGTATCAAAATTGGAAAGCACACAAAAGAGATTTACCATTATTCCTTTATGGATACGACATTTAAAGGTTTTCCAAGATTAATGTAATATATTAAATTTGTCATGCTAATATAGTATTATATTCAATTTGCAATGTACATTTTGCCCAAGACTTTAAGGCAACTTTTGGAGGTTAGCCACCTATCAATTAGCGAGCTTCAAATTACATGGTTAACCTTAGATTAATGAGAATTGGCTTGTGTTTAACCATACCTACCATGATTCTCATTATGTTGATTATATACGGAAGTTATTGTTTCTCATCTTATGGACTTTTAAAATATTACGTATCTAATAATTTGTATTGGTTTTCTTTGCATTTTATTTTAATAATGTTTTCTTATTTTTTGAGTTTTTCAAAAAAATAGTTTTACAAGAAAATATTTGGTCATTATCACACAATTGATGCATGCCCTCCTCAACAATATGAATATGATTTATTTTTTTTCATTGTGTTATGAGCACTTTTTTATCATTATGAATTTTATGACAAGTAAACTCTAAACATTGTTCTCATTACTCTCCTTGATATTCATCTTCAACGTTTTGTCAATAATAATATTTTTGGTGGGTTTTACTGTCAATCTGCATAATATGTTGCTTCCAATGATAATATTCATATCATATCTACTAACACGAAAAAATAATTATATTTGTCTCAATAATATTCTCACTACAAATAAAACTATATTGATTTAATTTCCAATCCAATACACATAACATACGTAATCATCTACCTTACAAAAAAACAGATACCATAACTACAACATAAACCTTGTTACAAGTTACAATGGTTACAAAAATTTAACATGAGCCTCTATCAATCCATATAATATACGTGCCCTTTCATTGTTTGTATTATTTAACTTTAAAGAACAAAAAACTCTAGTTCAACTAATTTGGCTTATTGGATTTGAATATCAAATGACAAGTTATCATCACACTCATTTAACACATGGGGCCCTTTTACTAAGAAAGTTTGTTGTAAAATATAAGTAGAGAGAAGTATGGAAATTTAAAAAATAGTAAAAAAGAACTTGTACGAATTTAAATTTTGAAGTAAAAGTTATTTATAACATAGCCTAAAAGGGTAATGCAATTAGTAAGGTGTTCAAATTAAAAAGTAAAGGTTATTAGTTTGAATATCAATTGGGTCCTTCACTTACAAGTGTTAAATAAATAAATAGTTACAATTTAAAAAAAATACTTTTAACATATAATGTTAAAAAAATAGGTAATGATAAATTTGTGGTTTGTAATCGAATTTATTCACTTCTAGTCGTTTTAATATTTGACAAAATTAAAATCATATTTTTATCCATTTCCATCTACCATCACTTTTTAGTAAACATGGAAGTTTTATACATTACAATCATTTTACAATCAATGGTTGTAATTTATAATTGTTAGTAGAGGTTTCTGGAAATAATCCATAACATGCTAATTACAAAGATAGCTTGCATAGTGGAGAATACCAACAGGGGCATAAGAGATGACAATATTATAAGCCATCTATGATGTATAATAATAGACCAAGTGCAAGATGAAATAGATATAAACAACAACTAAACCATAACTAGTCTCACATCAGATAATAGATTAAATAAAAATAAAGAACTCACTGCGCACAACCATACATAAAAGAAGATAAATAAAACCATAACATAATGATTCTATTAATCTCTATCAACACATCGAACCAGATTCTATTACAACAAAGTGTTGTTTATAATCTTTTAAAATCATGTTGTCTCTTCACATTCTAACCTTTTGAGATACAAAAGAAGAGACTCTTTGCATTCTTTTATTACCCGATTAAGCATACAAGGCCTAATACATACAAAAGTTATACAAAAGATAAAATCATACACTTGGCACATGTGTTCATCTCATATACTTCATAGTTTTACCAAGCTCCATTCTTCGTCCAACACTTTTCCAGACTTAAATATTTGTCTCATCCTAAGACAAAGTCACAATCTGATTTGAACTAAGCTGAAAAGATAATCATAAATAAAATTCATATTTAGCACTCTACGTGTCATTTACTAGTTTTCACCCTTTGCACATTACTTAGCCATCTTTTTGAGTTTTCAACTAAGTAGCATACTAGCCTACTACCCTTACAGGTTTTCAATAGACTAGCATAACCAAGTCGCTGCTCTTTATGGATTTGCAACCATTTTAGCTCCGCTCCTAATGTTTAGACTATCTTACAAAAATTACAATATGATGGAAGTCATAAAAAGGAAGTGCATAAACCTTACTACTATAATTGAGGGGGTGTTTGGCTGGTCATTGTGGAGGTTATTGTGGTTGGGAAGCTATTGACCCACTGGCTTCTGATGTATCCACTACTAAAGGTAATTATGAAGACTGTGCTTTTGTGTCTATCTTCCTTTTTTGTATGAATTATCAAAGCTATTATGGAGGAATGAACTGGGGCTCCTCTGTTATTTAAGAAATGATTAGATCAACTTGAACGAGATCCTACTTGAGCACTTTCCAATCAGTGAACACTTTACATACCTTGGCAAGCAAAATGCACAATGGTACCTAGATCAACATCATGTTTTTTAGATCCTCATTGTCTATGATTATAAACAATGCCTTGGCATTAGATTGTTTCTAATAAATGTCCAAGATGAGCTCATCCAATTTGTCTATTATCCTCTAGGCTTGGATGGTTTCAAAAATGTTGTGCATTGTTTCATTATGCCATACTTGTAGCTTCTATATGGTAGCATCCCTATAATCCAACAATTATCTTGTTAGTATATATTATTGAAAATACTCTAGAACATGCTAATTATAAAGATAACTTGCATAATGGAGAATACCAATAAATGTAGAAGAGATGACAGTATTATAAGCCATCTACAATGTACAAGAATAGACCAAAGAGCAAGATGAAATAGATACAAACAAAAGCTGAACCATAACTAATATCACATCAGGTGACAAATTAAAGCAAAATAGAGTACTCATTATGCATAACCATACATAAAAGAAGATAAGAAAAACCATAACAAAATGATTCTATAAATCTCTATCAATATATCGAACTAGATTCTATTACATCAAAGTGTTATATATAGTCTTTTACAATCCTATTGTCTCTTCACATTCTAGACTTTCTAGATAGAAAATGAAAGACTCTTCACATTCTTCTATTTTATGATTAGGCTTATAAGGCTAAATGCATACAAAATTTAAAAAAAATAAAAAATTATACACTTCGTACATGTGTTCATATCATATACTTCATGGCTTTACCAAGTTTCATTCTTCGTCCAACAATAATAATCAATACTTTTTAAAAATTACATTAATCCACAAGATATGTATCAAGTGGTCCATAACATACACAATTCAATGGCCATCATGAGTGCATGTCACACACCGCATAGTTTAATAAACAAATGAATCAAAAACACCCACATAGGTCATTCAGACCACCTTTCTCCAAAATAAATGCTTCCTTCCCATACAGGGCACCAATATTTAAACCAATTAGTTCAATTTCATATTCATTATGTATTTCTATTTTCATTTTCATGTGGAGAAGGAAAAACATATTAAATAAAATGAAAGGAAAGTATTTTTAAGGTCTATGATATTTGGGGCCCAATCCAAACACTATATAAAATATAATCTTGTATTCTTAATAGAAATTTCACTTTGTACTTTTAGAGAGAGACATACCATCTCTGATCAATTACAACATGTGATCTACCTTTCAAGATAATAAAAAACCCCATAAAATTGACCTTGTTGTTGCTTTCTTTTCCACTAACAAATCTGATATATATTAAGATAAAAATCCATTAATGTTTAGAAGCATTTTTTCTTCTACCTTGTTAACAACCATTAGCTTCTAACATAATTTTATTAGAGATTACATATTGAATCATGTTATATTATGATATGGTATTATATGAGGATTTCAAAGTTGTAGAAGCAATTTCAAGACACACATATTAAGCATAGCCAACTCAAGGGATAGTAAGGTATTTTCAGAAGTTTATTTTAAGATAATTTTTTTTTAATTTTGTAAGCCACATAAGATGAGATGATAGGTTGAGCAATAAAATTTACTCATCTACAAACAATCAACCATTATGTTAGTAGAAGAGTCACTTCCATTATGACATCACCTTATTAACATAATTCTAACTTTGTTCATTGTGTTAACACTCCCTAGTACAAGCATGTTCAACCATAATTAAAATTAACAATTATTTAATGATCATTAAAATTAAGAGGTGTTTTCACTCCTCATAGGTGTCTATGTCACTAGAGTTGGTGCTTTGACAAGTCACATCTAAATCAATATGTTCCAATTATGTCCAACCTGGTGTATATTTCACAATCAAGGATTGTTGTGTATGACATTTAGAATCAATGTATGAGATCATACGGTGCTGATGGTACCATTTGTCACTTTCATTCTTTCTACCTTTGTCTAATGTAGAAATTATTGGATATTTATGGTGTTGTGTGAGATTTTTGGGCTACTCTCCCTTGCACAAAGGTTTATGCTTCATTAAATGGGTGTAATATGGTGTAATGGGAGTGAATCATCTCTTGCATGAAGAAACCATTTTATTCATCTTGGCCTTGCCAACATTGTAATATGCTTTTACCAATATGTTAGAAATCATGAAGTCCATCTTTGCATTTATATAAAATGAGACTATGTTGAGGTACTTTGGCACCTTATGTTTCTCTGTCAAGTACTTGCACAAATATAGACTATAGTCATGAAATGCAATGGTGTAATATTAATCTAATTACTCCTTATGTTGGAGTAATTTTTGGATCTTGATGTACTCATTCTCATAGTGATTTAGGGGGTAATACTCCTTTAAGGCACTAATAAATTTCTTCTAAATCTTAAATGGTTCTATGTATTTCTCATGTTATGCATTGAAGTTTTCCCACCAATAGGACACTGAAATGGACATCTTTAACACTATGAATGTGATCTTATTCACATTAATGAAGAAATTTATAAGCAAATACACCTCTAGTTGTTAATTCCAATTATCCAATGGTAATATGCCCACATATAATAATATAAATATGCCTAATAATAATAATAATAATAATAATCATAATAATAATAATAATATGTAGAATTTAATAGATATCACATAACAAAATATATGTTTATGGTCTAATATGACATAATATGCAATATACTCATAGATAGAATAATTACCCTTAAGGTAGGGTAACACCATATACTCCTTTAGGAAGGAGTAACTCCGCAAGATCTACTAATATAATAATTCCACTTTGAGGGGGGTAACCTCCAACACACTTTTCCCAAATAAAATACTCTCTAATTCTTCACCATGATATTCATCTCCTTTATATAGACCTCTATTACTAATAATGGATGGGTAAATCACTAATCCCAACATAGGCTAATTTGCCCAATATAATTAATTCCATAAGTTACCCATTTTACCCAATATTACTAACTAAGGGAGATGTATCCCACATGCCAACATCTACATCAACCCATATAGATGATAATGTCATATCCTTGTGTACTTAATATGCCATCCCTCCTTGACATGATTCATCCTCAAAACATGAGAATAAATCAAGTAATTAGGATTCCTCAAATCATTGCACACATGCCACCATGGTCAATCATCCAACCACCTATATGTGATCTTTGGAGGTGAATATATCTCCCAACCTTGGTTCCAAATTCCACTGTGTTGCTCTGATTCTATTAATGACCATACTTATTCCTCCTTGATTTTCATGCATAGTCATAATGATTGCTCCTTTGATTCCATGTTCTATATTCTATTGTGCTACTTTAACTCCTATCACAACCATAATAGGTACCTTTTTGGATTCCATGCATATCCATAATGATTTTTTTATTGATTACATGGATGTCCATATTTTTTGTTATTGCTTTGGTTCCATGTATATCCATATTGAGTGTTGCTTTGATGCTCTGTAAAATTCTTCCATGAGTGTTTCCTATCATGATGATATGGGTGCATATATGTCACAAAATTAATATCCATTTTTGCTTATTTTACTTTTTTAACCTTTTCTTTATCTATTTTGGCCTTTTCAATATTTTCTTCTAATATTTTTGCCTCTTAAACCTCTTATGTCATTTCCTTTTCTACTTGAGCAGATGAAGTCATCCTTTTTATTTGTTCTTTTCTTCAAATTCTTCTTCATCTTCTTTTAACTTTCTATTATGTTCTTCTTCATAATCTTAAAATTCATCCTCATGCACTATCGTGACCTTTCTTTGGGCCTTACTAATCATGATATCCTACAAGGTTACCTTCCTTTTTCCATACCAAAGCTTCTTGAACATATTTTGCACATTGATATTTGATTGTCCCATAGTCTCTAACCAAGGATATCTAAGAATAATATTCAAAGCACAAAAATTTGAATGAAAAACATATTTTTCTAGTGTGAGGCCAATTTTTTTCAAAAACTTGAATCTTCTTATCATTTAATTGAGTTTACTTGATATTATTTGAATAAATGTTTACATGTTGAGTTAATTACATGTTGATGAAGTCATACAAGTTGCTAGGATTTATGGATACAATAAATTGCTTATTTTGAATGCATCCACAAAATTGAAATATTAAAACTTCCTTCTTTGGATCTAAAATTTTAGAACCCTTATTTTTATTCATCATGTTTATCCTTCTTTGCATTATCATCATTACCATCATCATCATTAATTCATTCCTCTTATTCTACATCACACTCATTTTCCGCCTCCTCTTCCTTGTCAACATACATATTTTTTGGTTTCTTCTTCATCATTTTCATCCTTCTCATCCTTATCATTATTGTCTTCCTCTTTGTCTCATTTATTTAAGAAAACATGTTTCATTTCTTCCCATGAAATTTATATATATTATACCCGAGATGAAATCACCATCTTCTTGATAGATCTATAAAGTGACTTCACAATTTTTCTCACCGCTCTCTTCTTTGGGAATATGTCTTATTTTCTATAGCATCAATATCATCATGTTCATAATAATTTGGTAAATCCATGGTCTACCATTCATATAAAAACTAGTGTTTCAAGAACAATTGTGTTCATTGGTGCTTACTTGAAATGAAATATATGAATATTTTTCTAGGTTCATGCCTTTAAAAATTGATAGGTCTTAAATTCTAAAGCCTAATTTTAGATGGACATAACTTCATTAAATTTGTTTATAAATTTTAGTATGGGAACTTTTTTTAAAGTTAATTAAAATATATTTATGATGGTATATGATTAGTTCCAATCAAAAAATCTAGTAGGGAGAAAGAAACTATTGACACTAACTTCTCTTTCCATAATTCCAAGTTGAATAAAACCTACCAAAAATCAGATTCCCAATGTCAACGTTTCATGAATATATTTCCCTCAATATTTATCATTTCCTTTGTTTGTCCAATTTCATAAATATCTCAAAAATGGTGTAAGATTCACCTCAACAATAAAATCTAGTAGGGAGAACAAAGCTTCTAAAGTTCATGTCTCTTTCCCTAATTTTGTGTTGAATAAAATTTGCCAAAAAATAGATTCCTAGGGTCAATGTTACATGGACATATCTCACTCAATATTGATCAAAATCCTTACTGTGAGGAGAATGTTCCTCTACCAAATATGTTACTTATTCTTGAAAATAAAGTCTACAATATTACACAATTTGTGTAAGAACAATGTATCCCACTTTTTCCAAATCATGGCTCTAATACCACTTGGTAATTTCCACACATATAATAATATAAAATATGTCAAATAATAAGAATAATATGTGGAATGTGATAGAGCTCCCACAACACAACAAATGTTTTTAGACCAAGATGCCCAAATATGTAATATACTTAGAAATATAATAAATACCCTTAAAGTAACATTCATGTAAATCATTGGTGGTTTGGTTGAACATACTGATTGGTTACATAAAACATGTTTAAAATTAGTAAACGGTCAATGCATTCAATATAATATCTTCCCTTAAGGTAGGGAAATGCCATACGATACTCCTTAAGGAAGAATGACTCCACAAGATCTCCCAATATGGAAAAGCCATTTTGACAGAGGAACCTCCAATAAATTTCTACCAAATAGAACACCTTTCACTTTCTTCCCCCCTTTTACCATGATATTCATCTCCTTTATATATTCCTCTATTGTTAATAATAGATGGGTAAATCACTAATCCCAACATAGGTAGATTCATTGCCCAATATAACTAATTCTATAAGTTACTCATTTTACCCAATATAACTAAGGGGGATGCATACCAAATTTTGGAATCTTAACCCACATATATCATAATACCATATCCCCATTTACATAATATATAATGTTGTGGCATTTATTTTATCTTCAAAATATGGAATGCCAAGATTGACTTGAAATTTGAAAGGGCTTTATGACTAAAATGTCAAATGTGTAGGTCATGTAGTAGGAGTGGTTGTGGTCTAAACTATACCATGAGATCATGAAATTGGACAAAGTGTTTATTGTGTTGATCCTCAAGGGCATCCCGAATGAGTTTCCTAGACATCTAAGGATGCCTAAGTGTAAGTTATTTAGATGTATACCATCTTTATCTTACTATGATGTTCTTCAGATTAATCTAAAACAAAATTAAGTGGTTTTCCTTTCTTCTATTGTGCTCATGTGTTTATAAGAATATAAGAGCTTTTACATTGATATTAGTGATTCACACCATGGGGATGAGTATATTGGTGTGATGGACAACCCTGTAGTATTGGATAACAATCTACAAGTTGTATAACATGAAAAACAAAAATTATATATTAGAAAACATAAACACATTCAAATATGAAAGTATTTACAGGATGGTATAACTTTTATTCAATGTAAAAGAGTAGGGGAAAGTATATATGTGTACAATGTTTAGTAAGGATTGGAATGTAGGTTGCCATTATCAAAAAGGGGAAATACTTTCTATTAATTTTCATATATTGTAATTAAGAATTATGTATATGTGTAAATGCTAGATACTCAGGGCCTGCTAACCCTATATTATTTGCCTATGGTACAAACATGTGGACATAGATTACAACGTTGTAAAGTTTCTAGAACCATTATGGTAGTTAAACTATTTGGGCTTCTAAGTGTGACTCTTTTGGTTTTGGAGGTTATGCGTATTAACTTTGAGATGTGTAGTATGTTGACATATGATTTGGTATAAATAATACATAGAAGTGCCTCTAGCATGGCACTTAGTTTCCATATGGCTGACATGCAAATCTAGAGGCTTTACATAGACTAAATTGTGTAATATCTCTTAAGGTGTTATGTTGATGGTTGATGTCGTGGAGAAATTATTTACATTGTGTAATGTTGTGAAGTTTATGTAGAGTTTACAAAGGTTGTGTTACACTAAAAATGGAGTTATGTCAAATGGTGTTGAGGTGGATCATTCAAAATTTGGAACTGGTCATTACTTCACAAAAGGGGGTACCACCTGTCAACCTTGTAAGGGATTAGCCCTTGACACTTATGCGCTTTGCCCCTATTGGCAAAGGTGTGTAATTTGGTCTTTGGAATTATGTGACATGTATCCTAATGATTCATAAATTGTGCATGATGTTGGAAGTTACACAGAGGTGTTTAGAAAGTGGCATTGCATGAAGTTGTGCAAGTAACTAAAACACTCGAGGTGAAAGCAAGGATTGGCATGATTGTGCATGGATCAAACTTCAAACAATTAGAAACAAGAAAGAGAAAGATACAAAGAAGTTAATGTGATTTAAAAGGTAACACAAGTAAATTGTTAAGACAATACAAATGATCTTGCTAGGGGTTAGAGCCATATAGCCTGTTGTAACATTAGAACCAGAGAATTATAAAATTAATATATAGATTGCATGAGAATACACAATAGATTTTTTTTTTTGAAAATCACTATAACTCTTTAATAACGAAAAATTTGAACCAATCACCCATACATAAACAAATGTACATAACATATATTAAATAATATAAAATGAATTCAAAAGGAATTTTGAAATGGCTATAGTACGTTTCTAATAGAGGTGGTTATTGAAAGTTGCAATTGATATAAAAAGTTCACATGAGTTTTTTTTTTATATTGAAGATCAATTACTAATATATACATTCTAGATGCCAAAAATATACATAGTATCAAGTAAAATAAAGAGCAGAGGTGGGGCATCACCCACCTGTCACATGAGTTTTCTCAAAACTAAGTATTTGTATTACATATGCCCTTTTAGTATTTTTTTTAATTGAGAAAAGCTTATGTATTAATATCAAATAAGATATGGTACAACATTAATCATACCAAAAAATATTAGTATTTATATCATATAACATCAAATTGGAATTAGTTCATTATATTTGAGAGAGTTATATTCATGAAATTTTAATGGGAAATGCAAGTTGTGGCATATATTGTGTAGGGTGCCACATCAATGTTAATGTTGCTCTGCTTACACACTAGATTTTTTGTTTATTGAAATTTGTACCTAATTAAAATAAACAATAGTTTTTTTTTGTAAATAATTGGAGCAAAAGCACACAAAATTTGAATGAGATTTTTAAAGACTTCAGAGTAACACAATCATTAAAAAAAATTGAGCCCATTTGTACTTTCATAGAGAGTGATTGTATGCTTTAGACATCAGCAAGGGAGTACAAACAAAGTTTTATATTTAGCATAAAGTTTATGGATCATAATCGTATCATATTTGATTGCGTATTTTCAAGTCAAATCTAAATTATTATCTTTAAATCTTATGATATTCAAGATATATTGAAAGGGTTGTAGTCTAACTGGGGAGGATGATGGTTGCTTATATCTATCCACTAGGGTAAAAATCCCTCTAGCTACCTGACACAAAGAGTTAACTGGTTAAGGTTAGGATCATATCCTGGGTGACTTTGACAATGTGGATACCTCTTACTTATGACTGCTTAGTTGAAGGAGCTCACTGATTTAGACGTACGCTTACTCATCATTGTGATCTGCTATATGTTTATTTTTAAACATGGACTAAGATATTGATATTATATGTAATTCAATGATTCCATATGAATGCTGCTTATTGAAATGCATACACAAAAAAATATACCTCTAAAATTTATATGTCACCTCTTTTCTCTCATTTTAAAATTAATTAATTTATTCTAATTATTATTTTACATATATTATTAAACTTAAATAAATATTATAATATTTATATTACAATTTAATTGAAAATTATTTATCTATTTATCAATAAAAAATTAATTTAATATAAATCATATTTATTCATAATAAAAAAACATTGTAATAGATTAAAATTTTAAAAAATAAAGTCTTTAAGACATCATTACATTAAGTGACATTTCTAACATTTACACATTATAAATGATGATACTAATAACTTTCAACATATTTATAGAATCTATAGGTAACACAATTCGTGTACATCTTCATTGAAAAATTTAATTATGTAGTATTTAATGTTGATAACAACCTTCTATATGCTCAATAACCTTTGTGAAAAGAGTTTTTTTTGGTTATTTACATATATATGATTAAATTTTTTATTAATCTATATTTCAAATTTTGTTCTAAAAATTAAGTAGAAAGAAATATTGTAATCTACAAAAGAGTAAAAAAATAACATGCAATAATTTAGATTTGAAATTAAAATTTACTTATAACATAACTCAAAAGGGCAATGTAAGTAGTAATGCATTTAAGTTTAAAAGTAAAGGTTATGAGTTTGAATATTAATTGGGTTCTTTATCTATAAAATTTTTGATATTTAGGGAAATCGGTAATGTCTTTATAAGGGAATAGGTAACATTTAGGGGAGCCAATGTCTTTAAGCGAGCAGGTGAAACTAATGTTTGCTTCTTACACTTAGATTGATGGGTATGTATAACATGTTCTACTTTTTGATCTTCATATTCTTCCTCTATAACCTCTTGCACTGCAACAAATGTGCCCATGCATTTTGTGACCATTGGATATGGTCACACAGTTGAATGAGTGTGTGATCTACCTAACAATGGTCTTTGGGGTCTTCCTTGTTGTGTTGTTTCATGTTCCAACCCTATTTGTTGTGTAGTCATCTACGCCAGTGTTGTTGATGCAATTGATGAACCTGAGATTGATGCTCCACCTTAGAAAATGGCCTCTATTTTACATTTGATTTATTCCTCCTCTGTGACTATGTCCATAATTATGGATGTTGGAGATTTGGATATCTAAACCAATAATACAGCTAGAATAGTGTTTCATAGCTGATATGTGTGAATTTCCTTCCAAAAGAAGAATTATTTCTCCTCCTCCTTGTAGATGTCTTTATTGATGCTTTCCATCATGTATTTTTACACTTCCTCCATAGTGACCCCTAAGTTCTTCAAGTCATACTCAACAGGAATCTTGAGCATGTTTATACCAATTAGTGGTAGACTTACGCTGTGAGTGTTCTTCTTTGACAATGGTGATTATTTGTGGGTTGGGATTTTAATCTTAACTTAAACTACCTAGGAGGAGGATGAAAATGATTTTAGTTGTGCCTCGTTATTGGGCCTTGATTCCCCTTATGCTTGTGATAGATATTATTCTACGTTAGGGGCATAAATCACAAAGGTGGGACTGATATTGCAACCATAACTTTTTGCCTCATGGACTCTATCTGTGTGGCCAACATATTAATCAAAAATGATAAGGGTGTGACTGTCAGCTTAGTAAGCTTAGGGATTCATATATAAACCTTGTTATGAATCTTAGTGAATTTATAAAGTAGTCCCAAGTGCTATAAAACATTTGTAGGTACTCGAAGGTACGAGGCAATTAACCCCTACACTTCAATCCACCATTGGTTAAACAACCTAAACTGCACATAGTACTACCTTAATTTCATCCATGTGAGGTTAAAAAAAGCATTAGGAGGCCAATAGTCGACATTTGGTGAGATACGACTGTCAACATATTTCCATTAGGTAAAGCAAAGCAAAAATACCAAAAACTGGTATTGGAAAGTCTGTGATGCATTTGAGAGAACCTTTTTACTATTGGTGATCAACTCGATTACCAAAAACTATGGTCAGTTTAATTATTTTTCAAGTCAGATCATGTGATATGTGACATCAATGACCCCCTTGGTCACTTATTGTGCACTATTTTTATTTGTCAATATCTCTTTGTGATGCCTTTTATGAGGATTTGTACTATGTCATCATCGACTGAATCAATAAAAATACCTTGGGATGTTTGTGAATATTTTTATTTGATGTCCAAATGGATTATAAGGCTCTTGGTTTTGTATTGTGCCAAATATTTTCCTTTTATAGGAAGCCTAGTTACATATGCTATGGTAGTTACATTGATGTGGATGGTAACATCCTTCGAAAAGTGTATGGTCCCTTCATTGTAATGACTAAGGAGATTCATCATCACTTTATCTAGTTGACTAAAGGTGGGGAGCTTTTTTACGCATTTTAAATATAATACTCATAGCCTATTTAGTATGGCTAAGACTCTTGGCTATGAATTTGTAGCTTATGCTTGAGAGAAGAATTTGGCTTTGACTGAGTTGATGAAATCTAAAGGATTTGGGTCATGATATCTCATATGCCTAAATGAAAAATTAATCCCCATCTATTCCTTTTGTTAGGTAGACAATGGAATGGGTATTTGAGACATATCCATATTTCTTCTACTCTATGCTAGTTAAATTAATAGATCTATGGTCTAATAGACAATTAAAACTCAAATCACAAAATGTTCTTGTTCTCTAGGGAAATGAAGCCCATCCCCATCCCAAACTATATAGGGGGAGGGGGACAAGGATGGGGAAGGGATGGGACCCTCCCCATTAGATATCCCCTCTATTCTATTACAAATTCATTTTGATCTATTTTCCTAACCTTATATATTTTCCCCTCCCCATCTCATTTGATACTTTGCATTGATTTTATTGAGTTGTTTTGACATCGTTATGATTTTTTATTTGAATTAAATAAATTGTTATGATGTGACCTTATAATTTTGATGGATAGGTTCATTATTCATATAATGGTATTCAATGTGCATTGTTCCACAATTTCATCTCTAAATAATTTCCTTTATTGTGTATTTTCTAGATCTAACGCATCTATTTATTTTTAGATCGATGCAATACTTGAAGTGCTTTGACATTAACCATCTTGGTAGTTATCATTTAGTAGCTCTATTTCATACCTTTTAATCAAATACTCATTCTCAAAATTATTTCATTGACTTATGGGTTGACCAATCTATGTCTTTTGCTCTATTGCTTCCTTTTCATGCTCTATGACTTTGAACTTTAGAATATGTTCTAAATTTCTGTGATATATAGATCATAATATACACAAATACACTAAAAACCTAAAAAATATAATGAAAAATTATGGAATAAACATAATTCCTAAATACATGGTACTACTCAACATCCTCTATGTTTTTAACATGATATTTATAGAGATCACTGGTGGTAGAGCCTAAGCCTGTAGCCATTTACTGACCCTAGAAGGATGGTTCCTTGAAGGTCCTTAAGAACTATAGTTATTTGTTTTGATACTTCATGTATAACATATGGTCCTTTCCATCAAATGTGTAACTTCCTTGGATGTGCCTAAAATTTTGTCATATATCAACACTATCTATTATGGGTGAAATTCCTTATATCTTAGATTTTGATCATGCCATGTCTTCTAGCTATTTTTGTTTACTTCCTACATCTAAATTGCTATATATTTGGTTTCTTACATATGAGTTAAATCTAACAAAATTTCTCGAAGTTAGTCCTAATCCCTTAGTCACATTATTAGTACAATTTAAAGAGTAAGAACTATGTATTCTATGGGAACCACTACTTTCATGCCATATACCAATTGAATATGGGTGAATCACATCACACATTTGTAGTTGGTATTATATGCCCATAGGATTGCATGTATTCAATCCTCCCATTCATCTCTCTGCACATTATATATTTTCTTAATCATCTTCTCAAGAACCTTGTTTGATGCATCTACTTTCCCATTGTCTTAAGGATGATAATCCATGATTTTATGGTGTAATATCATGAAATTCCTGGTTAGAGTCTTGATGGTGTTATTTAGGAAGTGTGTTCCCCTATTATGAATAACTTCATAGGACATTTAAACCTAGTTATGATGTTTTCATACAATAATTTGGCTACATCTTTGGCATTGTAACTTGGTGTCGCAACAACTTCTACCCATTTTGTAAAATAATCCATTGCAATAATATATATTTTGAATGACTGTGTTTGTAAGGCAAATTAATAGGCCCTAAAAAATTAATTTCCCATTGTTTAAATGGATAGAAAACTATAATTATATTTAAATACATTTCATCCCTTTGATTTGGAGTTTCTGCTCATTGACAAATGTCACAGTGCTTTGTGACTCTATGCACATCTTGAAAAAAACTAGGCCACCACAAACTAATTTGTATTATTTTCCTCATAACATATTATCCTATGAAGTGTCTTCCTATAACTCCTTGATGTTCTTATTTAATCAGTTGTGGTCTCTTATGATCCAGGGCAACTCTATGTAACAAATAATTTATACCCATCTTATAAATAATCCCATTGATGATACTAAATGGAAATGCCATTATAACTAACTTATTTTTGCCTTTATCCATAGTGCACATGGAAAACAACTTATTATAGAAATGTGGTTGTCTTCCATATTTTATTGAAATGTAGACTCAGAATAAATGATTATCTAGTGACTCATATTGTAACTCTTCTAGTTCTTTGCCATTTTTATGTGAATGAGATAATCCAACCCCACATTTTCTCTTCCTAGCTTGACATTGAATTTAAACTAAAATTCTTGAAATAACATTAACTACCTAGATACCCATCCTCTTAGCATGGGTTTATTCACCAAATATAATAGAGCTTGGTGATATATAAATAATATAAAATATGCAACCCAAAGATAATGCCTAAATTTACGTAATGCAAACACCATAGCTACATATTCTCATTCTATGGTGGTATAACTATTCTCATCTATTAAAAGCTTTTGACTTGCAAAGAATAGGGTGATCTAATCTTCCATTTCTAGGTTGATCCAACATAACTCCTAATGCACTTCTTGAAGCATCTACATAGACATGAAAGGGATTAATCTAATTAGAAAACACCAATATTAGGGTTGTTACTAATCTCTGATTTAAATCTATGAAGGTTTCTTGACATTTAACGATCTTTTTAAACTTTATATCCTTGTGGTGTAGCCTACCTAATGGAGAAGATATAACTATATATCCCTAATGAACTTATGATAATGCCTAGTGTGTCATAGGAATGATCACACTTTAGATAAACAAATAGGAAGCGAAATCCCCACAATGACTATGATTTTGTCTTGGTCAACCAGAATACCATCATTGCATACTACATGTTCCAAGAGAACACCAAAATGAATTACGAACAAACACTTCCTCAAATTCAAAGTGATATATAGAGCTTGACATATTTCTAATATTAGGCACAACTTGGAAAGGTGGTATTTGAATAAGGAGAACACAACCCAATAATCTAGGTAAACCTCTAGGAAATCATGTATGAAGTCCTTGAATGTAGTGACTATAACTCTATAGAAAATAACAAAGGGCCATTTTAGACCAAAAGGAATTACCTTATATGCAAACAAACCCCACTCTATTACAAAATTGGTCTTAATATGACATTTTACTGTGATCAAAATTTGATGATAGCTACTAAATCCATTTCTGAATGAGCATACTTCATGCCTTGTGATCGGATTAAGGACTTCATCTATGAAAAGAATTAGAAATGAGTCATTTATGCAGGCATTGTTTAATTCCCTATAGTCATCACAAATTCTAATTTATCTCAAATTTTTAGATTAAACCATTATCAAACTTACCCAATCTCATTTCCCTACTGGGTAGATGATCTCTATTTCCTGCATCTTGTCAATCTTGGTCGTGAATTTTAGATCATGCTAGGATTTTTTCTATATGGTTGATTATTTATAGGTCTTGCATACTCCTTCAACTCTATATGCATTTGTTAGTGTAGGTTGTTTATACCATTATATGGTTTTTACTACACTTTATTTAACTTACTTAGGTCTTATAATAGGTCATTAAAAAAAATGGCTTAACTAATTTTCTAATTTTGAGTTACCTTTTTCTTCTTTATAAATGTAGGTTCCCTCAAGTTATTTGTCTAATGAAAATGCTAATGTTCAGAATGCAATATTTAATTATTGAAGACAAAATTCTCATTGGTCATGTTTAATTTCACTTCTACAACAAGCTATCTCTTTTTCATATTTCATTTTGAATGTTACATATATTTGTGCATTTGTGGATAACCAATTCTTGATCCTCGATTGTGGCCCACTTCGACATGGTATCAAAAATATTATGGTAGCTAAATGCCATATATTCTATTATGAAATCTTGAAATTTTAGCTTACATGTCATAGATTTAGCATTCATTGACCTTGCATATTGTATATTCATAATTTATTAGATTTTGCTCTTCTTCTAGGGTCATTTTTTGATTCAAATTTAGAGAAACAATAAGGGACAAGATGTTTGTGGTAGGTAATATTTTTTTTGTGGGTTTTCATAGAAAATTACCTTCACCATTGAACTCAAAAAGTGACAAAACCCTAGGATCAACTGTAAACATGACCTAAAGATTTATGATAATCAATTTTGACCTTTTTTTTAGGGTTTGTAGGTGCTTTCTTGGAAACCACACAAATTTGTTTAATAGGGGACTTGAAGGAAAAATCATTCCTAGGTTTTTATGGGTTTGTCAAGAAACTTTGTGGGTCTTCTGTGGTTTTTATGTTAATGTATTACATTTGAAGTTTTTGTGAGTATTTTAGTCTCTGATAAATATTCCTTCCTCAGTGAATTTAAAAAGTTCAATGAAATTTTGCCTCTACACAGACATCTCTCAACATTTAAACCATACTTAGACAATTTATAAATATTAGGTCTACTTGGATAATCATTGAAACTTGAGCCCTGATCAGACCCTCATCAAAACTTGAGCCCTGCTTGGACCATCTCTAGAACTCACACCCTTCTTAGATGGTCACTAGAACCTAAGGCTTGCTTGGATGGCGATTATAACCTAAAGTTTACTTGGACAGTTTCTACAACTTGAGGTTTGCTCGAATGACCATAAAAAATTGAGGCCTATTTAGATGCATGTTGGATTTTCCCCCCTATGCAGACACTCCCTAGATTTTATCCACCAGTGTAAACACTCAAATTCTACCCACCTGCATGGACACTCCTTATATTATGCTCTCATGCATGGACACTCCTCAGATTCTACCATTCCTTTGGCATAGTGGCATGTGTGAACATGTCAAGTTTACATTAGCCAGAAGTGTCACTATTCATTAGGAAAGTTGTAAAGTGACATCTTCCCCCAGTCCCATCATAGTGTAAAGTGACTTCATCAAGGTGGATGGGTGTTCATGCTAGGGCTTGCCCCCTAGTCATAGGGGATTTTAATCCTTTGTCACAACCAACCCAAGGGGAATAAATTTTTGTTTCAAAAGTTGAGTATAATTTTTTTGCAAGCCGATTTCTTTTATGCAAGGTGGAGTTTCTAATGAAAAATTAAAACACATAGCTTTCTACAAACAATACATTTTAAGGTGCAATTTATTTTTAAAGTGTGATTTTTTAGATCTCTACACATTTTTTCTATTCTTAGGCCTCATAAAATTGAACCTCTATAAGTTTAAGGGAGTTACATTTCCTTATCTTTTTCACACTATCAATTCTGAAAATACCCCTTTTACTGCACTATGGATTAGAATCTGGTTCTAGTTATTACACCATTTAATTATCATGAGTGGAAAACAAAAATATATATCATCTTGAGGAGTAAAGGTTTATGTCGAATCACGATGGGTACTGTTGGGTGAATATTTTGTCATCAGCTAAATGAAGGTAAAATGGGTATATCAACCACAGTGTCATGAGATAAAAATCTCCTCTTAGCAAGGGTAGGTTCCCTATAAACTATTATAAACTAATCTAAACTAAATATTAACTTAGGGGTGAGATCATACCATCCATTTCTCTTTTTTCAGAAATGATGTCTACAAAGTAAAAGAAAACTTTCGTGATATTAATTGAATCCACAAGAAACCCACGAGAGTACAAAGCCTATCATTGCTTCTCTTATTGATTTATAGCTTAGATCATAGTAGAATGAGGTGCAGCCCAAAGTCTCAACTGAAAACTACAACAAAGTATATAATCACAAAAGATTAAAGTAGTTCAAAGCCTTTCCAATATCCTTTATTCTAAGACACTAAAATATAAACTGAAGACAATTATAGTAGCACAAAGTCTCCATAATCAACTTTAGAACATCTTCCATATTATTTTCACTCACTCTGCTTATTTAATCAAATAGATAATATTGTAATAGGAAAAGGACGTAAGAACAATTTCCTACACAACACAAGTTATTCCAGTACAAAGTTTGAAAAGTCACTTGCTTTCTCATTCACTTGATAAAATTTGATTCACAATCTGAGCTCAAAGTCTCAAAAGGCATTTCAATTTGAGCAGAGTTTTTTCTTCCAATAACTAAAAGATATATTTACAATAGAGGCCCTCTTTATTTATAGGGAGAGGCCTTGAAGATTTTTATAAAAGACCTAATTACTTTGACTGAGTCAAAGATAAGAGTCCTTTTTGACTTAAGACTCCTATATTTTTACATGTGAAAAAAGTACATGTAAAAATGTCCAAAGTAGTTACAAAAGTACATTTAAAAAGTGGAAATTAAACCAAGGAAGAACAATTTCAATTTGTATCCCCATTTTTCTTCATGTGAGCATCGTACATAGTGATAGCTACCTGCATCCCGATACTGTCTGGAGTAACAATGTTCTTGAAAATCATCTTAGCTCTGACTATGGCATCTCTCACTGTTGTAACTGATTTTGTATGACTAGTTAACCTAGTTTTTAGATTATCCAGAGTTAACTGATTATCCAGAATATTGTCCACAGAGGCTATTGAAAATGCCTTATCTTCAAATTATTTCTGGAACATAGCTTCAAATTTTTGAATCATTTCTTCTGCTAAAAGGAATTGGTTGTCTTGTGATGTAAGTTTGTAAGGTAGATCCCCCAATTTATGCAAAAGATTGATATCATTTTGTTCACTAAGGTCCCTTGAAGATTTGAGGTCACTGATCAACTCTTTAAGCCCCTGACTCCTATATGTCAATGCCTCTTTATTTTCAATGTAAGAGTTTCTATCAGTAATGAAACTGATTGATATCAGAGTGCTTATTTTTAGTTTCCTCATATTTATCCATTTGTCAAGATACTTTTATATGCTTTCAATATCTTGAGAAATAATATTAATGAGATCATCCAGTTCTGCTCTTATTTTCTTCATTTTATCTATCTTCTCAAATAACTCTGTGAGCAAGGAAGCTCCTTGTGTATGCATCTTATCCAAGTACTCAAGTACTTTCCCTTTGAGATAGTTCCTTTCCACTTTCTGAATCATGGGGTCTTCTATGGAAATGGCCTCAGGAGTTATTATTTCTGGAGTGAAAGTAATTCTCCTTACCACTGCAGTCAATTATTCCACCATTGCTTTATAATGATCCTTCATTTCTTTCTCTTTGTCAAATTTATGAATCAAGATATCCATGGCTGACTGCATATCACTCTTAGCACTCTCATAAGTTATCTTACCTAATTCAACTCTAGAGATAGAGTAATCACTTACATCAAAAATTTTGATGGTTGCATCATGTGAAGGTCTTGTAATTTCCAAAAATTTGTGTCCTTTATCCCCAATCATCTTTGAAAGAATCTTTGACTTTTTGGGAGCCTTGGCTTTTACTAGCACCATTTTATTGAAATCAAAGTCATCTAGAGAGATAGCTTGTTTTTTCCTTTTGGGCATATAAGCTGACAACCATGGTGGGAGTGCAAAAGTAATTACATTAGGATCAATCTCCATTGTTGCCATTATTAGAGTTGTACTTGCACCAGTAGCGGAAACAATGGGTGGAGTATCAGTAAGAAATGCACCTTTTATTGAGTGATCAAAAGCAGAACTATCTTCAACATCAAAAGATGGGGATGACAAACTTGGAATTGATCCTGAGGAATGAAGAATATCTTCAAAAGTGCCTTGGGGGTTGTCAAAAATTATTTTGGAAGGAGAGGGTGATCCAAAAGAGGGAACACTAATCAAAAAAATAGGTGAAGGGGTTCCAACAGGTGTGCTAGGTGGGGAAGAAGAAATTCCTATTTCTCATTGTACATTCTCTTGCAGAGACAAAGTTTCCTTCTCTCATTGATCTATGGGCCTATCATCAGTCTCCATCTGTTCCATCACTGGTTCTTCAATGCTTTGTTTCTCAACTTCCATATCTACTATTTTTGGCTCTTTTTTGATAACTTTCGACTTCTTCATCACAAATATGATCATAGGCTTATGTGGCTTGGAAGAAGAAGGGACATCACTTTTGTTCTTCATTCTATTTTTTATTTTTTCTTCTTGTTTCATGTTAAAATTTAGCTTCTAAACCTATGATGAATTCTTTCAAAGTAATTCCTTTATTTTCTAACCAATTATTGGTGTTTTCCAATATAGGTTCAAATATTTTTCTCAAGAAAGTCAACTCTTTTTGTGACCATTGGATTGGAGGAAGAGGGGCATTGGCAATCTATTCAGTATTGTATCTATCGTTAATCAAATCTCCATCATCCACTAAATTCTTAGGGATATCAACAAGTTCTAGATATTCAATCTGCTTAAGAGATAACCTACTATAGTCTATTTTCTTGATATCTTTTGCTATTCTCAAATCTGCCCAAACATCTTCAATCATAGGTTCATGAAATTGGGTTCTCCTCCTAATTATATCCTTCATGCCCCTGTAATCAAAATTTGGTCTTCTTTTGAATCGATTTAAGGTCAAAATTTGTATTTTAGTTTCCATGGCTCTAGTCTTTCTAGTGGTTAACACTGAAAACCTACCAATTTCAACTGGGAATCTGAAATCGGGCTTCTTGAGTTCTATCTATTTATTATGCATGATAATAATTTGTCTGCATAGTTCCATTAAGACCAATTTATTTGAGGGGAATATTGGAAGCATATAAGGATGACCTTGGAAAAATCCAATCCTTAAGTATGAGAAAGAAGGAAATTTAAAGAACATGCATCCAAAATCATTCACGACTGTCCAAGCCTCATCTGACACTCTTCTTTGTTCTAATTGAGGATCAAAAAGATATAAAAATACTACAAAAAAAACATGATTTACTCTCCTAAAATGATGAATAGAACTCTTCAATGTTAACTGAGAGTAGTATTGATACACTGGGGTTACTCTCCTATCTCTTTCTAATGTCAAACCTAGAAAGATTCTCATTGAAGCTACAATATAGACCAAATAAGAAGTCATGTAGAATTTGAAGGTAGTGGATACCTTCATCAATTGCTCATGCAAAGCATTGATGACTTGTTCTCCCTAGAAGATGACTTATTTGCCTTGGAGAATTATCTTGATGAAGGGATACATCCATTCATGAAATTGTGAGGAAGAAGGTAAACCTCTTACCTTGCTAAGAAGAGTGATCAAATCACCAACTTCTTCTATAAAGTTACTTCTTGGAAAACTCCATGGCCATATTGACAAATTTCCCCTGGGAGTCTTGAGCCATTTATTGTTGATTACCTTTTTCACTTTTTCAGGATCTTTACCATATTCTCTTTATGCTTCGAAAAAATCAAGCTTTATTACTTCGGTAGTAGGAGGACACATGAACACTTTTAACAAAAGGATGTTGACTTCTTCAAAGAAAGCTTGATCATCTGGGAAATATTTTAACAAAAGGATGTCGATGAAGAAGAATCCACAAGAGAAATTGCAATAAAATTCATGATCATGCAATTAGAAGAAATATTGGTAATATGGGAAAACTACATGTTGATGATCACGACCATGGGGGTGCGCCTGAAAGGGCTAAAGTGTGAGTAGGACAAAAAACTAGAGGAAAGTGGGTTTGAAAAAGTGAAAATAAAAATTTCCCAGAATTAGAAAATTTGCATGGGTGGCAAAAATCACCGCCCTTGCATGTGGGGGGATTTACCTTTTGTGTCAATGGCAAAAATTATCAACCTTGCAGGGAGAAAAAATTGTACTTATGTAGGGGCGGTGATTTTTACCACCCTTGCATGTCGGGTTTATTTAGGGGTGGCAAAAGATGCCGCCCTTACATAAATCAAGGTTTTTAATTTTGGTAAGGGCAACAAAAATCACCGACCTTGCAGGGAAATAACAAGCCAAAGTTAGAGCAGTGAATAATGCCACCAATGCGCTTGGAAGAGATGGGGAGGTGTAAAGGCAACAAATTTTGGATCAATTGCATAAAGTTATACATCATCAGTGAATTTTAACTATCATTACGTTGGTTTTATGTAGGTGGTTTTTAACTATATTTGATGCAAGTAAAACTTAGGTCGGGTCAAAACATCAACTCGATATGGCAATATAACCTAGGGCATGGAAGGAGGTTTGATGAATCAAGAGTCTAGCTAGGTCCACTAGGGTAAGGCAACAAAATGAGGGAGGAACAACAAAAACCAAAATAAAAGGAAAATAAATGTTCAAAGGAAAAGAAAAACCAAAAAAAAAAACAAAACAAAAAACCTAGTAGCAAAAAGATTAAAAAGCAAAACTTACCCAGTAATTTCAAAATCCTAAGCTCGAAGCTAGCGAATTCATAATCCTATTCATTTACACGATCAAATTATTTCAAGGAGGAGTATTTGGAAACTAAAAATAATTAAAATACTAACAAATAGATTTTAAATGCCTCAAACTAAGTCCCAACCACTCAGTGCATGCAACCATAAATGCTGCATGAAAATTGAGATCACCTAAGAACTCTACTTGGGCGGCAAAAATTGTTGCCCTTGCATGTAAAAGGGGAGGTTATGCATTGATGGAAAAAATCACCACCCATGTATGAGGAAAGTAAGAGCTATGCATTGGCAGTGCAAATCACCACCCATACACAAAGAGGGGAAAGAAAATGCAAGGGCGACGATAATAGTAACCAGATTTATGCCAAGTTCTCGAATTGTCATTTACCAATTTCCTAATAATAGTAACCAGATTCTTGTTGCTTGATTCTGCTTGACCATTTTTTTATGGATAATAGTCTGAGAAGTGGTAGAGAGTAATCCCATGATTGTAGCAAAAGTCAGTAATCTCATGAGAAGAGAAACAAGTAGCATTGTCTTCTATAATATTGTTTGGAACTTTAAATCGAGAAATGATAGTTTCCTTAAAGAAATTACATACCACTTCTAAAGTAGCATGCTTAACTGAAATGGCTTCTACCCACTTGGTAAAATAGTCTATTGCGGTACGAACATAGTCATGCCCAACACTTGAGGATGGGTTCATGACACTAATAATGTCTATACCCCATTGTTGAAAAGGTTCTTCAATAACCATCGGCTTGAGAGGTAATGCAACCAACTTAGGTTTCCCAATGAACTGCTGATATAATTTACACCTCCATACCCAATTATACGCATCTTGAAATAGTGTAGGCCAATAGTATCTAGCTCGTAGAATCTTGTGAGTCATCATAGGTGTAGAAAAATGTCCTCCACAAGCCAAATTATGAAAAGACTCAAAAAATTTACTTTGTTGCACTTTATCCATGCAATGAAGAAATACTCTATCAAGGCTTCTTTTTTACAAACCATTGTCCCATAGGATGTAGTTAGCAGCTTTCAGCTTAATATATTTTTTTATTTATAAGATAGATGGGTAGGATACTCACCATAGGTAAGAAAATGAGTGATATTAGAATACCACTCATCAATAGTAGCAACAAAAAGAATTGTTGGCATGTCCTCAGCTTTTGCTTCTTCATATTCTATTTCTTTTGGTATGTTATCAGCAATCAATTGATAGAGACCTCTTCCCCACACAAGCTTAGTAGTTTTGATATCAAGATCAAACTCTTGAATTTTAGCAATCCAATTGCCCCTTTTAGTACCAAATTCCTGTTGAGTTAAAGTGGACTTTATTGTTGTATCAGGCACCAGAACAATAGTATGTGAATTCAAGATATAGAATCAAAAATATTTTCTTGGCTTAACCATGGCATAAGCATGGTTCTCTATGTTTAAATATTTAAATTCATGAGCTTTGAGAGGACAACTCATAAATGATATGAGAGATTCCACACCTTCCATGTTCTGCTGAACCAAAATGGTTGAAAGTGTATGTTCAGAAGCATAACTGTATATTATGAAATCTTTGGTATAGTCTGGGTAAACCATGATTGGAGCATGAGAAAAATCCTTCTTGATATTTTTAAATTCCACTTTGCCTTCTGTATTCTAATGAAAATTAGCCTTACCCTTCATCATGTCAACAATGTGGTGAGTTTTCTCTATAAATTTAGGAATGAATCTTCATAGAAAGTTCACCTTTACAAAGAAGGAATAAACTGCAGTCTTACTAGCAGGTAGAGTAAGATTTTGAATAGATTTGACTCTTTTTGAGTCAATTTTTATAACTTTTTAGGATACAATGTGACCGAGAAGTCTACCTTCTGTAACCCTAAAAACTGACTTCTTAGGATTGAGAGAAATACCATTTTGCTGACAATGTTCCACCACTTGTTGTAAATGATGCACATGATCAAGATGATGTTTGGAAAACATAATTAAGTCATCAAGATACACCACAATAAACTTCCCTATTTCATTTTTGAAGGCAAGGTCCATTGCTCTCTGGAATGTGGTGCTAGTATTGATCAGACCAAAAGGCATTCTGCAATATGCAAATGTGCCCCAAGGTGCAGTGAAAGTGGTTTTATATTGATCTGCTTCATTGAATTCCCCTTGATTATACCCATAAAAACTATCTAACATTGATAATATTTCTGAGCCAGTCACTATTTGCAATACTTTATCCATGATGGGTAGGGGGTAGTTATCCTTTAGAGAAGATTGATTTAGGTTCCTAAAATTAACACAAATATGAAATTTTCCACTCTTTTTTCTTATCAAAACTATGTTCATGATCCAGGTGGAATAATGAATTGAAAAAATTATTCTTGCATTCAACATCTTCTAGATCTTAGAAAGGATAGTACCTGATATTTTAGGATTATATTGTTTTTGTTTTTGCTTGTGAGGCGGTCACCCAGTTTTAAGAGGAATTTCATGCTAAATTTCCTTAGACCTAAAGGATTTCAAATCATCATAAGAATATGCCAAAACATTAATGTAATGATGAAGAAGAGTAATGAATTTGAACTTTTCATGAGTAGTGAAACATTTTCAATGTTGACCATTTTGGGATCTGCTTTCAAACTCAAATTCACTTGATCAAACTCCATAGTAGAACTTGAATCCATTTTTTGTTGTTGCTTGATATATCTATCATACCTATCAAATATATTTTCAAGAGAAACCAAACTTTTTTGGATTTTATTTCCTTTTAGTTGAAGAAACTCTTCACCAATTTGTGAGTCTATTTTGGGAATTGATTCCCATGGTAGAGATTCACTACCTTCAAAATAGAGCTCCTCAAAGCTATCCATCTTTTTAAGAAAAGTAATAATTTGATTATCACCATTAAACACCTATGAATGGTCAGCATTATCATGTATACTTGGTCAAAAGACCAGCTCAATAGTGTAATTATTCCCTTTAAAATATTTATGAGGAACCATGAGAGTTGTGGAGACAACTAATAAATCTGCACGATCATTAAACTCTCTTGGCACTGTAGAAATATTGAAAGCATCAAAACTTTCAATGCAATCCCATAAAAGATTGTGATAATGTCATAATATTTCATTTTTGGTTTGATATGGATTCTTTACTTGACAAACCACCAAGTCAACATCTCCTCGGGCATGAAGAATCTTAACACCTCTAGCACGCAAAACTTTCAATCTAAGAAACAAAGATTCATATTCGACGGTGTTGTTGGTATTGTTGAATTGCAACTTATATGAGTAAGGAAAAATATCTCCTTATGGAGATATCAAAACAATTCTAGCTCTAGAACCGGTAGAGGAGCAGCTGCCATCGAACTCTAAAATCCAAACCTCATTAAAACTTGATCTTCTTAAATATTCCTCTTCATTAGTGACGAAAGATTCCTTTTTACCTGAACTTTTTTTATAAAAATTCTTCTAATTTTTTGTCTAAATTATTTGAATTGTCACCTAATGAATATTCATCTAATGAATTGAAAACATCTTTAGTGGACATAAAATAATTACCCATTCCTGAGGATTTAAATGAACTTTGAGCTTTAGGGTTTGACATTTGGGTAACAATATATTTTAACTCTTTCTCAGGGAGCAACCTTTGCATGACACCTTTAATAGGTATCATTTCTTCAGATAGATCCATGTTCAACTCTCCACCTACATCTTTGCAAAAATTATATCTGAGCAAAATTTCATAAGAAGTTAGAACATCAGCCACTAAGACTGTCATCTTAATCCTCTTATCTGGAAAAGCTATAAATGCAAATTGGGCATCTTTGATTTGACCCAAAAGTGGCACTTATTTGTTTTCCATGGAGAAACATCTCTCAAAAGTCTTAGTTAAGGTAAGACTGAGAGAATCTACTACCTTGACCGGTATAACATTATCAGAGGCTCCAGAGTCTATTATACAATTGCTCAACTTATGACCATTTATCAATAGAGAAATATAGAAAGGTTCTATTTTTCCAGAGACAACAAGAGGAGTAGTGACAAGATTATTTTGGGTGGATTTATTTTTTGGGGGATCTTGGCTAACTTTTATAAAATCTTGTCTAGCAAGGATGGATTTATTTTTGATGTATTCAGCCAACCTATCAAACTATTCAAGATTAGCTTGTAAGAACTCAAATTCAGACATTTGGAACTTGGTCTTCCTAGCATGATCAATTATGTCAAATAATTGAAATGAACTAAAAATAGAGGAAGAAAGTCCATCATTCTAATTTTTATTTGATGTGGTACTAGTATGAGGAATAGAAGTAGGAGGTACATGATTGTTTAAAGTACTTACATGCTTATTTTCCACTAGGTCCTTTGATTGGAAAGGCAATGAAGTTCCTCATTTAGTAGTTGAGATCACTGGATGAGGTTCTTATCCTAATTTTCCCTTATCAACTTGTTGAGTTGACTAATTTTGGGACCTATTAAAAATATCATATGCTCCATCATACTCCTCTCCTTTTTTAACTTCATCTTGGTAATTCAGAAAACCAATCACAGAGTCACTAGCTAATTCTTCTTCTACTTCTATAAAGAGATTAAATCATTTTCTTGGTCTAACTCAGGTTGAAAATAATGATCAAGTTCAACTTCATAATAACTAACTATTGAGTTGATCGATGCTGCTCCAATGGCAAGCTTCCCTTGTATGGGAGGAAGACGATTGGGTTGCCTTAGATTTCTAATAGCATTGCCTTGATATGAATGGTTGAGAAATGTCTTCCTTGGTATATCATGATAAGAAGAAGGAGTGGACATACCTTGGGCCATTTGCCTTTTTATATCTAGCAATTCATTTGCTAACTTTTGCACCATAGGATTAGTAGTGCTTGTGGAAGAATTTTTGGTAGAAAAGGAAAAAATAATTTTTTAAGAATCTTCTCTAATCTTACCCGCAAGGATAAGATCATCTTCGAATTTAGTAGCCAAACTCTGAGCTACAGAAAGATCGGCAGGGCCAATCCACCTTAATAGAAAACTCACTTCAAGAAGTTGAGAATTGATAAAGAAGCACTTAAGAATTTTTGGTGTTGGCTGAGTAATTGCAGGAATCCTATTTCTTAGCTTATTGAATTTAGCGATGAAGTCTCTCATAGGCTCATGAGGCTCTTTCTTCATTTACATAATCTAAGCCAATAAGGCATGTGCATCTTCTGTGGATTTGAACCTAGCCTCAAACTTGGTCTTAAGAGTGTTCTAATCGGTTATAGTCTGAGCTTGAAGATGATAAAACCAATCTATGGTAGCACTTTATAGTGTTTCTACAAAAAGTCTTACTATTATATCTTCATATTCAACTCTTATCACACCACAGGCTATGCAAAAAGCTGTAATATGCTCATTAGGGTGAACTTTCCCATCACCATAGAACTTGAGAATTTTTTTTTTGAACTACGAGGTAGGTCATGCAAAGGTGAGGTTAGATTTAGAGGGCCAAAAGTGTTTCTCCAAGGGCCTTGGGATGCCATGATATGAATATTAAAAGGAAGGATAAAAAATCTTTGTGGAGTATGAATAGATAAAACCCTACTAGCACTAGGACTAAGAGCTTTACTTGGTATTGAAGATCTGACGTTGATAGGAGGAAAACTCCTGGTTCGTTGAAGGTGAGATCGTAGAGGCAAGAGATCAAAATTATGTTGTTATATCAATTCAAATATATGATCAATAATACCTTGAGATCTCTGACTTCACGTATACCATGAATCTACTAGAGTTTAGAATGGAAAAAAAACTAAAAATGCTTCAACTCAAAGTTTGAGGCTTCAAATTACATGTTCATCCCTAGTAGAGCACCAAAAAATTGTTAAGTGAATATTTTGTTGTCAGCTAACTGAAGGAAAAATGGGTATATCAACCACAACGTTATGAGATAAATCTTTCCTGTTAGAAAGGGAAGGTTCCCTATAAACTATTATAAACTAATCTAAATTAAATATTAACTTAGGGGTGAGATCATACCATCCATTTCTCTTTTTTCAGAAATGATGTCTACAAAGTAAAAGAAAACTTTCATGATATAACTTAGATCACAGTAGAATGAGGTGTAGCCCAAAGTCTCCACTAAAAATTACAACAAAGTATATAATCACAAAAGATTAAAGTAGTTCAAAGCCTTTCCAATATCCTTTGTTCTAAGACACTAATATACAAACTAAATATAATTATAGTAGCACAAAGTCTCCATAATCAACTTTAGAACATCTTCTAGATTAGTTTCACTCACTCTGCTTATTTAATCAAATAGATAAGATTGTATTAGGAAAAGAACGTAAGAACACTTTCTTACACAACACAAGTTATTCTAATATAAAGTTTGAAAAGTCACTTGCTTTCTCATTCACTTGATAAAATTTGATTCACAATTTGAACTCAAAGTCTCAAAAGGCATTTCAATTTGAGTAGAGTTTTTTCTTCCAATAACTAAATGATATATTTACAATAGAGGCCCTCTTTATTTATAGGGAGAGGCCTTGAAGATTTTTAGAAAAGACCTAATAACTTTGATCGAGTCAAAGATAATTGTCATTTTTGACTTAAGACTCCTATATTTTTACATGTAATTACATGTGAAAAAAGTACATGCAAAAATGTCTAAAGCAGTTACAAAAGTACATTTGAAAAGTGGAAATTAAACCAAGGAAGAACAATTTCAATTTGTATCCCCATTTTTTTTCATGTGAGCATCATACATAGTGATAACTGCTTGCATCTCGATACTATTTGGAGTAACAGCGTTCTTGAAAATCATTTTAGCTCTGACTATGGCATCTCTCACTATTGTAACTGATTTTGCATGACTAGTTAACCTAGTTTTTAGATTATCCATAGTTAAGTTATTATCCAAAATATTGTCCACAGAGGCTACTAAAAATGGCTTATCTTTAAATTCTTTCGAGAACATACCTTCAAATTCTTGAATAATTTCTTTTCCTAAAAGGAATTGGTCATCTTGTGATGTAAGTTTGCAAGGTAGCTCCTCCAATTTATGCAAAATATTGATATCATTTTGTTCACTAAGGTCCCTTGAAGATTCGAGGTCACTAATCAACTCTCTAAGCACCCAACTCTTATATGTCAATGCCTCTTTAGTTTCAATGTAAGAGTCTCTATCAGTAATGACACCGATTTATATCAGAGTGCTTATTTTTAGTTTCCTCATATCTATCCATTTGTCAAGATACTTTTCTATGCTTTTAATATCCTGAGAAATAATATTAATGAGGTCATCTAGTTTTTCTCTTATTTTCTTCATTTTATCTGTCTTCTCAGATAACTCTGTGAGTAAAGAAACTCTTTGTGCATGCATCTTGTCTAAGTAATTTTCAAGTACTTTTTCCTTTCAGATAGGTCTTTTCCACTTTTTGAATCATAGGGTGTTCTATAGAAATGGCCTCAGGAGTTACTATTTATAGAGTGAAAATAATTCTCCTTACCACTGCAATCAATTATTCCACCATTGCTTTATAATGATCCTTCATTTTTTTCTCTCTATCAAATTTATGAATCAAGATATCCATGGCTGATTGCATATCACACTCTTGGCACTCTCATGAGTTATCTTACTTAATGTAAGCAAGGGAAAAATAAGATCAATAAAATTTTGTTTTTCAAGATTGCAGTAGCTTTTTGAGTTCTGGGTTAACAGTTCTTGTTTTCTTCAACTCTAGAGATAGAGTAATTACTTACATCAAAATTTTTGATGGTTGCATCATGTGGAGGTCTTGTAATTTCCAAAAATTTGTGTCCCTTATCCCCAATCATCTTTGAAAGAATCTTTGGCTTTTTGGGAGCCTTAGCTTTTACTAGCACCATTTTATTGAAATCAAAGTCATCTAGATAGATAGCTTGTTTCTTTATTTTGGGATTATAAGATGATAACCATGGTGGGAGCATAGAAGTAATTACATTATGATCAATATCCATTATTGGCGTTACTGGAGTTTCACTTGCACCGGTATTGGAAATAATGGGTGGAGTATTAGTAAAAATTACACCTTTTGTTGAGTGATCAAAAGCAGAACTATCTTTAACATAAAAAGATGGGGATGAAAAAATAAAAATTGATCCTGAGGAATGAAGAATATATTTAAAAGTGCCTTGGGGGTTGTAAAAAATTATTTTGGAAGGAGTGGGTGATTCAAAAGAGGGAACACTAATCAGAGAAACAGGTGAAGGGGTTGTAATATGTGTGCTAGGTGGGGAAGAAGAAATTCATGTTTCTCACTGTACATTCTCTTGAAAAGACAAAGTTTCCTTCTCTCATTAATATGTGGGCCTATCATTAGTCTCCATCTATTCCATGACTGTTTCTTCAATGCTTTGTTTCTCAACTTCCATATCTGCTATTTCTGGCTCTTTTTCCATAACTTTTGACTTCTTCATCACAAATATGATCTTAGGTTTTTTTTGCTTGGAAGAAGAAGGGGCATCACTTTTGTTCTTCATTTTATTTTCTACTTTTCTTCTTGTTTCCTCCTAAAATTTAGCTTCCAAACCTATGATGAATTCTTTCAAAGTAATTCCTTTATTTGCTAACTAGTTATTGGTGTTTGCCAATATATGTTCAAATTTTTTTCTGAAAGAAGTCAACTCTTTTTATGACCATTGGATTGGAGGAAGAGGAGAATTGGAAATATGATCAGTATTGTATCTATTAATAATCAAATCTCCATCATCCACTAAATTCTCAGGAATATTAGCAAGTCCTAGATATTCAATTTGCTCAAGAGATAACCTACTATAGTCCATTTTCCTGATATCTTTCACTATTCTCAAATCTACCCAAACATCATCAATCATAGGTTCATGAAATTGGGTTTTCCCCCTGATTATATTCTTCATGCCCTTGTAGTCAAAATTTAGTCTTCTTTTGAATTGCTTCAAAATCATGATTTGCATTTTAGTTTCCATGGCTCTAGCCTTTCCAGTGGTTAACACTGAAAACCTGCCAATTTCAATTGGGAATATGAAACTGGGCTTCTTGAGTTCCATCTATTTATTATGCATGATAATCATTTGTCTACATAGTTCTATTAAGACCAATTTATCTGAGGGGAATCTTGGAAGCATATGATGATGACTTTGGAAAAAGCCAACCCTTAGGTACGAGAAAGAAGGAAATTGTAAGAACATGCATCCAAAATCATTCATGACTGTCTAGGCCTCATCTGACACTCTTCTTTGTTCTAATTGAGGATAAAAAAGACACAAAAATACTGCAAAAAAAGCATCATTTACTCTCCTAAAATCACGAATAGAAATCTTCAATGTTAACTGAGAGTAATATTAATACACTGGGGTTACTCTCCTATCTCTTTTTGATGTCAAATCTGGAAAGATTCTCATCGAAGCTGCAATATAGACTAGGTAAGAAATCATGTAGAATTTGAAGATAGTTGATACCTTTGTCAATTACTCATGCAAAGCATTGCTAGCTTATTCTCTCCAGAAGATGACTTGTTTACCTTGGATAATTATCTTGATGAAGGGATACATCTATTCATGAAATTGTGAGGAAGAAGGTAAACCTCTTACCCTGCTGAGAAGAGTGATTAAATCACCAACTTATTCTATAAAGTCACTTCTTGGAAAACTCCATGGCCATCTTGAAAATTTTTACCTGAGAATCTTGAGCCATTTATTGTTGATTACCTTTTTCACTTTTTTAGGATCTTTATCATATTCTCTTTGTGCTTCGACAAAATCAAACTTTATTACTTTGGTAGCAAGAGGACACATGAACACTTTGTCAACGAACTCATGATCCAGTCTAATTACCACATTACCACTAGCGTCTAACACATCCCTGGTATCCTTATTATAGAACTAAGTGCACTGGAGAATAAATTCTATATTATGAGCCATTACAGGGAAAGAAAATATCAAATGAATATTTCTATCAATCATCTTCTTCATTTCGTGGCTAGAATTGCCTGATTTAGTTCTTTCGAAAAACTCAGCTATATCCACATGATCAATTTCTATATCTCTAATGTCATCGACATTAGAAGTAACTGAGTTGATTATAAAAATACCTTGATATTTGTACTTCATTACCTTTGACTTCTTTGAAGAAAGCTCGATCATCTAGAAAAGCTCTTAATAAAAGGATGTCGATGAAGAAGGATCCATAAAAGAAACTACAACAAAATTCATGATCATGCAATTAGAAAAAATATTGGTAATCTGAGAAAACTGCATGTTGATGATCACGACCATGGGGGTGTGTCTGAAAGGGATAAAGTGTGAGTAGGCTGAAAAACTAAAAAAAAGTGGGTTCGAAAAAGTGAAACTAAAAATTTCCCAAAGTTAGGAAATTTGAGGGAATGTTTGCATGGGTGGAAAAAATCACCACCCTTGTATGTGGGGGGATTTACCTTTTGTGTTGATGTCAAAAATTATTAGCCTTGCAGGGAGAAAAATTTGTACTTATGTAGGGGCATCGATTTTATCCACCCTTGCATGTTGGGTTTATGTAGGGGTGACAAAAAATGTCATCCTTTCATAAAGCAAGGTTTTTAATTTTGGTAAGGGTGGAAAAAATTGCCGACCTTGCAAGAAAATAGAAAGCTAAAGTTAGAGTGGTGAATAACGCCACCAATGCACTTGGAAGAGATGAGGAGGTGTAAAGGTGGCAAATTTTGGCTCAATTGCACAGGGTTATGCATCATCATTGAATTTTAATCATCATTATGTTAGTTTTATGTAGGTTGTTTTTAACTATATTTGATGCAGGTAAAATCTAGGTCGGGTCAAAACATTAACTCGGTATAGTGAGACAACATAGGGCATGGAAGGAGATTTGATGAATCAAGAGTCTAGCTAGGTCCACCAGGGTAAGGCAAAAAAATGAGGGAGGAACAACAAAAACCAAAATAAAAGGAAAATAAATGATCAAAGGAAAATAAAAATCAAAAACAAAAAACTTAGAAGCAAAAAGATTAAAAAGAAAAACTTACCCGACAATTTCATAATCCTAAGCTTGAAGCTGGTGAATTCATAATCCTACTCATCTGTGCAGTCAAATGATTGAAAAGAGGAGTCTATAGAAACTAAAAATAATTAAAAATACTAACAAATGACATTTAAATACCTCAAACTAAGTCCCAACCACTCGGCACACGTGGCCATAAATGCCATGTGAAAATTGAGATCACCCAAGAACTCTGCTTGGGTGGCAAAAATCACTGCCTTTACATGTAAAAGGGGAGGTTATGCATTGGTGGACAAAATTACTGCCCATGCATGAGGAAGGTAAGGGAAGGTAAGGGATATGCATTTGTGGCAGAAATCACCACCCATACTTGATGAGGGGAAAAAAATGCAAGGGCAGTGAAAATCACTGCCAATGCATGGGAAAGGAAAAAACTTGCAAGAGCAACAAAAATCACCACTAATGCATAAAAAACCAAAAAACTTGCAACAAGAGTGACAATTTTTTATGCTATTGCACTGGAATAATGAAAATATACAAAAGTGGTGAAAATCACTGCTAGTGCATGAAAAAACAAAAATTGTCTAACACCTTGAAAACTATCAAAATTTGACATTCTGATAAGATCAAGACTGCAACGAGTTTCACATTTTTTGAGAGATCATGATGAGGGAGTGTTGCAAACTTTTCTAGGATGTGAGTCAACTACGCTCGAGATGAAGATAATCTTGTCTCAAATGATGAACTTAGAGTATAGATTATGAAATGGATAAGTTTCATAAGGGTTGTCTATAAAAATAAGCATAGTTGATTTTGGGAACAACAGGTACCAAAATAGATCTAACACCAGATGCAAAGTGGGTGATGTGGTTTAACAAATGTGATGAAGACTAAGGTCTATTATAACACTTGGTCTTTTACATTGAATATGCAAATACTTTTAATGATTTTTGGACCATACTAAAAAAACTCTTTGGAAAGCAGGACTTAATGATGGGACATGAGTTGGAGAATGAACAGATTAGTTTGATCCCATGATACTTTGACACTATATATGACTTCTTCACCAAATTCAAATCACTCATGTTTTAGTTGAAACTATGCAACATAACCAAAAAGGAGAACAATTGATCCTTTCAATCCTTTCTAAATTGGGTTTTTTCTATTATATATTCGTTTCTACCTTCCATGTCACAAAGCATGCCTTTGGAGCTACATGGACCATGCCTTCCTTGGATGATTTTGATGTTGACCTAACTCAAGATCAAGATAAGCTTAATCAAATGGGTACAATGAAGTCCTTTAAATCACATGCCTTAATTGTGAGTCAGGAAAAACATTAGGCCTCCAATAGTAAGGAGAAGAAACAAATAAGGACCATGAACAAAGAAAGGGTCAATAAGTTGTTGCTAAGTCCAAAGCATCAATTGAGACCTCCTCTTATAATAGTTAACCTAATAAATAGAGGCTCACATCTACCTATTGTAAGAAAACTAAGCATGATGAAACCAAATGTATAAAAAAACAAATTGACCAAGTAATAAAGATGCTTGAGAAAAACAATATTAGTCTCCCTAATTCAGTCAACTAGATTTCATCAACACATTAGTATTCTAAGGAAAAATACAATAGTAAGGGAAAATCCATTGTTGTAGTTGCATCCCATGTCAAGTACCCCTAGAACAATAAACATGCTCTGGTACCAATTGATGGGGAATCCAAGAACAAACACAGCTGTTTTGATCCCACTTGTTAGGATCTTGCTCCTCAGAAAGAGCACAATATGATTACCAAACTTAAGAAATTAGACATGCGGAAATATACTAGAAACACAAGTAACTAGAATTCACCAATAGCACAGAATATGAGAGACAATATACACTCTTATATATTAATACTTGTACAGAAAAGAATACAATAAAGAGCCGCCACACTCTTCCACCTTACAGAGGCTTCCCACACCTCAAGTGTATAGTAATTCTTCTTCAAAACACTCTCCTACCAAAAAACGGTCCCAACACACAACTCACACACATAATTGGTGTTCACCTCTCCAACCAGTCAGTAATAACCCTGCTAGTACACCAAGCACTCTATAGTACTTCAAGTTGATCTCCCATGAACCTGCAACCTATAATTCAATAGACCATACTCACAATAGAAGGATCTTCCTTGCCTTCCTTTCTAGCTCATAATGGAACTAGGAGGAACACACACTTTGTTCTCTTCACTAGCACACATTACAATACATGCCAATGGGTCTATAAATAAATCCCAGACTTAAACAATAACTTAGACTTCTATTTTACTAATAATAGACACGCAGCTCAAGACTCGCAATAACTTTTACATGCAAACACTCTGTTCACTAAACTAACTGTTCATGTAACGAACAGTTCTAAAACACACAAGCAACCAACGCCAGTCCCTGCTTGCCTGGTTCTGCCAATGCCAGCCGACTTCCTACCGTCGCCGGTTGCCTTCTGCACTGATCATGACCGACGTTGGTCATGCTGCTGACGCCGGTGCTTCTGGGTCTTCAACAATCTCCTTTTCTATGTCTGCAACAAGTTAAAGCTTTTAGCTCCACAACCTAACAATCTCCCACTTGGAGATAAATAGCTGCAACTATACCTGTACCTGTACACCGTCTAGTTTGTTCCCTTGGCTCTGTATCCCTCTTCAAGATCACCCCTGAAGACTACCCACCACAAAACCTGTAGTGCAAAACCTGTCATCCAAATTACCTGCCACATCCACATCTACAAACCATGTAGAAAATAACTTGAACCTGCATAACATGTGCACCTGCTGATGGTCCCTCTAAGAATCCACTGAACTGCCCTCCAATGCTTCTTTCTCGGATTGGCTCCAACTTTCTAACAACTCCCACTGCTTGGAAAAACTCAGGTTTAGTACATACCATGTACCTAACCTCATTATGTGAATCAAGACACCTATTCTGTGAACTATCCAACCATCAGCGTGCTAACCGGTCTCACACAATCATCCTGAAATAAAGTCAACATATGACCTTCCATGTCCCTAGAACACACTCATGCCAAAGAATCTTACTGCTCCTAGATTCTCCATGACACACCTCTAAACTAGCTTTACCTTCAGTTCAACAATAACCTATATATGTAACCCTGCAACAAGCACATCATACAGTAATAGGATAATGTAGCTAATATTATCCAACCTGGTAAAGAGAAACACAATGATGAAACCTCCATTACCCTGCAGCTTACTCAAGACCATATACCCTGATCTTCCATCTCACGTATCCATTTCCGCTCTTCTTCATCTTGAACATTCATTCATCTCTCAGTGCTTCCTTCCAGCTAGCAGCTCTACCAACAAATCCCTGTTTGGTTCTTCTCCAAGGAATCACATCCTCCATCGATGCCAAGCTCCCACTATTTCCTGGATCTACCTGTTCTGCTTCTTTAACAACTTCCTAGTTCTATACCATCAGTGATCAACAAGTAGTGTAAAGAAGGGAAATGACGAATTTGAGGCTTACCTATCCTTTAAGTCCTCTATATGGGCACTTGAGACTCCTTGACAACTTGCTGTCCACCCAAAATTCATCTCAGTGACCGATGCCAATCACATTCTAGTCTGCACCTGATCGATGTCGGTTCCCTGCGACTGCCTCATCGCTGACGTCGGTTCTCCCCTGACCGATGCCAGTGTTTATCTTCCCTAAGTCACCGACGTCGGTTTGCACATAGCTGATGTCAATCCCTGTATGGATGCCGATGCCAGTTTTCCTACCGACGTCAGTCTCTGTGTTTTTCTTGTGAGAACTGTCTTTTTCCTATGAGCTCTTTTTGGATCAAACCCTTGTCCAAATCACCCTTGCTCTGCTCAGAATTCTTTTTCCCCTCGTGCTAAACTCTGTCTGTCGCCTTCTCCTTAAAAACCAAGGCTTTTCTGCTCTTGTCACGAACATCAAATTCCTCAAGAAACGTTACCTTCTTCTTCTACATACAGAAATCTCAATCTATACCCTTTGATTCAAGAACATGCATCTCTTTCTTACTCATGTAACCAAGCCTACAAAGCCACGTCTTCGCAACAGAAGAAGAATCAGTAATATAAGCAAGTAGATAAAGAGTACCTACTTTCTTACCACCCGCTAATTCAAGTGCATCCGATGTGAGAGTTCTTGTGCATCTCTCATCACCCAACTTTCCTGAAGCAATTAGCCGCATCTCTAAGACTAGGACCTGCATGACCTCCTTTAACACCCATGTGTTACCTGTCTACAATTTCAGCTTCACTTTCCCTTTGCCAACCATCTGACAAGGCTTTCCATCCCCTAAACAAATTTCTCCAAAGTCTCCCTGGACATACTCATGAAAAAATTCCCAATTTGGGGATGCATGAAAAGAGGCACCAGAATCTAAAACCCTAGATTCTACTTTATCCAAAGAACATACCAGAGCATCCTGTGCAATGAACTTTGAAACACCTGCTTCTTCTTCATGTCCTTCATGCTGATCTACTACCAACGAACAATCTTATTTTCTCTGCTCTTTCTTTCCATATCTCCAGCAGGTTATTCTGCCATACCTGAACTTGGACCTCCTGCTATTAAACTTATCCATTCTTAGCTTACTGTCTTCTGCCATTGCTTTACTCCCACTCAAATAGAAATCCCTATGAGTAACCTGTAATCAAAACACACTAACCAGATCTGAACGAACTTGTTAGTATCCCAACCAAAAGCTCTGATACCACTTGTCAGGTACCCTTAGAACAACAAACATGCTCTGGTACCAATTGATGGGGAATCCAAGAACAAACACAACTATTCTGATCCCACTTGTTAGGATCTTTCTCCTCAGAAAGAGCATAATATGATTACCAAACTTAAGCAATTAAACATGCAAAAATATACCAGAAACACAAGTAACTAGAATTCACCAATAACACAGAATATGAGAGACAATATACACTCTTATATATTAATAATTGTACAGAAAAGAATACAATAAAGAGCTGCCACACTCTTCCACCTTACAGAGGCTTCCCACACCTCAAGTGTATAGTAATTCTTCTTCAAAACACTCTCCTACCAAAAAATGGTCCCAACACACAACTCACACATAGAATTGGTGTTCACCTCTCCAACCAGTCAGTAATAACCCTGTTAGTACATCAAGCACTCTATAGTACTTCAAGTTGATCTCCCATGAACCTGCAACCTAAAATTCAACAGACCATACTCACAATGGAAGGATCTTCCTTGCCTTCCTTTCTAGCTCATAATGGAACTAGGAGGAACACACACTTTGTTCTCTTCACTAGCACACATTACAATACATGCCAATGGGTCTATAAATAGATCCCAGACTTAAACAATAACTTAGACTTCTATTTTACTAATAATAGACACGTAGCTCAAGACTCACAATAGCCTTTACATGCAAACACTTCGTTCACTAAACTAACTGTTCATGCAATGAACAGTTCTGGAACACACAGGCGACTGACATCGGTCCCTGCTTGCCTGGTTCTGCCGATGTCGGCTGACTTTCTGCCATCGCCGATTGCCTTTTGCACTGATCATGAGAGACGTCAGTCATGTTGTCGATGCTGGTGCTTCTGGGTCTTCAACAACCTCCTTTTCTATGTCTACAATAAGTTGAAGCTTTTAGCTCCACAACCTAACAATCTCCCACTTGGAGATAAATAGCTGCAATTGTACCTGTACTTGTACACCATCTAGTTTGTTCCCTTGGCTCTGTATCCCTCTTCAAGATCACCCCTGAAGACTACCCACCACAAAACCTGTAGTGCAAAACCTGTCATCCAAATTACCTACCACATCTACATCTACAAACCATGTAGAAAATAACTTGAACCTGCATAGCATGTGCACCTGCTGATGGTCCCTCTAAGAATCCACTAAACTGCCCTCCAATGCTTCTTTCTCAGATTGGCTCCAACTTTATGACAACTCCCACTGCTTGGAAAAACTCAAGTTTAGTACATATCATGTACCTAACCTCATTATGTGAATCAAGACACCTATTCTGTGAACTGTCCAACCATCAGCATGCTAACCGGTCTCACACAATCATCCTGAAACAAAGTCAACATATGACCTTCCATGTCCCTAGAACACACTCATGCCAAAGAATTTTGCTGCTCCTAGATTCTCCATGACACACCCCTGAACTAGCTTTACCTTTAGTTTAGCAATACCCTGTATATGTAACCCTGCAACAAGCACATCATACAGTAATAGGATAATATAGCTAATATTATCCAACCTGGTAAAGAGAAACACAATGATCAAACCTCCATTGCCTTGCAGCTTACTCAAGACCATATACCCTGATCTTCCATCTCACGTATCCATTTCCGCTCTTCTTCATCCTGAACATCCATTCATCTCTCAGTGCTTCCTTCTAGCTAGCAGCTCTACCAACAAATCCCTATTTGGTTCTTCTCCAAGGAATCGTATCCTCCATCCATGCCAAGCTCCCACTGTTTCCTAGATCTACCTGTTCTACTTCTTTAACAAATTCCTGGTTCTATACCATCAGTGAGCAACAAGTAGTGTAAAGAAGGGAAATGATGAATTTGAGGCTTACCTATCCTTTAATTCTTCCATATGGGCGCTTGAGACTCCTTGACAGCTTGCTGTCCACCCAAAATTCATCTCAATGACCGATGCCGGTCACATTCCAGTCTGCACCCGACTGATGTCGGTTCCCTATGACTGCCTCATCAGCAACGTCGGTTCTCTCCTGACCGACGCTGATGTTTATCTACCCTGAGTCACCGATGTCAGTCTGCACATAGCCGATATTGGTCCCTGTCTGGACGCTGACGCTAGTTTTCCTGCCGACGTCGGTCTCTGTGTTTTTCTTGTGAGAACTAATTTTTTCTCGTGAGCTCCTTTTGGATCAAACCCTTGTCTAAATCACCCTTGCTCTACTCAGAATTCTTCTGCCTCTCGTGCTGAACTCTGTCCGTCGCCTTCTCCTTAAAAACCAAGGCTTTTCTGCTCTTGTCACGAACATCAAATTCCTCAAGAAAGGTTACCTTCTTCTTCTGCATATAAAAATCTCGATCTATACCCTTTGACTCAAGAACATGCATCTCCTTCTTACTCATGTGACCAAGCCTACAAAGCCACGTCTTCGCAACAGAAGAAGAATCAGTAATATAAGCAAGTAGATAAAGAGTACCTGCTTTCTTACCACCTGCTAATTTAAGTGCATCCACTGTGAGAGTTCTTGTGAATCTCTCATCACCCAACTTTCTTGAAGCAATTAGCCGCATCTCCAAGACTGGGACATACATGACCTCCTTTAACACCCATGTGTTACCTGTCTGCAATTTCAGCTTCACTTTCCCTTTGCCAACCATTTGACAAGGCTTTCCATACCCTAAATAAATTTCTCCAAAGTCTCCCTGGACATACTCATGAAAAAATTCCCAATTTGGGGATGCATGAAAAGAGGCACCAGAATATAAAACCCTAGATTCTAATTTATCCAAAGAACATACCAGAGCATCCTGTGCAACGAACTCTACAACACCTACTTCTTCTTCATGTCCTTCATGTTGATCTGCTACCAACCAACAATCTTCTTTTCCCTGCTCTTTCTTTCCATATCTCCAGCAGGTTATTCTGCCATACCTGAACTTGGACCTCCTGCTATTAAACTTCTCCATTCTTAGATTACTGTCTTCTGCCATTGCTCTACTCCCACTCAAATAGAAATCCCTGTGAGTAACCTGTAATTAAAACACACTAACTAGATCTGAACCAACATGTTAGTATTCCAATCAAAAGCTCTGATACCACTTGTCAGGTACCCCTAGAACAACAAACATGCTCTCGTACCAATTGATGGGGAATCCAAGAACAAACACAACTGTTCTGATCCCACTTGTTAGGATCTTGATCCTTAGAAAGAGCACAATATGATTACCAAACTTAAGCAATTAAACATGCAAAAATATACCAGAAACACAAGTAACTAGAATTCACCAATAGCACAAGAGAGACAATATACACTCTTATATATTAATACTTGTACAAAAAAGAATACAATAAAGAGCCGCCACACTCTTCCACCTTACAGAGGCTTCCCACGCCTCAAGTGTACAGTAATTCTTCTTCAAAACACTCTCCTACCAAAAAAGGTCCCAACACACAACTCACACACAAAATTGGTGTTCACCTCTCCAACCAGTCAGTAATAACCCTGCTAGTGCACCAAGCACTCTATAGTACTTCAAGTTGATCTCCCATGAACCTGCAACCTAAAATTCAATAGACCATACTCACAATGGAAGGATCTTCCTTGCCTTCCTTTCTAGCTCATAATGGAAGTAGAAGGAACACACACTTTGTTCTCTTCACTAGCACACATTAAAATACATGCCAATGGGTCTATAAATAGATCCCAGACTTAAACAATAACTTAGAATTCTATTTTACTAATAATAGACATGCAGCTCAAGACTTGCAATAGCCTTTACATACAAACACTCTGTTCACTAAACTAACTGTTCGTGCAATGAACAGTCAGGCGACCGATGCCGGTCCCTGCTTGCCTGGTTCTGCCAACGTCGGCCAACTTCCTGCCGTCACCGGTTGCCTTCTGCACTGATCATGACTGACATCGGTCATGCTGCCGATGCCGGTGCTTTTGGGTCTTCAGCAACCTCTTTTTCTATGTCTGCAACAAGTTGAAGCTTTTAGCTCCACAACCTAACATCCCAACCTTCCACATGGGTGATTGATTATGGTGCCTTGCACCACACGCCTTCATCACAAGATATTTTTCATCTTCAAAGCCTTGTTTTATGCCTTTCATTTTGATGGGTGATGATACTTTTGTAGATGTTTGTGAGAGAAGGTCTATTGAAGTGAGTGATGGGATATTTTAGGATGTTCTTTGTGTTCCCTCATTATTAACTAATCTTCTATCTGTTTATTAGATCACTCACATTGAGTCAAGAAAGAAAGTTGAGTTCACACCTAATTATGTGGTTATTAGCAAATTGCACAATAATGTTGTAGTTACATTTGTAGACATCCAATTCCTAACACCATTGTGTTGAAATTGTCAATCTTACTCAAAATTTATGAAAACACATAAATTGGGCTAAAATCACTTAAACGTGCTAAATGGTTTGAGCTTATCATATATAAGTGTCAGTTTAGGATAATGTATCCCTAAATAGGGTAATGCATTTTATGTGATTATTAACTTTTTTTAGATCATTTTGAGTCAAAATGATGAAAACACATTTTCATGCTTTGGATCACTCTTTTCTTCTAATTCGGAAGCACATATCACATGCATGTGTTATTTTGTGTCAAAAACATCTTAAATAAGATAATGCTCCGTACGTAACTAACATCGCCTTCTTATTATTCTCTAGTTAAATTATGACCTAGTAATATTACTTTCTAACTAGTTTGATTAATGAAGTGCACCAATTTCTAGAGAATTGCTTAAATTTTGATTAATCTTACTTAGGCAAATTAAACCAAATTATGAGTTTAAGTAAGAATTACATGGAAGTTATTGAATATTTATTTATAAAAAAATGATTCCTATTAAATGCATCACCAAGTGAGGTCATTTTTGAGGTGGCATCCTTAAGCTATAAATGCAATAAATATCAAGATTATGGCTTTCCTTTCCTCTTTAATGCCCCTTCCTCCTAAGTCATTATGAGGATATTTATGGATTTGATTTATATAATTGGATTAATTCATGGCCACACATCTTGATCATGAGATGGATGGTCATGGTTGATCTTGATGAATTTGAAAAATCTATAAATAGGAGGGCCAAAACCAATTTGATTAATCTTTATTTGTGTAAACTTATAATGCAAGATTCTCTCTACAAGCCATTTGAGTGTAGTTTGATAATGCTTTATTTACAATAGGATAGCTTCATTGATAGACATAGATTTGATTTCATATCATGAGCCTAGTTTATATTTGGTGTTCTTGAGATGGTGGAGGAGCTTGATTTGCACCATTCTTGAAGACTTGAGCATCAAATCAAGGGGGAAAAAATGCTTGGAGTGGCATTTGGGTGATGGGAAGCTCTTGGGAAGGTAACTTGTGTTTGATTTTTTTCATTTGCTCTTAATTGTCATTTTCACATGTCATTGAATATGTTGGACTAGAGTGTTAGGTCTTTATGCATTTCTTTTGGTTTTCATGACTAATGCTTGATTTAACCATCTTTGTAATCAATCTCTAAATCTTGGCATGCTCGATGGGACCACATATCCCTCTCAAAAAAGGGAGACACTTTGGAAATATTATATTCCATTAAATCTTTAAAAATACTTAACAAGTAATTTTTATGATCATTTTCCCATGTTTTTAACATTTTTATTGATACATAGGTTACACAGTGACTGACATCAGTTATGTGTAATTGACATCGGTCTAGGATAACTAGTATTAGTTAGGTTACAAGGAAAACATGTTTAAAACTTACATTTTTAGAGCTTTTCTCAAATTTCTAGTTTGTTATTTGAGTCTTAAAGTCTCTAGTCTAAACATTTATTACCTAATCCAAAATTTTATTTTGGAGATTTTATCCTAACATTTTGATATCAAGCATTTTTGTGACAAATATTTTTCACCTGAGGGTTCATAGGTGACCGTTATCATTCATTTTTGACTGGTAATGGTTCTTTATGATTGAAATAGATCTTAAAACAATTAACATTGGTCACTATTGACTGATGTTGGTCTTTGTGTGTAAAAACTAGAGAACTCGAGAGCATGTTTTTTAAACTTATTTAATTATCAATTGTGATTCAAATATAAATTAAATGCTCTAACGCTTCTTGCAGGACCCACATGGAAAAGTGATTAATTTGAGCATAATTAAGTCTTGAACCTTCCCTTTGGTGTTTAAAAATAACTTAGATGGTTTATTTGATTATTTTGTGAATGTTTTTCAAAGTTTTTACAAACTAAGGCCAAGGGGCCAAGAACATCACTAAACATTTCAATTTGGTGTATAAAATGAACATTCACTTAAATTTCAAATTTATTGATGTGTTGTTTAATGAAAATCATCTATTATTTGTTAGATTATTTGAGCAAAAAGAATCATGCATGTATGCTCTCCCTCCATCCCCTATAGGGAACTTGAGTGACCAAAAGCACCTTTTCATTATGATTGTGCCTTTGTCCAAGGCATGAAAAGGAAGTTGTTAGGCTCTCCCCAAAACCTTACGGTTTAAGTGATATAAAAACATATAAAGCCTTTTCACTTAGATAATTTTATTTCATGCAATTTGGTTTGTGGAGGGGAGTTCATAGCCTCTTCACAAATTATTTAGGGAAGCTTTGACCTAGGGCTTCATCTTCCAACATTATTTTAACCCCACTCTATGGTGGGGTATATAAATTAGGGTATGCATACTATGAGAGCCAAGGGTTGAGTAAATAACCTCTCTTTTTATAATGAAAACTTGAGTTAGGTCTGGTTAACCAAGGGATTCCACTAAGCAGTACATCGATGTAATCACTATGCAAAGGAAGAAACCTTTGCATTGTAATTTAATCAGTATAAAATCAATTTACGTGTTGTATCTCTAGTGTTATCCATGCTTGGGACCATCTAGATCATTATAAATTTAAGTTTTAGATAACCCCACTTGCCTTGAAGTATTGTTGATTTAGGGTGAGTAACCCAAAGGTCCATGTCATTGTACAATATCTTGAGAGAAGGGTGTGTAAAATACCCTACCAACTCATGTGCTTTTATTTTTGGATTAACAATTAAAATCCTTCCAAGAGCACATATAAATATGGATTTTGAAAATACAAATTAACCTTGTCAATTTAGGGCTTAGGGTGATTTACTTAGTTATATTTTGGTCTTAGTCTTTACTTGGTCTTGATTTGAGTCTAAAACTTGTTTGTAAATAACACATTATAACAAACACATTTATTCACCATTTCTTGAACAAAGAGGTGTTATGATGGTTAAATCCAAATAATCTTTGCCTTGTTCATATTCTCATCTTAAAGACATTGTGTTTATAATATATAAATAATATAATTATGCTTCTCATTTTAGTATAAACCACTTTCCAAAAATATTTAAGTCCATTGATAATTCAAATTTGGAATTGCACCTTTCTAAGTTCTAGGTTAACATGTTAATTAGTTTTAACATTTGCACTTGACTTGAGTTAACTTGGGTTCAATTTCTCATTTGGATTGAAGGTAATTTATAGACTCTTTTTTTTAATCACTGTGAACTTATGTCATCAGTTTATTACTCACACTCTAAGTTATAGAACACGTTTTATTCTACCTCCTATTACCATGTGGTGACGTTGTGCTGCCCATTTGGTTCTATTTTTATACTTAAGAATTATTGCATGTTTTTAGATCTTGAGTTTCTTGGTTTGCATTATCACCTTCCTAATCCAAAGGGCTTTCTTCTAAATTTCTAGTAGCATCTCGTCAAAGTTGAACTAGATTTTATGGTATTGACGTATCTCTTAACCTATGTTTGGTGTACTAGTTTACACTTAGGTCTTTGATTTATCATACCCTCTTCTAATTTATAATATTTAAACTCTACCCAAGGTTGAGTAATTTCATGAAAACATTAAAATAATTGTGTGGTAATACACTACCTCCTTTTTATTATAGTCTCTTTTGTTACCTTGTCATTTATTTAGAGAAGATCAAAACACATACCTTGTTTAAATGTTTGCAAAACATTTTCCAAATCTTGCCAAACATAGAGAATAATATTATAGATATGATGCTAAGTGATACTCATAGTGGGGTCTCTTATGGCCTTAATTGGGAGGTAGAACATTGTTATGGTGGACATGAGCACTCCATCTAGTTTGAGGATGTAGCCCTCTTTGAGCCTATTTATTGAATACCAATCTGATCCATGCTAATTTTTATATGTCATCCTCATCCTACCCATTAAATTTTCACACCATGCTATTAGGTTACCATTTTAGGATATCCTCCTTTAATTTATGCTCTGTGCTCGAAGGTTATCATTCTATGTTATACCCCTTCAACTTGTGTAAGCAACCAAACTCCTCAACGTGAGAAGGTTACCATTTTAGGCTATACTCCTTTAGTTTGTGTGAGCAATAAAGCTTTGTAATGCATGAAGGTTACCATTTTAGGACCTTTTCCTTTAGTTTGTACAAACAAACAAACTATGCAACATCTAATCATTACCATTCTAGGCCTATCGCCGATATTTATTGAACATATTGTTGAAAAATGTCACTTTGATGAACCAATGTTTTTTGAACCCTTTTTTGATAGTTTAATTTTTGGAGACTCCATTATTGAACCACAAACCATTTTTCACCTTGAGCCAATTTTTCCCCACTTTATAAATTCCATGCCAATGTTCTAGCCACAAGAAGAACCATTACCTCTTTAAGAGCCATCTTATGAGGACCAAAATGTGTCCATTGATATTTTACAACTAGTTATTGACCAAATCCATGATGTTATTATTAAAACACCCATTTGTGATGAGTTAACCTTTGATGAATCACCTATTCATAGTTTGCCTATTTTTAAAGAGCCCCATCTCCTTGAAAAGCTAGTCTCTATAGAGTTGTCTCTTGATATTTTTTCACTCATTGAGGAGTCTCCTTTTGATAGATAAGATTATGTTGAGTCATCCCTCAAGTGATTCCATCTCTTTAAGGGGGTTCACTTAGATGAGCTAGTCTATGTTTAATCTTTTCTAGATGAATCAATTTTTATAGAGCCCATTATGTCATCACAGGCCATTACTTGTTTGATACCAAGCATTCAACATAATATTATTATAAAAATAGCCACATCAAATGAAGAAACAAAGTTAGAGTCAGGTTCTATTTTTGAACTGACATAAGATTTAGCATCAAAATTAGAATCAGTATCAATATTAATATCAGATTTAGAGTCCCTTGACTTGGACTCAGCTTTAGAATTAAATTATATTCATGGTTGTTACAACATCAGTTACACTTGCCTTGCAGATCAATTTGAATATATTTGTGATCCTTCTATGGTTTTTGAGGATGATTAATTCAACATCAAAATAGGTTCTCTTAGTATCTTATTGTGTTGCCTTTCATCATCCAATTATTCCCACCCATTATAGCCATTATATTAACATTCCACCTCCCACAAACATCGATTAAGACCGATAGAATCAAACTTTGTTAAACTACATCCACGGTGACATATCATTTATAAAATATTAAGGGGATCGATACCACATTTATTCAAAAGAAGAACCATCTTCTAGTGAAACCTTTTCGAAGGTTCTAGGAGATGATCAAAGTTCAAACTCAACATCTTTTAGTGAAACTTTTTTGAAGTTACTAGAATACAATCAAAGTTAAATGTTAATATTGCTTTGTGAAACCTTTTTGAAGGCACTATGGGATAATCAAAACAAATTCATTAGTGAAAACATCATTGAGGCACCAATAGCTGAGCATAATAGTTTTTCACTACTTGATGAAGACAATATCAAAGATCAAATTAGTATAGCTTCTAGTCTACAACATAATTAGATGGTAGTTACTCTCAAGATAAATAAACAAAAAAAAATGGTGGTCTTATCGAGAGCATATTCAAATGTCTTCGGCCCCATAATAACCAAAATTATGTCAAATCCAAAATCAATAACATTATATATGCCTGAAAGTACTGATCTTCATTTATTTCCCAACTATTATACATTCCATTATCATCCACCTTTTCATTACTCATTTATACCATTTATCCTATGCCTAACATTATTTACCATCCCTAGTTACACTTTCCTTTACGGAGATACAAATATATCTTGTTTCTATGTTTAAAGGAAGCAAAATCAATGACCAATGAGGATCACAAAAACATTATTAAAGTCCAGATCTGCAATAAGTTCTTGATAAAACAACTATTCTAAAAGGGTGTTGGATAAATTTTTTATGATTAATTATTATAGTTGTCTCATATTTTGACTAGGACGTGCATCTCCACATCGACAAGATCAACCATTCAAATGAGGTGTTGGGTAGCAATTTTCTTTAATGCTTATTTTGGTCATCTCACATGTTGACTAGGACCTATAATAAGAAGACCAAAACCATTTTTCATTTGCCATTTACCCTTTCATTTTCCTTGCCTTGTCTCTTATGGGAAAACCTATAGATCATTTCATTGTAAGAATTTATACACCATTATATTACATTTACTACATTTTTTAAACTACATTGAATTGAGGTCCTACGAGACTATGTAGGTAGTGCTATATTTCTATTGAGGTTAGCTCGATCATCTTTGCCCATGCTCTCACCATTTTGAGATCAATTTTTAAGTTTGTATGCTCTTACCATTTTATTAGCAACCTAAGCCCATGCTCTATCTATTTTTTTAGCAAACTAAGCTACACTCTCTTAATTTTTTGAGCAAAGTAAGCCAATTATCACTTGGGGGTAACCCTATTGCCATTATAGCCAAGTATCATCTTATCATTTTATTTATACCACATTTGTACCATTTTATTATACCATTCTTTTACTATTGACCAAGGCTTGTTTTTAGTCATCCTACTTACCCCATTTTAATCTTGGTTCCTTTGGTTCTTCTTGCACTTTCTATGGGGGCATTCTGATCTAGTTTCAATAGTTTTAAAATTCTATGTCAAATGATAGTCTATGGAAGTAGTGTGACATTTTATTTGGAAAGTTATCTTCTAGCTATCATCTTATCTAATATTGTTAATTATAACCGCCTATGGGCAAGTAAATATTGTATTTGATATAATTGATTATAATTGCCTTTGGACAAATTGGAATTATGACATTGTTTCATAATAATAACCACCTATGGGCAAATTAGGTACAATGCCTTTTTGTCATGCATTATTACATCACTTGGTCATTATTATTATCATTTGCCTTTATTTGTGAACTTGTTGTGACTTGGTTGGTTTTTAATCACCTTTGTATTGGTGGAGCTACCATGACTTGAGGTCCTAATGGGATTACGTAGGTTATCCTCAATTCATGTTGAGATCACCTCAGTCCTCCATTTTCATATGCTCTCACCATATTACGAGCATTTTAAGTTTGTGCACTCTTTTCATTTCATGAATTGGACCATTATGTATTTATTAATCCTCAATCAAATTGAGATACTTGAAAAATTCTAAAAACATTCATAAAACACCAAAAAATCAAAAACATTTTTTTGTGTGTTTGCTTGATTGTTGTTTGTTTGTTTGGTCTTTTGTTTTACTGTATGGTCTTATTATTTTATTTTATTTTCATTTACAAGTACATCTTGATGGTCCACATGGATCTTTATTATTTATATCTTGATCTCATGTTAATAAGTTGTTCTTGATTTGTTTTTAAACATTTTTGTTCTTATGTAAATCATGATTGTTCATATCTTGATTTTAACTTAGGTTCATTTATGTTTAGGTTTTTTTGGTCTTTGTTTTTTGTTTAAATGTAAATGGTTGTAACACTGGTATTGGTAGTTTTTATCATTATCCTTAGTTATAAACATTCACATTTGAACCAGCGCATTGAAATTGAAATTCAATGTCATTATAGGTTATTCATAGTTATGATGCCTAATTTCATTTTGCTATATCAAGCACTATGTGATTTGGAGTCAAGTCTTAATGTCGATACAAATTCGATGAATAAGTCTCAAGAACACCAATGAAACTAGGTACCAATGCCTTATCATGCACCTAACTCTATGTAAGACATATATCTCTTGGCATACATCATGGGTCTAATCACACACTGGTCAATTTTCTTCATCCCTCACTCCATTCTCTCTTACTTCTAGGTGAACTACGTTGGCTTGAAGTGCATTTGGAATATTTAGGCAACACTTAGATACATGACGTATATTAGGTCATCTCAACCATCTTCATTCTTATTTTCATCTCTTTCATCACTCTATGTATCCTCATATGCCTAGTTTTTATGGCTTTTTCAAAATCATTCAACTATAACCTCTACATTTGCACCCACTCATATTTAATCTATGCAATAGGTTATATCGTTGAGTTATTGATTTCTAATTTTCCTTATAGAGGTATAACCTTTGAACTAGTCACAAATGTAAATAAGCCCTATAGGGGTAATCCATTCTTTATCAATGATCAAAATTTTCCCTACTGGAGCAAAATTATTTATTACATTGATCAAATCTGCTCTATAGGGGCACATTATTATTTCTTCTATCTTTGGAGACATGATTGATCTTTTCTTCTAATTAACATATATATAAAGTTTTGCCCTCATTTTGGTACTATTTTAATGTGCAACTTGTCTTAGGATTGATTAGCTCTGAAATACATAGCTTGCACTCTAGCTTTGGGTGTGTTCAAAGTGTGTCACTACTATTATTGGATTGTATCCTTCCTATTCTCCCTATCCTTGGGGATATTTTTTCTAATTATATTTTGATCATTGATGGAATAAATGCATGAAGTTATTTTATAATTTGGATTTAATCTATTTCATAGGTTAATCTCACTTTCTCTCTCTTTTTGAGAGTCCATTGTTCTCTTTCATACTCGTATGTCCTCTTGAGGGGGCATCGTTGCCCATGGGTCATTGCTAATCAATTTCTTATTGACAAGTCTTTTCTTTGAAAATACGTTTCTTCACCTGAATGTCTCGCTACACATTCTCAAATAGGGGAAAAATGTAGACATCTAATTCCTAACACCATTATGTTGAAATTGTCAGTCTTACTCAAAATTTGTGAAAATGCACAAATTGGGCCAAAATCACTTAAACAGGCTAAATGGTTAAAGCTTGTCATATACAAGTGTCAATTTAGGATAATGTATCCCTAAATGGGGCAATTCATTTTATGTGATTATTAACTTTTCTCAAATCATTTCAAGTCAAAATGATGAAAATACATTTTGGTGCTCTGGATCACTCTTTTCTTCTAATTCAGAAGCACATATCCCATGCATGTGTTATTTTGTGTTGACAACATCCTAAATGGGATAATGGTCCTTACGCAACTAACATTGCATGTTAATTCTTTTTCAGTCAAATTATGACCTAGTAATATGACTTTTGACCAGTTTGGTTAATGGAGTGCACCAATTTCTAAATAATTTCTTAAATTTTGATTAATCTTACTTAGGCAAATTAAACCAAATTATGAGCTTAAGTAAGAATTCTATGGAAGTTATTGAATATTTGTTTATTGGAAATTGATTTTTATTAATTGCATCATCAAGTGAGGTCATTTTTGGGGTGGAATCCATAAGCCATAAATAGAACAAATATCAAGATTATGGCTTCCCATACCTATTTAATGTCCTTTCCTCCCAAATAATTATGAGGATATTTATGGATTTTATTTATATAATTGGATTAATTCATGGCCACACATCTTGATCTTGAGATGGAAGGTCATGGTTGATCCTGATCATTTTGGAAGCCCAAGATCACTTTAATTAAGCTTTATTTATGTAAACTTATAATGCAGGATCCTCTCTACAAGCCATTTGAGTGTAGTTTGATAATGTTTTATTTGCAATAGGATAGCTTCATTGATAGGCATAGATTTGATTTCATATCATCAGCCTACTTTATAGTTGGTATTCTTAAGATGGTGGAGTAGTTTGTTTTGCACCATTATTGAAGACTTGAACATCAAAATAAGGGGGAAAACATGTTTGGAGCTGCATTTGGGTGATGGGAAGCTCTTGGGAAGGTAACTTGTATTTGCTTTCTTTTATTTGCTTTTAATTGTCATTTTCTCACCTCGTTGAATAGGTTGGCCTAAATTTTTAGTTCTTTACACATTTTTATTTGTTTTCATGACTAATACTTGATATAACCATCTTTTTAATCCATCTATACAATAGTTGGTAAAATAAATCACTAGTCATGGTTGTACACTTTATCACATTTTACTTATGTTCAACCCTCTACTGTTCTACTCATTCAAACATAGGGTGAGTAAATTATAACATGAGATATTTAGGCATCTTAACTATTGTTATTTAGAGTAAATTAGTCCTAATGACAAGGTTTTAGGGTTTTTTTGTGTCCATTTTTATAACAATGTTTGTCTGGGTTTCATACTTGGTAAGCATCTTGAAGAGAATTATGATAAAGGTAAATCTTGGAGAGCTACACAAATTTTAGAATGGGTGCATAATGATGTTTTTGGTGTTTTTTATTAGCTTTAATTTTAAAATACTAGATATATTATTGCCTTCATTAATTATTTTTCAAGGTATGCATGGGTGTATTTTATTAAGTAGAAGTCTAAGTTCTTTGATCACTTTTAGGACTTAAAGGCCCTTGTAGAAAAATAGTCAAGTAAAGCCATCAAGATTTTAAATAAGGACAATGGTGGTGAGTATGTTAACCATTATTTTGAATAATTATGCACTTCATAAGGGATTGAAATATAATGTACAATTTTGTATAATCCTTAGTCGAATGATGTTGCATAATGCAAGATTAGGTCCTTGAAGGAAATGACAAACTATATGCTACACTCCAAATCTATTGCATCTCAATATTAGCCCTAGGCCATCAAATATGATTTCTCTATCCAGAATTGGGTTCCTCATAAATAATTGAAAAGATTAACTTATTTTGAAGCATGGAGTGGTTAGAAACCCATATTTAAGCACTTTTGAATGCTTGGATCTCCCGTTATGTCCCACATTCCTAAGAAGAAATATAAGGCAATGAAATGTCAGAGTCAACCTTATGTATTCATTGGATATCTTGAGGGTGTTAATGGATATAGACTTATCCATCCCACCATTAATGAGTTATTCATTAAGATAAGTATTGATTTTCAAGAGGATCCTTCAGACTCCACACTTGACACTTCTCTATCTTCCTTGGACTCACTAGGATTTGATGACAGTTTTGATGATTCAAATTTGCCTGAGCAGCTTCTTGATGATCTAGAGTCTTCTTATAGTTATTATGATGAGATTAGTGATGGGGACTCACCTCCTTTCTATTTTAATCAATTTTTAGAGGATGAAAAATCTTTTCCTGACTCTCTAACTTCTAGTGACATTATTACAGAGATATTAGAGCTTGTTCATAGTGACATTATTTGTCCATTTACAAGTCCTTAATTCTATAGGACTAAATACATGCTTATTTTAATTGATGAGTTTTAAAGGTATAGTTGGATGTAATTTATTAAGAATAAATATGAGGTATTTTATCATTTTTAGGACTTCAAGGCACTTTTATAAAAATAGTCAGGTAAATCCATCAAGATTTTATGCACCGATAATGGTGGTATGTCAGTAACCATTTTGAATAATTTTTCACTCTATAGTGGATTGAAATACAACATTAAGTTCCATATGGTCCTTTAAAAAATGTATTTATAGAGAAAAAATAGGTCCTTGAAGGAAATGGCCAACTATATAAACCCCAAGTCTCTTGCACCTATATTTGGCTAAGGTCATCAATTATACTTGTTATATCTAAAATCGATATCCTCATAAATAATTGAAGGGAGTCACTCCTTTTGAATCTTGGAGAAATAATAAACCAACATTAAAATATGATGTAGAGGTATTCTCTCAATATTTCATCAACTGATGAAAACAAGAAACTCATTCATTCCACTTACCTTTGTTGTAACAACTCTTAGCTCAGATCCTTTCTCTTAGTCTCTACCTTTAGTCTCTTTGACCCTTTGCTCTATATTTATTCACCTATTCATAAAATTATTAAATAAACTATTCAATTCTTTTATCTAGGTTTATATACCTCTCTCTCTAATTCTATTATCATTTCAACCAGTCTTGCCCTTCTCTTTTCCTTATAACTCTCACTACCTTTATTCATTCCTTAATGAAAGGTTCAAGAGAATCTTTCTCTATGCATGCTTCAAGATTTATTAGACTTTAATAGTTTTTATACAATATAAACCTACTATAAATTCCTTATAAAACTTCATTCTATTTACAAAACTTGTCTTTATAATTTTGATGACCTTTATTGCCTTCTTATTTTGACACGGTCCTTTTAGTAGCCTTTTTTGAAGGTTTTTCCCATTATACGGACATGTACCTCATCAAATTGAAAAAATGTACTTTTAAAAAAAAAAAATCTATGCCTTTATATACGTATACAAATTTTGGTTCCTTAATTAAATCCCTAAACAACTTTTTTCATCTCTTCAAGGCCTCAAATTAGGCCTATTAGGTCTTACAACACCCTATTTGCTCATAGGCTTAACAAAACCATATACAGAGGTATGATACAAATTAAAAATTAAAAAATATGTTAAAGGAACCTCTTCCCTAACTTTACATATAAATTAATTATTTTTCCATGGTTACATTACTCACAATCTAGATTTAGGTGTTGAAACCCTAGAGTAAGGTTTAAGGCTAACTATATGACTTGAGAAGGAAAATAATTAGGTTTTGAACTTATGTAATTATTTAAAATAGTATAAATGAATGGATGAGGTATATTAAATCTCTAAAATCCTTCTAAATTTTTTGTATTCCCTTCTAAATGCCTTCATTCACCATTTGCATGAAGTTAAAACATGACTAGGTACACAGTTACAGGTGTGTGAGATTCCAAGAACCATTCTTTCTTTATTTCAAGCTTAGTGTAGGTTTGTTTAACATCCTTGTAAATTTAAAAATAGTTATTTGAGATAATTAATAATTATTTAAATCATATTGCCTCTCTTAGATGCCTCTATTCATTTTTGAATACAAATTTAGAATAACTGTGTATGAGGATATTGATTGCACAGATTTGAGTACCTTATCTATTGAAATATAGTTGAAAATGAACTGATTCTATACTATAACTTCAATATAATAGATAAAACCTACCAATATTATTTTCACTTCAAAATCAATCTTCCATCATACTCTTTCTTACATACATGACATTTTCTTAGTCTATTTTGACACAGAAACACATGAACAGGGTAAGTTGGTTATTCTACCTATCAAAGGTCTATCTTTACATTATATAAACAATAACATGTATCTCTACTTAAATATATATTAATTATTTGAAAAATGACCACTACATATTTATACCAAACTATTCACATCATATACTTTCACTCCATAGAGCAACTCAGTTTAAAGAACATGGAATAATCATGAAATACGGGCTGTGTACTTATTATGAAAATAAAAAACTTATTATTTACTTCCTTTGTGGGGTTACATATTCTTAATTTTATTTCAAAACCAACCCCCTCTCCACACTCTTGAATCTTCTACATTGAATGAATTATTACACAAATGCCTATCTATTCAAAAAGACTTCCAAAACTCCCATAACTGCCTTAATTTCCTCTTGTATGTTAAGGAGAGACAAAACTAACTACTTTCTAACTCAACCAGTTAGATGACTTGTCATGTGAATTATGTATGTTTGAACACTCTTGACTCCTAAGATACAAGGTCATGACATTTTGACCTTTCCCAACACTAATAACATTTATAAACAATATAAAATTTTCAAATATTTGAATTGACCTTTTAGGTGGGAAAATGCCTAATTAGATCAAATTCAAATTTGATAACTTATTAATGATTTTGAATGATTATTAACAACCCAAAATTACCTTTGTAACTCCCTAATGACTTATAACATGAAAATAACCTAATATATACAATAAGGTAGTGATGCTCTTGCATCATACTACTAAGGAGCAAGAAAAATTTCCCATGAAAGTTATAAAAGATTTTGACTTTGATGGTTCTTTTCAGCATCTTTCTTCCCCCTGGATCCTAAGACCTATTTGAGACTCTTATTCCTTATTCATTTTGACTTAAACTCCGTATGGCTCCTTTGTTACTCTTCTTCTTGCTTTACATCTTCCAACCAATCATGAACAACTGCTATTTGTTGTCTCTCCTCCATAGACCTGCACATGAAGCAAATAAGTCAATAAAATCCACTTCTTGCTTGCTCTCTTTGAGTTCACATTATTCTCCTTCAAATTCTTCTTGTTCTTTTATTTCCATCTCTTCTTCCTCTTGACTCAATATTGTTTTCAATGCAAACTCAGTTGCCATAATTCTCTCCTTTTATCCTATGAGACTCAAATATTATGTTTCTTCTATGATATGTTGTCATATTTTCTCATCTTCTACTGTGTATTCATTTACATCACCTTTCTCCCCTATTGGTGCCAAGTAAAGCACCTCAATCTTCTACAACTCAATATTTTCTGTCACTTCAACATGTTCTTATCCTTTCTTTTTTATTGCTGCCACCTCATTATTCTCTACTTTCATGTCAAGTAATTCACTATATGTTGTTGTACCTTCTTTTCATTCAACTAACATGTTCATTAGCTTCAAATTAATCTCATACAAATCATCCTCAACAATGTTCAAATCAACACATTCATAAAAAACTATATTGAAATGTATACCTTGTACTTCTTTGCTTCCCTCAATGCTTCCTTGACTGAAATATACCTCCTTCTTATTTGTTATGGGGCATGGTACCACTACAAATTCATCCACTTCTTCTTCATCTAATAGATCACCCTCTTTAGGATAACACAAAATTATGTCACCATACTCTATTATCCACTCCACTTATTTTTCATCACTAGTATGTTACTCATGCTTCTAATGCTCATGCAATTTTTCACTTGTATATACAAAATCCAAGAATTCATTATTCAATAAAATTTGAGGCTTGCATACCCCTTCACTTCTCTTTCTAGGCTGCCTTGTTTTCATCTTCATCACTTGTCTTCTTCTCTTCCCCATCAACTACTTGAGAGGCTATCTCACCTTATTATTTATACATAGACTAAATCATGGTCTCAACTCTTCTAAGATTTGATCTAGCTTTTCCATTTCTTCCTTCATCTCAGCTATCTCCTCTCTCTCTTACCATCTTTGCTTTGCTTCCATCCTATTCTTGTGGCATTCCTTAATCTTCAATCCCTTCATCATTCTTTTTATTTCTTCTCTTCTTGACTAGCCTTCCATCTTGTCCTCTTGACCATTCACTTGGTATATCTCACTTGAATCTCTCTCTTAGAGTCAATATTTTGTTGTCATCACTTGGAACTCTATCTTCTTCTCTCCTTTTTTCCTTTCTCTAGGACTCTCTTCTCTATCTCAAGCTCACTTTTGATCTTCATTATTGGAGCTCTCACTGGCTCTTATTTCTCTAAGCCTTCTTAGATTAATGGCTTTTCTACCTTGGTCACTTTTTTTATTTATAATTATGCCTCTCCCATACCTGTAACCTCTTCATTCTTTCCTGTAATCTTCATTATCCACTTCACAATAACTCAAAACAACATTTAACACGATGTATAAACTGAATCAACTCATTCAAACAAAACTCAAACATACCTTGCCAACAATCTTTCTGATCCTATACGACATGATTTAGAGTCCTCTCAATATGCCATCAACTGATGAAAATAAGAAATTCACTCATTACACTGACCTCTACTATAACAACTCTTAGCTTAGATCCTTTCTCTTAGTGTTTACCTTTAGTCTCTTTAACCCTTTGCTCTATATTTATTCATCTATTCAAAAAATTGTTAACTAAAATATTCAATTCTTTGTTCTAGGTTTATATACATATCTCTCTAATTCTATTATCATTCCAACTAGTCTTTCCCTTCTCTCTTCCTTGTAACTCTCACTACCTTTATTCATTCCTTAATGAAAGGTTCAAGAGAATATTTATCTATGAATGATTTAGGATTTATTAAACTTTACTAGGTTTTATAAATCATCATAATTCCCATATAAATTCATTCTAAAACTTCATTCCATCTACAAAACTTGTCTTTACAATTCTGATGACCTTTACTGCCTTCTTATTTTGACATAGTCCTTTTAGTAGCCTTTTTTGAAAGCTTTTCCCATTATATAGAAATGTACCTCATCAAAATGAAAAAACATAATTTGTTTCAAATAATCTCTATGAATTTATATATTTATACAAAGTTTTGATCCTTAATTCAATCCTTAAACCACTTTTTCATCTCTTTAAGGCCTCAGATTAGGCCTATTAGGTACAACACCCTGTTTGCTCACAGGCTTAACAAAATCATACACATAGGTAAGAAAAACTTCCAAACTTAAAAAATAGGTTAAAGGACCCTCTTCCATACCTTTACATATAAATTAATGATTTTTCCATGGTTACATTACTCACAATCTGTATTTAGGTGTTGAAACCCTAGAACAGGGTTTAAGACTGACTATATGACCCTAGATGGAAAAGAATTAGGTTTTGAGCTTATCTAATTATTTAAAATGGTATAAATGAATGGATGAGGTATATTAAATCTATAAAATAATTATACAAGTTTTGTATTCCCTTATAAATTCCTTCATTCACCATTTGCATGAAGTCAAAACATGATTGGGTACATAGTTATAGGTCTGTAGGATTCCAAGAACCATTCTTCCTTTATTTCAGGCTTAGTGCATGTTTGTTTAACATAATTTTAAATTTAAAAATAGTTATGTGACCTCATTAATAATTAATTAAAGCATATAACCTCTCTTAGATTCCTCTATTCATTTGTGAACACAAATTTAGATTAACTATGTATGAGGATATTGATTGTACACATCTGAGTACCTTATCTATTGAAATACTTTTCAAAAAAATTGAGTCCATACTATAACTTAAATAACATAGAGATTAAAATGTACAAATATTATTTTCACTTCAAAAACAATCTTCCCTTATACTCTTGCTTGCATACATGACATTTTGTCAATCTATTTTGACACACAAACATAGAACATGGTAAGTTGGTTATTCTACCCATCAAACATCTATCTTTACATTCTATAAATAATATGTATCTCAAATTAAATATATATTAATTATATGACAAATTACCACTACATATTTATACCAAACTATTCACATACGCAGACTTTCACTCCATACAGTAACTCAATTTAAAGAACATAGAATAATCATGAAATAGGGAATGTGTATTTGTTATGAAAATAAAAAACTTCTTATTCACTTCCTTTGTAGGGTTACAACTTCTTCATTTTATTTAAAAACCAACCCGCTCTCCACATTATTGAATCTTCTACATTAAATGAATTATTACACAAACACATATATATTCAAAAAGACTCCCAAAACTCCCATAAATGCCTTAACTTCCTCTTGTACATTGACAAGAGGCAAAAATAACTACTTTCTAACTCAATCACCAAGATGACCTGTCATGTGAATTATGTATGGTTGAACACTCTTTACTCCTAAGATACAAGGTCATGACATTTGACCTTTCACAATATTAAGAGACTTTATAAATAATACAAAATTTTCAAATATTTGAATTGGCCTTTTAGGCAAGAAAATGCCTAATTGGGTCAAATTCAAATTTGATAACTTATTAATGCTTATGAATGATTCTTAACAACAAATAATGACCTTAACAACTCCCTAATGAATCAAAACATGAAAATAACCTAATATATATAATTAGGTAGTGATGCTCTTGCATCAAAACACTTTTGAGTGTTTGGATCTCCTACTATGTCCTACATTCTAAAGATGAAACGTAAGGTAATGAAACCTCAAAATTGGTCTTGCATCTTCACTAGATATCCTAAGGGTGTTAAGGGATATATGATTATCCATCTCACCACTCATGATTTATTAATTGATGTTTATTTTCATGAAGGTCCATCAGAGTCCACACTCAACACTCCTCCCTCTTCCTTGGATACACTAGGATTTGATGACATTTATAATGATTTAGATTCACCTGAGTAACTTCTTGATGATATCAATTCTTATTAGTTATAATGATGATAGTAGAGATGAGGACTCAACTCCTCCCTCTCCCAAAATATCTTCATAGGATGAGTAATATCACCTTGATGCTTTGACATTTGGTCTTCTCTAGGCTAGACAACCACTACAAAATGTAGGCCATTTGATTTGAGATCCATTAGACAACAGGACAACACATTCAAAATTTTAGAATGCTTCACATGGATTCATTACATCTATTTTTGATAGATAGTCATTGTATGAGGCATCAAACACTTTTAAGTGGGATACTGCTATGTAAGAGGAGTGTGGTTCCTTACTAAGGAACACCACTTGAGATTTAGTCTCTTTTCCTAAGCGAAAGAAATTTGTTTAATGTAGGTGAATCTAATGAATAAAATTTATAGTAGATGAGTCCATAGACACATTCAAAGCACATTTGGTAGAAAAGGGTTTTTCTCATATACTTGGCATTGACTATAATGAGATGTTTTCCCCATTTTCCAAAATGAACTCAATTTGACTCACACTTGATATGGCCACATAATATTAGTGGGATGTTCATTAGATGGATGTAAAGAATGATTTTATTCGTGATGACCTCAAAGAGGAAGTATAAATGGAGAAAACACAAGGATTTGTGGAAGATTCCTCCTTAGTTTACAAACTTTGAAAATCTACCTATGGTCTTGAATAATCTCCTCGAACTTGATATGTGAAGATGGAATCCTTATTTTGATTGGGTTCACTAGATGCCATTCAGATCTAAATATCTATATTTTATGGTAAGATGATTCATTATTGATTATAGTTCTCTATGTGGATGATCTATTGATCACAAGAAATTCTTCATCTACCATCACAGTAATGAATTTCTTTTTGTCTAACAAGTTCTCAATGAATGATTTAGGCTTGTTTCAATTCTTCCTCAGGATTGAATTTTATCAAACTGACTCTAGGATCTCTATTACATAATCCAAGTATGCTCTTGATTTGGTTGCAGGCTTTATCATGGCTAACTATAAGCTGAATAAAACTCCCTTTCTATCTAGTGTGAAGCTTGAGACTGATTATCCATCTCCTTTGGTTGATGTTGTCTCATGTCGATCACTTGTTGGTAGTCTAATATATATTACACACACTAGACCTAACATTTCATATGCAGTGGGCATGGTCTCTAGATTTATGCATGAACCACATGAGTTGCATTGGAAAGTAGCTAACTAGATTCTCCACTACATTCAAGGTACTCATAGTTTTGAGTTTCAATATGGAGAGGGAATTGATGTTGACTTGATTGGGTATATATATTCAAATTAGACTGGAGATATTTAGAATTGTAAGCGTACTTTAGGCTATAATTTCTCCCTTGGTTTAGGAGTAATTAGTTGGTCAAACAAGAAGCATAATGATATTACTTTATCTTCTACAAAGGTAGAATATAGAGGAGTTGTTAAAGATGCCACTGAGGCTATTTGGCTTTAGGGGATTCTCTCTAAGTTTGGTATCTAGTTTTGATGGCCAACAATAATCTTATGTGATAACCAAAGCACAATATATATTTGTAAGAATTTATTCCTCCATCAATAGATCAAACATATTGATATACACATACATTTCATTCAAAAGCTTATCCATGAGCAATTCATTGACCTTTTATACATCTAGACTATGGAGTAAATTACTGATATATTCATCAAACCCTTCACTAAGAGTAAATATCTTCATTTTCAGCCTCTTTTTGGGGTTCAAGTAGCTTTGAAATCTTCCTCTAGGGGGATTTTATATGTACTTGGGTACCTCATTAGGCCTTTGTGTCGAGATCTAATTCCACTACCCACCTAAGCGACACTTAAGGGGGGCTGTTAGTGTAGGTTTTTATTCCATTTAATAGTTTTTCCCTACACATGTTATTTAAATTTTTTAGGTGTCATGTTAGGTCATTAGATAAAATATGGCTTAACCTTATTTTTTAATTTTTGGTTGCCTTTTACCTATCTATATGAAGTACCTTCCTAAGTCTATTTTGGCTAATGCCGTTAATGATCTTAATACAATTTTCGGTTATTGAAGACAAGCTTCTTCCTACTCATGTTTGATTTCACTTATATATTAGATAATCTCTTTGTGCATTTGATCCTATCCAAAACCGATCCTATCAAAATGTATGGGTAATACAATTCATGTACATATTCATTTCCAAATTTAATATTTTAGTTTTTACTGTTGATGATAACCTTCCATAGGCTCATTAACCTTTGTGACAAGGGTTATATGAGCATATGGAAGGTTGTAATCAACATTACCAAATAAAATATTAAATTTGGCAATGAATATGTACATGAATTGTATTACCCATATATCTTGTAAGGATCAAATCCACAAAGATATTACCTATTGTATAAGTGAAATCAAACACGAGTAGGAAGAAGCTTGTCTTCAGTAACCAAAAATTGTATTACCATATATATGGAGCATATAGATATGATGGAAAATATTACTTATTTATATTACAATTTATTATAAAAAATAGGTATAACTAAATATGATAATTTACAAAATAGTTAAAATAGTGTGTAAAATTTTAAATGTGAAAGTATAAATTTACTTATAACATAGCCCAAAATGTCAACACAAGTAGTAAGGTGTTTAAATTAAAATTTAAAGGTTATAAGTTCAAATATCAACCGAGCCCCTCACCCACAATTATTAAGGAGACAAACAATTACAAATTAAAAACCTTATAACTTATAATATTAAAAAAAACACCAATGGTAAATGTGTGGTTTGTATCCAAATCCATTCACTGTTAGGTCTTATGATGTTTAAAAAAACAAAAATAAAACCTCTATCTATTTTCATCTACCATCATTTTTAAGTAAACATGCAAGTTGTATAAATCACAATCATTTTACAACCAATGGTTGTAATTTATGACCATCAATGTTTGCATTTTTTTACATCAATCCATGAGATATGTAATAAGTGGTCCATAACATACACAATTCAATGGCCATTGGGAGTGCATGTAATGTACTACATAATTCAATAAATAAATGAATTAGAAACACCGACATAGTTTATTAATTCCATATTTATCAAAAATAAATGCTTCTTTCCCAAACATATCACCAACATTTACACCAATGAGTTCAATTTCATATTCTATACATATTTATCTTTTATTTTTCATGTGGAGAAGGCAAAACAAAACAAATAAACTGAAAGGAAAGTATTTTTATGTCCATGATATCTTGGGACCTATCCATACATTATATAGACTATGATCTTATATTTTTAATAAAAATTTCACTCTATACTTTTAGGGAGAAACATCATATTAAGATTAAATCCATTAACATGTCACAACATTTTTTCTTCTCCCTTTTTAACAATGAATAGCTTATAACATATTTTTATTAGAGATTTAAGTATTGAATCATGTTAGATTATGATATGATATTATATGAAAATTTTAGAGTTGTAGAAGAAATTACATGACACATGTATTATAGGTGTCTAACTTGGGATTGTAAGCCTTTTTTATAAGCTTATTGTAAGGGATTATTTTTGAGTTTTTTAAGCTACATAAAATGAGAGCAGATGCCAAGAAATAAAACATACTCATCTACAACCAATCAACCATTATGATAGTGAAAATTCCACTTTCATTGTGACATCACCCTATTAGCATAAGTTTTAACTTTATTCATTGTGATAACACTCCCTAGTAGAAACATGTTCAACCATAATTAAACTTGATGACTATTTTAACGATCATTAAAATTAAGGGTACTCTAGTGAACATTAAAATGATTGAAGATACTTACACAAGGGCTAGAATTTGATAGTCACCCTTACTTATCAAGTCCAAATTTTATGATAGTTGTTCTTATGGATATCCTCAATCTTAAAAATAAGAATTAGGAGATGTATTGATCTGGAGTTAAGTTCATAAAAATTTCCCAAGTTGTGAGGAAACCAATTGTACAATGTAGAGCTCATTGAGATATTTTTGGTGTTTTTCTCGTGGTTTGCAAAATGAACATCGTATGCTCAAGATATAGCTTGTTGAAGTTTTCTTGCAATAGGGAAATAACGTGTCAAAAAATGACGTGGCATTGTTTGCATGCGACACATGGAACAATCAACCATTGAAATGTGGAAATTAGTTTTGTAAATTCATGCAAAAAAATTGGTTGGTGTTTGGTTTCAGTGTCTGGTCTTTGACAGGCAGTCGTATGGAGAACCATGGGCCCCATTATTGGCTCACTGGGGGCCCTCAGCGAGGGTCAACACACTCTTTTTAAGGAGGGGTGCCTTGACCCCCTAATTTCATATTGAAATGTATTTGAATTTGCTATTAAATCATTATATTGTGCTCACCAGATGCATGTGGGAAAATTAAATTCTATGTTTTAAAACCTTGTAATTTTTCTTGGTAATTCTTTGCAATTCAAACTTACCAAGCTCCATATGCCACACAGGAGAACACACCAACTTACCACGGCCATCCAAATACTTTGCTGAGTCATGGGAGGTCGAGAATATATGCCTAGATTGGAGATGCATACCACATCCCTGCTCGAGATTATATGCGACATCTGACTTATCTTCCAAGTCAAATGCCGAGCTAAGGAACGTGAGAAGAGGACTTCACGAATACCCATGATAAGTATGGAGATGTGAGAAGAGGACATGGAGTTAGTGTATATGCTAAATTTGGTACTTGAAATAATGTACCATGATAATATTGGCACTTTGAGCCCACAAAAAGGGGTGTCGACATTGTTTAAGATGGCCACCTACCTTTTTAAAGTCTTGAAAGCCGATCCCATTACCAATGTGGGATTAAAAAGGATAAGTCAAACACCTAAATAGAAGAATGAAGACTTGAACCCTTGACCTACCATGTAAGAGGGATAGGCCTTGACCACTTGAGCTATGGGTTCACAAACAAAATAAAATGCATGAATGTGTATTTGAAGGTAAGCTTTTGGCCGACTGTGTATAGGAGAATTATAGACCTATTTACAATATTTGGTCATTTTGAAGCCCTTAGAGGCCAAACCAGAGCTTGGAGTAAACTACAAACTTGTTTAGAATTTTGATACACTTTGTGAAGTATATTAATTTGCCAATTTTAGATAATTGGTGACATCATTTTGAGCTACAAAAGTTGCCAATTTTGATTTGGAGAAGCCTCTGCTTGTGATTCAGGGAGGTGAAGGACGTGTTGAGTCAGCCAAGGTCTTTCAAAGGTATGAAACACTATTTTTGCAAAGAGTAGATTTATTTTTTTGATTTTAAGTATTATTTTGGCCTGTAAAATTTAGCAACATTAATGGATCGGTTTGATAAGAACCTGAGGACGTAGGAAATTCTGAACCCCGTAAACAATTTCTGTGTTTTGATCTTTGAATTCATTTTTGTATTTCAGTTTTTAGTTAATTTGCAGATTATAATTTAGATTTTAATCATAATGTAAACTTTAATCATTTGATCATTTATGAGAAATTGGATAAAATCAAGAATTTGAAAACTCTGACGGTTTCAAAGGATAAATGATGTGAACTTTTATTTCACCTTTATTTTAGTTTTGAAATTGGATTTGGAACAGATTTTCATCAGTGTTTACAAATCAAATTTTGGTATCAAAGCAGTTAGAAAGCTGGGTTAGCTTTTGATTGTGTGATTTGACAGTTTCTTTTATTTTACTAGTTTTCAATATCACTTGATTAGATTGCAGTGTGTAATTGTGGAATCAGTGTGTTTGCAGGAAACCATGGGCAAGTTATCACATAAAGCCAAGATGGAAGAGCTTGCAAGCGTCAATACCCAGATTCAAGAAGAGAATGCTTTTCTAAGAGCTCAATTTTACTCCTTGGATGAGGAGATTGAAAGTTTGAAATCAGAGCTTAATCTAAGGATGATCTCTTGATCAAATTATAGTGTGGTGAACCAAAGAAGGCCATACCTTCTACTTCTGATGTAGAGACTATGATTGAATGCATTATAAGTTATTCACCAAGTAATTCATTTTCTTCTTCATTCAGATTCAGATTCAAGTAATGATGATTTTGGAAGTTTTGAACAACATACTAAGGGTATAAGATCCAAATTATTGATGAAAATGGGTTTTAATGGAAGAGGTCTTGGTGTTTCTATACGATTTTCTCTTTCACATTCAAAGAGAGAATAAGAAACTAAAAGAAATGGTCTAAGGCTTGTATGTACCTGGATGAAGTCTGCGCACCGTAATCTAGACATCATGAGAACTCCTCTTTGGTTGTGGAGGATGACACCTGTAGAAGAAAGAGACTAAAACAAAGAAGGCATTAGATGAGGAGATGGTGGGTTTCCAAGCAAAGGCTTGATCCCAGAAGTACAAAGACTTCCTTGAGGGATGTCAACCCACTGATTGATAAAAATAATGTCTGATAAAGAGCAAAATGATAGAAAGACTAAAACAAAAATGGAAGCAAATGCTTACCTAAATGCTGTTGTCAGCCTGGTCACAGTCACTGGCGTCGGTGATCCTACCGGCGTCAGTTGGTCAAGGTATGCCGACGTCGGTGGGGGCAGTGGTCTCAGCGGCCGGTGTCGATCGGGGCAGTAGTCTTTGGACGAGGTCTAGTCGATTTTTTAGTCTATGGACAGGTCTGAGATGGAGTTTGGGCCTTGTTAATGGTCTATGCAAGGGTCTGCACAGAGTTGCAGGGACAATGGATAGAGTGTATGGTCTGAAAAGGGGCCAGATAGAAGACAGAGGCAATAGGGAGACGGGGAAATAAGGATTTAGGTCTGGTCTAGTGATAATATGGCTTAGAAGCAATAAATAGAAAATTGATTATAGAGACATTCTAAGCTATTGAAAATGACATAACAAAAGAGTACGTACCTCTTTCCTATTGAAGAAGAAGTGTAGGAGGTCAGGTTGCTGATGTACCTATTGTTGATGCAGAACACTGTTGCAAGGTGGGGCCTCTGATACCTATTGTGATTGCTAGTGTAGAAGCCTATTGTGTGTACCTAAGAGAGAGAGTGAGAGGTCTGACGAAAAGATTGGCCGATTGATTGATCAGATTATAAGATTCAAGAGCTGGATGAAGAGCCAGGGCAAAGAGAGGATAACGGATGCAAAAAACTGTTATGAAGGAAACTGACGCCGGTAATACCATTGACATCGGTCAATAGTTGACCGATGTCAGCGGTTGGAAGGCAGGAAAAAGGCTAAAAATAGCCTTTCATCCATTTTCCCAACTGCTGGGTTTAAGTGGCAGGGTAAGAAATGATCGAGAGGGGTTAAATGGGTGCGAGGATGAGGAATAGGTCATAAATGGGTCATGGGGGGATGAAGGGAATCCAAAGAAGGGCATCCTAGGTTGGTGAGGTGGCAAGGGAGAGAGAATTATTAACTTAAAATAAGATAATTATTTCAAATTAATAAGACATAGGTTAGGAGTGGTTAAGAGGACCAAGGGGGAGAGAAGGGGAGGATGACCAAGGGAGTAGACACGATTTCGGTGTCTACATTTGCCCCTTTTTGTCTTGTTGGTTGTTCTTGACGAACTGCAAGACAAAAATAGGAGTTGATTGCCCCAAGTATGGGATGAGGTTGATTTCGTCTTGTTGGTTGTTCAAGTGAACTGCAAGAGAAAAACAAGAGGGTTGGTTGCCCCGATTATGGATGAGGTATTCCCCCTCAAAGCAGGAGTCGAGGGAAGGGAACCTAGAATCGGGTGCTAATTTGATAGAAAGTGGATGAAAAATGGTGAGTGTGAATGTTGTAATAGTTTTGATTGCACGCATACCACTTCACGAGATGGTTAGGTCAAAGTGTCACAGGTCAAGGGTCGAGGAGTGCCAAAATTGAAGTAATCGGGCCCCAACATTTGGTCGTAGCTAATCGGGTTATTCAATCTAAGCTATAGCTCCAATGGTCGTCATGTTTCAAGTATCTTGGGCTCAGGAAGTGCTCCTAGAAACATGAAAATGTCATAAGTAGTGGGGATCAACAGGCTTGTGATCTTATACTTGTGAAGGTCATAAATAGTCTGCACACAAGTTTGCTAACCAGTCGTGGGGTAGCATACATGCAAAAACAACCAAGGCAAAGTCATCTTGGAAGTGGTCAGGGTCGGAGGAGATAAGCATGATCTCCAAAGTGGTTGGTCGAGATGGATGGATGGATGAAAGAATGTGGCCGAGCTAACCTCAAAACACTAAGTTCTGCCTACATAGCCCCTGTGGGAAGGACCTCAGGCCAATGTAGTTCTCCCCAAAGGGGAGGAAGAGGGTCAAAGGTATGGATTGGTCTTGGTTGAGGTCAAGTCATAGTCAAAAGATTGGGCAAAGGAAAGAATGTTTTGTCCATGAAGGAGATGAACAAACGAGGGTGGTCGAGCTAACCCCAGAGGACGTCATGTCATCTGAGTGCTGCCTACATAGCCCCGGTCTTAGGGCCTCAGACCAATGTAGTTCAGACGAATGGTCATGATGAAAAGATGAGAGTAAGATGATGTTACAGCCTTTTCCATATTGTGTGATGGTGTATTCTGCAACATTGGTCGAGTGGTCTTTCATCCCTAGAAATTTCCATAGTGGTAATGGTGTACGCTAAAAATGAATTGAGGTCATTTATGCTTCAGCAAGTAATGGTTTATGCTTAACATAAATTGTGTTGGGTCGATATTTTCCATGTGTATTGGTTTCCATAGAAACTATGTGAAATGGACTAGGTCATGTCGGTGGTTTGAAAGTGTGTTTTGGTTTGATTTGGGTTTGGTTGGATAGATAATGATTGGGTTGAATGCGACCAAAGTGTGAAAAAAAAAGTGAAAGGCAAATTTATCTTTCATTGACACGGACTAGAAGGATAGCATAGATAGGGGTTGTTAGAACCAAGAGCCCCATTCATGCATTATGTCGTTGACCAGTGATTGTGTTAGAGAGGTAATCAAATCACTTTGATATTTAAAATGAGCTCGAAATCCTTTGAGTAGGTGATGTGATATGGATGGAAGGGGGAACCCTTTCTGGCAGGAACAACTTTGCCCCTTTTATAGGTGACCTCGAGAATGACTATAGACAAGTCCATGACTCTAAAGTTTTGTTAGTCAATTTTTATTTTTATTTTTTGAAGCAGACTGATCGATGCGGGAAGCTTGCGAGGGGATGTTGTCTTGCTTTGTGGTCATGTTGTGAAGCTGATCGATGCGGGAAGCTTCAGAGATAATGTTGTGTGTAGAAAGATTTAGTCATAGCCATCCTTTGAGGGAGTGGTCTATATTCTGCTTTATATGTTTTTGATATGACTTTAGCCTAGCTGTCCTTCAAGGGAGCAGTCTAGTAAATACATCAATGATGATGCAACTGTCCTTCGAGGGAGCAGTCTACATATATAGTTTATATGACTATGGAATATGCATCCCATTTTTATATACATTTTTTTTTATTTTTGTTGACTGGACTTTTGGTCATGGACTTGACTATAGAGGTTTAGAGTGTTTCCCTTTTATTAGGACAAAGAAGTCATGCTTGACAAAAGGGGTGACTGATGTTTGCAGGGTTGAGAGTTGAAACGAATAGGAATGACAATGATGGGGATTGCTCAAGGGATCAAGCTCAAGTTAAATGTCAAATGAATAATTACTTGACAAATAGTATACTGGTCAAAGATGCAAGGCATAAATGTCAGGATATGAAACACCGGAAGCACACAATTGATTACCAAACCAAGCAACTTAATATGTGGAAATTAACCAGAATCACAAGTAACTAGAATTTAGAATAACACAGAATATGAGAGAAAATACACAACTTGTATTAATACTCATACAGAAAGAATACAATAAATAAGATGCCACTTCTTCTCCACCACCTCTTCAGAGGCTTCCCACACCTCAAGTGAATAGTAATTCTCTCCTCAAAGCTCTCTCTCTCAGGTCCCAACACACAACTCAAACACAGAGTTGGTGTTCACCTCCAGTGCTCCACGCACACCACAAGTGCTCCACGCACTCCACAAGTACTCAAGGTACTTCAAGTAGATCTCCCATGAACTTGCAACAACCTGCACCTCAAAAGACCATACTTATGGAAGGGACTGCCTTGCCTTCCTCTTAGCTCTATCTGAGTACACACCTGTACTCCAAGTAGATCCTGCCTGATTCTGCTCCCTGTTGTGTTGCTGTCCTATCTGATCTTACATACCTGCAAATCAACCTGCTTCTGCACACCTGTGAACCTTGACCTTGCACACACATACACCCACATATCAATGATCTTACTTACCATGCAGATCTCCTATAAAGGCCATGCTCACCTGATGACCAAGATCATACATACATGAAGAACCTTGCTGATTCTCCAATCTAGCACCCACACCTGGTACTGTGGCACTAGGAGGAACGCACCATTGTTCTACCTCTGACTGAAGGAGCTATTTTGCTCTCTTACTCCATAGCACAAGTTTCCAATACAACCATGAGTCTATTATATAGATCTCATCCAAACAATAATTAGACATCTAATGACAATAATTAGATCCGCAGCTCTCAGTCTAAAATTGGCTCTCATCATGTAAACACTTGGCTCATTAACTAACTTCCTGTAACATACTCGCAGTCGAACCACACAGGCGATCGACATCGGTCCCTGTCTGCTTGGGGGTTGTCAACGTCGGCCGACTTCTGACTGACATCGATTGCTTCCTGTCTCCTACCTGCCATCATTAGTTGGCCTGACTGATGCCAGTGTCTGTGACACTCTGCAACTCTTCTGCAACCTCCTCCATGTCTGCATCAGTGAAGCTTTTAGCTCCACAACCTAACAATAAAGGGGCTCAAGTTCTGATAAAGTCTTGACCCATGCTTGTGTTATGATGCAAGGTCCGAGTCAATTAGGAGAAAACTTGCCCCATTTACTTCGTTCCAAATTGGTCACATGTTGATTGATGTTGAAGGAGTTGGTTGATGTTTGGTTGAGGTCGGTTGATAGTTGTTGGATTGCTTGGTTGGTTGATGTCGGTTGATATTTGGTCAATGTTTGGTTGAAGTCGATGCTTGGTTGAAGCTTGGTCGAGACTTGGTTGAGGCTTGGTTGATATTTGGTCGATGTTTTGGTCGAGGTCGGGTTGAATGTTTGGTCGAAGATAGGTTGAATGTTTGGTCAAAGTTTAGGGTCGATGCTTGTTTGGTCGAGGCATGGTCGAGGCTTGGTTGAGGCCTAGTCGAGGTTTAGGATTAAAAGAGTGATTGATATTTGGTCGAGACTGGGTTGAAAGGTTGGTCGAGGCTTGGATGAAGGTTGAATTCCCCCAGCGGCTAGGGAGAATGTTTAATAGATTGGTCAAGGTTGGTTGAGGCTTGGTGGTCAGATTGACTGTGTTGATGTCGAATAAGGGGGTTAAAGGTGGCAAAGGGGCCATAGTCTGGCATGGAAATCCCGATTTAGGTGATGAGGTTTGAGAAGCATGGGTCAGTGCTGATGATTTGTTGAAGGGGTGGTCAAGAGGATCCTTGATGAGAAGGGTATCCTTTCTCCATTGTTGACGAATGACAGCTTTAAGAGCACATCAGCGCTAAGTGTCATGTCCCAGAGTGTGATGATAATGGCAAAATTTAGAGTTGTCGAACCAAGATGGTCTTGATCTGAGCGTTGATGAGTGGGGCGGTGAGGAGGTTGAAGGTTTGTTGATGATGTGGTCAATAAGAAGAGTGTCTTTCTCCAAGTATTGGTGAATGACAACCTTGAGGGCATAACAATGCTCAGTGTCGTGCCCAGGCGTGTGATGATACGCATAAATCTGAGTGTCGTCAAACCAGGGCAGTTTTGGTCTGAGAGATTGATATGGTTTAAGAGGTGGGAGATTGATGTGAGAAGATTGCAACAATTGTCGTAATAGCAAGGCATAAGAACCTGCTAATGGGTCTGTGTGTCTTGTTGCAAGAGGGGTTGATGACTTTGGTTTGAGAGGCATAAGAGGCGTTGGTCGTACCATCATTTTCATGGGTGGTGTAGCCACACGCGTAGATGGCACTTTGGTGGTGATAGGTGTTGGATGTTTTGGAGGAAATATATGTCTGATGGGTTGAGGGGATAATGGAGGTGACTTGCCTCTATGAGGTATGGGAGTAGGAAGCACCCCTATTAAAGTGGACGGATGCAGGCCCAAAATTGAAGGTAATGATGAAGGTGGGGGAGGAGTCCTCCAGTGTGGTTTAGTGGCCTTCTTTGATTTGGGTTGAGGGCCACCATTGTGCGAGGCAAGGTTAGATACGGGTTTGGGTTCAGATGTGTATGGAGGTGAGTGAGATGTAGCAATCTCAGGTAAAGGGCAAGAGGAAACCATGACTGGGTCTTCCTCGGTCGAAATGGGCGAAGAGACTAGTTCTTCTCTTGATGGAGAAGAAATAGGAGAGTGCGGCTCTGCAGTTGGATAGAGCGTAGGAATGGTCATGGTCTCAATGTGTGGTCTAAGCGTGGGGAATGTATGATCCCCCATTGATGAAAAGAAGGATGAGGGTGAGGCAGCCGGTGTGGGTGCCATCAAAGCATCCTCCAATATGAGAGAGGTCGATGGAGGACTAATAGGAGAAGAAAGTTCTTCATCCTGTGGAGGATGAATAGGGGAAGAAGGGTCTTCCACCTGTGAAGGAGGTTGGTCAGGGACAAGAGGTGAGACTGTGTTGACCGTGTGTATGTCATGCTCTTGGGAGCCACTGGTCATGGTCTGGACATTGTTTTGAGTAAGAGGATGGTTAGGAAAAGGTTGTTTGAAGATGTCTAGGTTTTGGTTGGGTGGGGCATTTGGGTTGTCCAAGATGAGATCACCCCTGTCTATCATGTCTTGAATGATGTTTTTGAAGGTTCAAAAATTGTCAATGTCATGGCCTTGGACGCGGTGAAAGTGATAGAAGTCGACCTCCCTATACCATGTAGGGAGGGATTTTGAAGGGTCAAATTGAGGTGTTCGAATTGGAGGGAGATTGAGGACCCCCTACTTGACAAGTTTTTCCAAAATGGAAGCGTATGATTCTCCAAGTGGAGTCTATGAACGCTGGATGTACCGTTGTTGGAATTGTTTGGTGATGCTTGGAGAGGTAGAAGGTTGAGATTGGTCGGTTGTTGTCAAAGATGGTGATCTAATGACCATAGTGTTGGTCACTCCTTTGGATTTGGAGTGGGAAGAAGAAGGTCTAGAAGAAGAAGGGTCATTGGTTCTTGCGTTAGTATTACACAATTTGACCTTATCTTCTTCAATGGCACAGAGTTCAAGCTTTCAGGCCATGGTGAAAGCTTCGTCAAAAGTGCAAAATGTTTGAATCCACAAGGTAGAAGAGATGTGCCTAACACATGCTCAAGAAAAGAGCTCAATGAGCTCGGGTTGAGGCAAGGAGAAGGAGAGATGGTTGATCAGGCCTCTCCAACGGGCGACAAAATCGACTATGGATTCATTGTCAAATTGCCTGATGGAGTAGAGGTCTGTGATTGAGACTTGTTTGGTGATATTGATAGAAAAATGATCGAGAAATAATTGGGCAAGTTGAGTGAATGAAAAGATAGAATGTTTGGTAAGAGAGCTATACCAGTCAAGGGCGGGGCCAGAAAGTGACATGGGGAACGTGCGTAGAAGTAACACATCATCCTGGGCTATAAGATAACAAGCATGTCTGAATGCTCGTAGGTGTTGTTGTGGGTCCTCCTTACTCTGAAAGTGATTAAATTTAGGGAGTTCCCACTGGTTGGGATAAGGTTGGATGGGCACAGATGGATGAATGGGTTCGTTGCAAATTTGGTCATAGGAAAGGACATTATGTGAACCAGAAATAGAGGTCTCGAGACTGGACATTTTGTCCATCAGCATTTTGATGAGATCTACTGACGGATTGGCAGATGAGGCTCCCCCTAGGTTGTAGGGTACCTGGAAGGTGGTCGAAGAGGCATATGATGTACTTGGTTACACTTGTGTAGGCACAACATATGGGTAGTGCATCATAGGGATAGATGTCGTGGTCAAAGGGGCTTGTGCCATGAAGTTGGAGGACACAAGTTGACTAAATACCGCCATAGGTGGTTGAGTGGCGGTACTGGTAAAAGGATAGGTTGTCACTCCTGCGTGTATAGGTGTAAGAGTGGGAGAGGTCGAGACAATCAAGTTCTGGTATGGTGTAGAACTTGGTTGAATTGTGTGTGATTGAGGGGGTAATGGCACCCCAATGGAGGTAGGTTCGAAAATAGATGGGGAGGCCAAACTTTGCATATTGGCCATGGTCGAGTGACTAGTCGAGATAATAGGTTGAGTCATGATGGCTTGGGTAGCGGATGACGTCGATGTCATTGCCGCTGCGCCTGAAAGGTCTTGCATTTGGTTTCTTGTGAGATAGTTTTGGAGGGCTTTGACATTGAGGTCCAAGAATATTTTGAAATCTTGGTCCCCTTCAAGGACAATGGGGGTCTGAGTTGGGGTCGGTTGAGTAGGAGTTCTTTCGGTCTCCGAGTGGAACTCCATTATATGACTGTTTATGGATGGGGGAGGCGGAAGCGGTTGATGCCTTGCTTGGTCAAGAAGAGCCTTGGTTTGACTGCGTGCCAAAACCATTCAAGGCAAGAGGGGTCAAGTTTTAGAAACTATGTTTTTTTTCAGTTTCAGAAACTCAGAATGTGGTTTTGGCAGAAAAAGGGTCGAGTTTTAGTCTGCTGTTTTGAAAAAAGGGACTGTGACAGTGATCGACGTCGGTTGAAAAACTGATGTCGGTGATATCAGATGGCCGACGTCGGTCAGATAACCGATGCCGGCAAGGAAGGTTGCCGATGTCGGTGACTGTGGTTTTTAGAAACTCAAAAGATTTGAGAGTTTTTTGAAAAAAGGAAGAAGAACGTCCTCACTAGCTCAAACAAGCAGATAAGAACAGAAAAGAAATGAAGAACACAAGCAGATCCTAAGTGTTAAATCCCAAGAATTAAATTTTAGAATCCTGTGGTTTATGCCTTAAAGTGATGTTTGGGAGGTTGGCTGTCAGAATGGGTCCTAGAAGAGGTAGTCTATGGATGGTTTCAAGTTTATTTAGGCACTCAAAAGTCTGGGTTAGGTTCCGTACATGGCCTGGTGCTAAGGAGCAAGCTCCCCTCACTTCACGAGCCCAGTGATAAGCTGGTCTCGCTTAGCCAAAATATACTTTCCCTAGAGATTATCCTCCGCCAGAGAATGGAGTGGGCTTTCCCCTTGGTGGTGAAATCCAAATGGGATTGCCGGGACGGGGTAAGGTATCCGCTGGGTGATGAAATCCCAGTCGGGCCTTGTTTCAGGTAAGTTTGATGTTTGATTTGTGCAAGTGATTTGGTTGTGTAACATAAGTGTGATTAATTCATGATGCGGTCTAATTACTAGATGTGGACTAAGTATGCAATCAAGAAGAAATGAAATGCAGTATGTTTTAAGCCCAAGTCAAAATGTTAGTTCGTATGAAGACAAATGGAGAAAGGGTTGAAGAGCTTAACTTTTGACTAGTCTATGATGCAAAAAAAAAAAAGGAAGAAGAGTTCTTTTTAATCCTACTTATGATGTCTTTTGGAAGATAGAGAAGAAAGAGGTGAAAAGGAGAAACCTAGTGCACCCTATATGAACAGAAATAAAAGAACCCAAGGAAGACCCTAGGGTCCCACCGGGCATGCTAGAATGTTTCTATACGATTTTCGCTTTCACATTCAAAGAGAGAATAAGAAACTAAAAGAAATCGTCTAAGGCTTGTATGTACCTGGATGAAGTCTATGCACTGTAATCCAGATGTCGTGAGAAATCCTCTTTGGTTATGGAGGATGACACCTGCAGAAGAAATAGACTAAAACAAAGAAGGCGTTAGATGAGGAGATGGTGGGCTGCCAAGCAAAATCTTGATCCCAGAAGTACAAAGACTTCCTTGAGGGATGTCAACCCACTGATTGATAAAAATAATGTCTGATAAAGAGCAGAATGATAGAAAGACTAAAATGATTAAAGACAAAAAAATGGAAGCAAATGCTTACCTGAATGATGTTGTCGGCCTGGTCACAGTTGCCGGCGTCGGTGATCCTACCGGCGTCAGTTGGTCAAGGTCTACCGACGTCGGTTAGTCTACCAACGTCAATGGGGGTAGTGGTCTCTGCGGCTAGCATCGGTCGGGGCAGTAGTCTTTGGACGAGGTCTGGTCAAATTTTTGGTCTGTGGACGGGTCTGAGACGGAGTTTGCGCCTTGTTAATGGTCTGTGCAAGGGTCTGCACGGAGTTGTAGGGACAATGGACAAAGTGTATGGTCTGAAAAGGGGCCAGACAGAAGACAGAGGCAATAGGGAGATAGGGAAATAAGGATTTGGGTCTGGTCTGGTGATAGTATGGCTTAGAAGCAATAAACAAAAAATTGATTACAGAGACATTCTAAGCTATTGAAAATGACATAACAGAAGAGTACATACCTCTTTCTTGCTGAAGAAGAAGTGTAGGAGGTTAGGCTACTGATGTACTTGTTGTTGATGTAGAACACTGTTGCAAGGTGGGGCCTCTGATACCTGTTGTGATTGCTGGTGTAGAAGCCTGCTGTGTGTACCTGAGAGAGAGAGTGAGAGGTCTGACAAAAATATTAGCTGATTGATTGATCAGATTGTAAGATTCAAGAGCCAGATGAAGAGCTGGGGTGAAGGGAGGATAACGGATGCAGAAAATTGTTATGAAGGAAACTGATGCTGGTAATATCGCCGACATCGGTCGACAATTGACCGACGTCGGCGGTTGGAAGGCAGGAAAAAGGCTAAAAATAGCCTTTCGTCCATTTTCCCAACTGCTGGGTTTAAGTGGCGGGGTAAGAAATGGTCAAGAGGGGTTAAATGGGTGTGAGGATGAGGAATAGGTCATAAATGGGTCATGGGGGGATGAAGGGAATCCAAAGAAGGGCATCTTAGGGTGGTGAGGTGGCAAGGGAGAGAGAATTATTAACTTAAAATAAGATAATTATTTCAAATTAATAAGACATAGGTTAGGAGTGGTTAAGAGGACCAAGGGGGAGAGAAGGGGAGGACGACCAAGGGAGTAGACATGATTTTGATGTCTACACTTGGTTGAGATGGCCAAAGAATTACTAACCCAATACAAGTAAAGCATAGATCTCCTCATGCAGGTTTGGGTTACACTAGTGAGCAGGGGGAAATTGGATAAACTTCCTCCATGGCTAAAGGAATACAAGCGTTTGATAGAAAAGGACTGAGGCCACTAGTAGAGCATGTACAGTGTAAGAAGGAAGGTAGAAGAGGTATTGAGATTCCACCTCCTAGTTCCTACACTAGAGTTATCACTAAATATTTTGATCCACTTTTTATGTTTAGAAAATTTGGATTTAACATTCAGAAGATGATGCAATCATTTCCATGCACTTTTTGTGGGATACATAACCATAGTGTTGCATTTTTTTGGAAGAGGCATGCTATGATTAAGCAGATTGCAAGTGTTAAAAACCATTCTTGTCATGGCAAAGTGAGAAGAGGTAAAAGGGAGACCTCACCTCAGAAGGTTTTATGCACTCATTGCCATATGAATGGACATCGAATTGATCATTGTTTTAAACTTAAATCATCTTCTCATTCTAAACATGTTAAAACTAAGATGATTTATCAAACTATTAATAATGTCAATGAAGTTAAATCAATCCATAATGATGTTAAGGAATCCACTAAGGAAATCAAGTTAACTAGGCAGAAAGTTTGATTAAGTGGATTTATAATGCATTTATTTTTCAAAGCATTGTTAAGAATTTTGTTAAGGGAAAGAACAAACTTTGATGATGCATTAGTAGAGCATATGAGAACACTTCAAGATAGGTTCATCATTCAAAGTATTTCAATTCTCATGTTGAATAGCTCTATGTTTTTAGAATATCTTATTTATGTTATGTGAGTTGTCTAGAGGACTTAAAATCATTTGATCAGTTGGAGATAATAGCAGAATGCATGTTGTAGGTTGAGTTATTTCCCTTACAACACTTGTCTCCTATTAAACTACTATTTTTAGAATGTATCTATTTATGGGACATGGATGTATAGATGCATTGCAAGACCCTATGGGCATGTTTGGATGTTAGGCAATATACACTTTGTGTTGTTTGCATTTGCTTAGCATATAAGTCCCATATTAGGGCATTGTATTGCAACATGTCTACAATGTTTATTGTATGTTATTGGCATTATAAAATTTGTCTTGCAGTTACATTGGGAATTGTTTCAACTTATTGATAGTTCACTGCTTTATAGGATGTGACATGGGCAGACAGTTTTGGTATGTTGTGATCAGTTTATTGGCAGTTGTAGATTCATTTACTCATGCCATGTAGGAATTTATAGTTGAGTTTTGAATCATTTATTTTTATAATTTTTATCTCTTGCTATTATTGGGTTCTATTTGATGTGATGCAGTAGACCAGTTATCAGTTTTTCAGGAGATAGTAGACTTTTGGAGACTAAAGCCTCTTTTATAGGGAGGTGTGATCCAGAGTTTAGTTAAAAAAAAGTTCCCAAGTTGTGATGAAACCAATTTCACAGAGTTGATTTTGCCAAGATATTTTTGGCACTTTTCGTGGTTTGCAAAACAGACACTGTATGCACAAGATATAGCTTGCTGAAGTTTTCTTGCAACAGGGAAATAACGTGTCAAAAAGTGACGTGGAATTGGTTACATGCGACACGTGGACCAATCAGCCATTGATACATGGAATTTAGTTTTTTACATTCATGAAAAAAAATTTGTTGGTGTTTGGTTTGGTTTGAGCGTCTGGTCTTTGACAGGTGGTTTTATAGAGAACCATGGGCCCTGCTATTGGCTTGCTGGGGGCCCTCAATGAGGGTTGATATAATATTTTTAAGGAAGGGTGCCTTGACTACCCGATTTCATATTGTAATGTTTTTGAATTTGATATTAAATCATTATATTGTGCTCACCGGATGCATGTGGGACAATTAAATTGTATGTTTTAAAGCCTTGTAATTTTCCTTGGTAATTCTTTGCAATTCAAACTTACCAAGCCCCATACGCGACATGGGAGAACACACCAACTTACCACGACCATCCAAATACTTTGCCAAGTCATGGGAGCTTTAGAATATATGCCTAGATTGGAGATGCATATCATGTCTCCGCTTGATATTATATGCCACATTTAACTTATCTTCCAAGTCAAATGCCGAGCTAAGGAACGTGAGAAGAGGACTTCACAAATACCCATGCTAAGTATGGAGATGTGAGAAGAGGACATGGAGTTAGTGTATATGCTAAATTTAGTACTTGAACTAATGTACCATGCTAATCTTGGTGCCTTGAGCCCACCAAAAGGGGCATCAACATTGTTTAAGTTGGCCGCCTACCTTTTTAAAGTCTTGAAAGCCGATCCCATTACCAATGTGGGATTAAAAAGGATAAATCAAGCACCTAAATAGAAGGTTGAAGACTTAAACCCTTGACCTCCCATGCAAAATGGATAGGCCTTGATTGCTTGAGCTACTATTCACAAACAATATAAAAGGCATGAACTTGTATTTGAAGGTAAGCTTCTGCCCGACTGTGTATAGGAGAATTATAAACATGTTTATAGTATTTGGTCATTTTGAAGCCCTTAGAGGCCGAACCAGAGCTCTGTGTAAAATATAAACTTATTTAGAATTATGATAAAATATGTGTAGTATATTAATTTTCCAATTTTAGAGAATTGGTGACATCATTTTGAGCTACAAAAGTTGCCAATTTTGATCTGGAGAAGCCTCTGCTTGTGATTCAGGAAGGTGAAGGATGTGCTGAGTCAGCCAAGGTCTTTCGAAGGTCTAAAACACTATTTTTGTAGAGAGTAGATCTATTTTTTTGATTTTAAGTATTATTTTGGCTTGCAAAATTTAGCAACATTAATGGATCAGTTCGATAAGAACCCAGGGATGTAGGAAATTCTGAACCCCGTAAACAATTTCTATGTTTTGATCTTTGAATTCATTTTTGCATTTCAATTTTCAGTTAATTTGTAGATTATAATTTAGATTTTAATCATAATGAAAAATTTAATCATTTGATCATTTATGGGAAATTGGATAAAATCAGGAATTTAAAAAATTTGACGATTTCAAAGGATAAATGATGTGAACCTTTATTTCAATTTTGAAACTAGATTTGGAATAGATTTTCATCAGTTTTTAATCATTCCAACATCTTATAAATTGAGAAATTTTTGCTTCCAATTCAGTTTAAATTTTGGAATTGAGAACTTAAGAGATCCTGGTAAACATTTATAAAAAGTAGTGAAGTTCCTACTAGTGTTTACGGATCATGTATAATATGTGTTATTTCAATATTCTAAATGATCTCGAGGATATATATATATATATTTCATCTTGAAGATAAAAAATTCAATACGGGACATTAAATTTCTAATTTTTTCTCCATGGAAAAAGTTATTAGCTTTGGGTTTTTGCTATGCCAACATGTGTATTTTAACAAACAGAAAGGAATGATGTTATAAAGGTGGCTAAAGCATAAAAATTGAGATAACCATAGAGGTGGGATGAGGCTGATAAATGTGAAATGAGGTTGAATATTCCATAAGGAGGAGGATTGAAGGGAAATGATTCAATAAGGGACACTAAAGCTCTAATTTTTACTCCATGGAAAAAGTTATTAGATTTGGGTCTCTATTATGCCAACATGTGTCTTTTAACAAACATAAAGGAATGATGTTACAAAGGTGGTTAAAGCATAACAATTGAGATAACCATAGAGGTGGGATGAGGCTGATAAGTGTGAGATGAGGCAAATTATTCCATAAAGAGGAGGATGATGGCCCATATTTGAACTCATATCATATATTTAATTTTATATAAAATTTAATGAGTATATTAAAGTTTTAGAAGTAATTTTAAAATGTATAGATTAGTATATATAATTTAATCCAATTTTTTTTAGAAGTTTGTTGTAAGGATATATATATATATATATATATATATATATATATATATATATATATATATATATAGTGTGTGTGTGTGTGTGTGTGTGTGTGTGTGTGTGTGTGTGTGTACATGTGTGATATAAGAAGATAGAAGAGGTTATGTAAATAAATTTGTTCATGTACCAACAATCAACTACTATATTAATTGGAGGACCACTTCCATCATAACATCAAATTTTTAATATTAAATTAATATATTAGTATATTGAATTTATATATTAATATAGTTTAAATCTTCTAATATAAACATATTAAAATTATAGAAATAATTCTAAAACACATACATACATATACAAATTAAACTTGTCTAACTTATTATAAGTCCTCTTTTTCACATAAGACCACACTTTTATTGGACTTTTGTATGATGTATTTGCTTTGCCCATGAGAACTCTTTATATTCCTAACGTGTCAAGCTTTCCACATATATAATTGAAATAGCTTGTTAATTTATAATAAAAGGTTCATTGTAAAAAATAAGTAGAAAGATATATGGTAATTTAAAAAAAATAGTCAAAATAATGTGTATGAAATTAAATGTGAAAGTAAAATTTAATTATAACATAGTTTGAAAGGAAAACATAAGTCGTAATGCGTTTAAATTGGAAAGTAAAGGTTGTGAGTTTGAATACAAGTATGGTACCTTACAATTTTGAAGAGACAAACAATTATAATTTAAAAAAAAATGCTTATAACACATAATATTCAAAGGAATGCCAATGGTAAATGTGTGATTTATTTCCAAATCCATTCATAGCTAGGTGTTGTAGTATTTAATAAAACTAAAAGAAAACCTTTCATCAACTATCATTTTTAAGTAGTCATGGAAGTTGTAAGAAATAAAATCATTTTACAACCAATGATTGTAATTTATGACCATCGACACTTTAAAAAGACTAATCCATAAGCTTTGTAATAATTGGTCTGTAACATACATAATTCAATGGCCATTGAGAGTGCATCTAATATAACACATAGTTTAATAAACAAATAAATTAGAAACATTCACAGAGGTCATTAATACCAAATTTATTCCAAATCAACAATTTTTACCTAAACATACCTATTAGAAGCACAATGATTGATATGGGGGGGGGTGTAAATTAGTATTCAAAACATTCTGTCAATTCCACTTAACATTCATGAGCCATTCATACAAACATATAGATCAATCAAAGCAAAAGTAACCATACATACGAATATGAAATATAAGAACACATCACATATGTGGCAAAATATCAAGGGGAAAAAAACCCAATGATATATATAAAAGGACTACATTCCTATAAGACAAAAACCACCACATTTACTAAAGCACCAACTACACATGGATCACCAACCCCAACCAGCCAAGAACCCACTTATCTAGGCTTTAGTAAGCACCCACTTGTAAGGATGCACCAACCCCATAGATGATTCAGTAATAAATCAACCAATTGAATGCTTTGATAACATTTAGAAAACTATGCTTCTCAAAAAATAGATGATGATCACCTCTTCAACTCTTCACACTCTTATTCCTCTCAAATTGCCTTCTAGGCATCTTCGCTCAACTAGGTCTCTTCAAGACTAATTAGGTCATATGACCTTGATATTCATACTCAAACCTATTATTATATATTAATGATATTAATTGTACTCTCTTATGATGGTTTATAATACCTTCTTACACTCAAGGATATTCTATTTCATTTGCTCCACCTCCAATTAACTAACTCACCCAAATAGACCTATTATACCTTGATTCTATACAAGCCTTATGATCATACACATATCGGTAAACCATAAAAAATTGTAAAATTATATTGAACACATAATAGGCCTTAATAAATCTTACAAAAATAATCAATCACAATTTTAGGTTGACCATAAATCAATAGGTTACACTCCTTATTTAGGTCTCATGAAGACCTATTAGGCCTTCTTAGACACATGTTACACTTTGCCTTATTTAGAACACTTTAAAAATAAAAAAATGGTAGTAAAATATCATATAAAAATAAAATTTACCCTTAATAATGTCTTATAGACTCAACAAGACATTTTATAACACATCACTACTTAAAACCCTTCATTAGTACTTAGTCTTATTAGCCCTGTGTACACCAAAAATCTGCCTTTCAATACTGAAGCTCAAAATCACTTAATTAACTAAAAAATGATCAATAAAAAACAAAAAAAAAATATACATGACCTCAGGGTCATCACCATATTCTTAAAACACTTAAAATCAGGGCAAAAGAGGCTTAAACTCATCTTTCAGTATGCTCACTCAAAATTGCCTGAACTGTCAAAAACCAGTCATGAAACTACTTGGCATAAAACACCTAAAAGGACAATTTAAATTATTATAAATACATTAAAAATATTATTCAAAGTATTTATAATAACCTAAATAAAAAAAACCATAAGCTCTAATATCAAACATTGGTCTTGCAGACCAATCCCTTGATCTTATCTCACATAGTCTTGCTTGAACTAGATAAGCCATTTTGAATTCAAGTTATAAACCTCTTAAACTAACTTAAAATATTTTAAAAAGAATGAAAAATGATTTAAATTCACAAAAAACAACACCATATGCATTATACACTTCAAATCAGGGCATAGAGACTCAAACTCATCACTACAACTTGCTTACTCAAAACTGCCAAGACTATCAAAAGCACAATCATGAAATATTGACCTTCAACACCTATATGACCAATTTAAAAGAATCTTGATGCATGAAAATTATTCTTCAAGACATTAATAACATATTAAAATATAAACATCATATGGTTTATTGGTAAATATTGGTCTTATAGACCAATTTATTGATCTCACAACACACAAACCTCACTGAGCCAAACAAGCCATTTTGGCTTCATCATCTTCACCACTATACCTAAATTCCAAGATATATACCAAGAATAAATAGTACATACCAGTCTTAAAAAAAATATTCATGTACTTTGATCTATCATTCTACCTTGAAAACATGCCAAAAACCACCTTCTCACACTGCTTGGGTTTTACACTGTTTGCACCATTAGGCCTATAAGAGACTGGCCTACTTAGATCACCAACTTAGAGAAATTAAGTACTGGAACCTATCCATAAACCTTCATGGACATGAAACATGAGTCTCTACCTTCTTCCTCCATCTATTTACTTACTATGTCCAATGAAATAAGCCTGTAACTTAACATTTTAGCTCTCCTCTCTCTAACCAATACCACTTGGAGGTACTTGGGAGAGTAAAATATAATATCCAATATATTACCTGATCATACCAATCCATTTTGGGCACTTTTTATTAACATATTCAACATCAGGACCTTATTAGGGTTCTAAGAGGGTTTAAACCTATTTTCACTCTTAATGATCATTCATAAAGCATATCCCCTCAATCAAAAAAATAATGCATAGAATTTTGAGTTAGGACTCTTACCCATCTACCATTAATTTTTTAAGTTCCCATGCGCATTTTTTGAGCTAATGAACACAAAAAATCCTTCTCAAGTTGAGAACCCTTCATTCTAAGTAGTTGAGAGACCTCCAAACAACTTTTCATTCCTTGTCCTTCAAACTATGACCTCAAAATACATTAATAAAATTTAAAAAACATAAATCACCCATAAAAATTATTACATGAGTTAAAACACTTTGAAATATGATCATGACCCCTCATTAGGCCACACTCTCTCTTTCTTTGCTCTCTAGACCTTGACCTGTAAACCACATTAGGCCTTACTATTAACCTTCATGCCTCTTTTCATGAATTCAAAAAATTACTATCATGTATAAAACCTCACTCTCATGTGATACACTATCAGACATCCTTCACATGCCTTGATAATAGATCATGATACCTCATATTAAGCTAGGTAGGGGCTAATAGCAGTCTAGATGCAGACCTAGACTGAAGGTCCTACCCCTATAGGCTCACATTGAGACTATTATGAGTGATAAAATGCATCAAATACATGATCAAACAAACTTATAAAACCACTCATGCATGTGTTTACTCATCTCACCAGGCCACCATGCTCAAACTTTCTCACAAGGTCTCTTGATGCCATGACTAGGCTTATGCTACTTAAGCACTTGATGCCTTGACATGTTCCTTCCATGTCATGACCTCAATAAAAAATTAACTAAATAGTTATAAGATAATTTTAACTATACCTTCATGTAACCAAAATACATTAGTTACCTTCAAATTATTTCTTGCCTTCAAATTCTTATGACCACACTCTTCTCAATGCATCTTATCCCATCACATACTGGAAAATAAGCTTATTCACCTTTGTTCATTTATTTCACTATGATTCCTTCACATGAATCACATGTCTATGATATGTAACTTCCATGCTCATAAATTCATGACAATATCAATCTTGATCATTTATCATCTTTAACAATATCATGTTGCTAACTGAGAACACACTCTTGAAAACCTACTTGTCATCATGCCTTCACAAGAACCTTCAATGACAACACTGACAACTTCATGATGAACTAAACCTTGATATAAACCTTGACATCAACATATAAGATAATGCTCAACTATCTCACCTTGTCATATCATGCACATATCTCAATGACCACTTACCATGCACCTTCACTAGATGCACCTTGACATCTTTGACAATAACATGCCAACAATACCACCAATTATTACACCCAATAAGTCTAATTACATATTCAATATGTATTTATCATTTCATGTGTATAAGGCAAAAAAAACACATAAAATGAAATAAAAGTCCTTTTTAAGGTCTAAAATATTTAGTACTTTTTCCATAAACTATATAAAATACCCTTAGGTATTCTTAGTAGAAAGTCTAATCTATGCCCTTAGATAGAGACATTGTATGTGTTACTATGATGAGAGACATACGTACCCTCTCTATTCAATTACAACATGTGACCTTCCTTTCAAGAGAATAGGGTAATCCTTAAGAATGTTAGGAACCCAAGGAAGCACCATTGATTACCAAGCAACTAAACATGCGGAATTAAACCAGAAGTAACAAGTAACTAGAATTCAGAAATAACACAAAATATGAGAGACAATACCCAATTGTATTAATACTCTTGCAGAAGGAAATACAATAAAGAAGATTGCCACAGTTCTTCTTCCTTACATACCTCTAGGGCTCCCACACCTCTAGGGCATAAATAGTAAATCTCTTCAAGAGTTCACTCTTTCTCAATTATGGTCCCAACACACAACTCAAACATAGAGTTGGTGTTCACCTCCAACTAGTCAGTATCCACTACTTCCAGTACACTGAGTATACATACATACTCAACTGAGTACACAATGTACTCTAAGTAGATCTCCCATGAACTTGTAACAACCTGCAACTCAACTGATCTTACTTTGGAAGGATCTACCTTGCCTTCCTCTATGCTCAATGACCGAGTACACACTATACTCCAAGTAGATCTCTCCTGATCTTGCTACCTATTGTGTTGCTATCCTCCCTGATCTTGCACACCTGCAAACCTAGATCCTACACCCACATACACTTGTAGATCAACCTGATCTTACTTACCTAGAAGGAACTACCTTGCCTTCCTCTATTTGCTGATTGATGTGTTGTTGTCACCTGCAGATTCCTTTGACCTCGCAAACACACACACCATGTAGATCTCCAAACGTGGCCTCACAACACCTGCTGACCAAGATCCTACACACCTGAAGAACCCTTCTGATTCTCCAAACCAACACCCACACTTGGCACTACTGTGGAACTAGGAGGAACACCCTTGCTCTCTTCAAACATAGAAGGAGATAACTTTGCTCAACTCAACTAGCACAAATTACAATACAACCCATGAGTCTATTATATAGATCTCATGCAAATAATAATTAGACATCTAATTACAATAATTAGATCCACAAATTCAAGTCTATAATTGGCCTTTGACATGCAAACAACCAGTTCGTTAACTAACTGTCCATGAACTGGCAGTTCTAAACCACACAGGTGACTGATGTCTGTCCCTGTCTGCCTGGGGGTGACCGACGTCGGCCGATCCATGACCGACATCGGCAGCTTCCTATCTCCACTTGACTGACATCGGTTGGCCTGACCGACACCGGTGACTGTGACACTCAGCACCCTCCTCCAATGTCTGCATCAGTGAATCTTTTAGCTCCACAACTTAACAAAGAATGACCTTACCTTTGCTTTCCTTTCCACTAATAAATGTATATTTTAAGATAAAATCAATTAATGTGCCATAGCAAATTTTATTCTCTCACTTCAACAATGAATAAATTCTAACAAAAAATAATCATATATTTACATGTTGAATCATTTTAGATTAATATATGATATTATATGAGGATTTTAGAGTTGTAGAAGAAATTCCAAGACACACATATTAGGCATATCCAATTTGTGAAAGTAAGGAATTTATATAATATTTTTTTAAGAGGGTTGTTTTTAAAACATTTAAACCACAAAAGGTGAGAGGAGAGGCTGAGTAATAAAACATACTCATCTACAACCAATTAACCATTATTCTAGTAAGAGGGTGACCACTTCCATTGTGACATCATTGTATTAGCATAAATTCTAAAAATTTTCTTTGTAACCTTCCCCAATAGAAACATGTTCAACCATAATTAAACTTATTAATTATTTTAGAAATCACTAAACACAAGATCACTCTTCCAAATGTAGAGTTTTTTTTATTAGTCAACATTAAAGTTATAAAATATGTCTATCCTCGAATATGTAATTTGACAATCACCCTGACCTATCATTCAATTTTTTATAAAATTACATTTATGTTCAACCTTAATATTAAATGAAAGAATTAGGTTTGGCCTAAGTTATTTTTGGAAAGGCATGTTTAATAAATATTATTCCAATCATCCTAAAAATTATATATATTTCATCTTAAAGAGATGGAATTTAATTGGGGATACCAAATTCTTAATTTTTTCGACATGAAATTTTTTGGCCACTTTAGACCTCTTGGCATCAAGATGGAATTTAATTTGGAATGTGGACCCATATAACCATGCACTCTAGATGGTTTTTAGTTTTTATGGGTAGATCCTCAAGTTGTCAACCTTTACACTTCCAATGATGTCATTGAATGGTCATCTCTTTGGCAGTGGCTAATGAAACACCTCAATATTTCCCATTAGAAATCAAGTATATATTTTAACATGACTGATCACCTAAAGATAGAGAAAGAATCCTACCCATGAGATGGTTTACTAGTGAGAGGAAATCCTGGTTGTACATGCACAATAAGTTGGGATTTTATGACCCAAACCATCACTGTAGGACTTCCTCTCCCACACCTTGGTTGAACTTATACCAAGGTAATGAAAGAGTCCTTATAATACTTGACAATTCTCTTGTTTTAGATTAAAACAATTTTTACTTTTCCCAAAACTATGATAGACCTATCTATGTGACTCTGAATATCATTCTATCCAATCACCAACCAATCAATTTTTTTGTAAAATGGTCTGCTCCTCTAGTGAAAAACTTCAAAAATTAGTTTTATTTAAACACATCACATCTATAACATGCTCAAAACTCAACTCATATAAAGTGAGTGTGGAACTTGGTCCCTCACCCATCTAGAGATTCTAGGTGAAGTGATTGGTGGAAGATAGCCATCACTCATACCATTACCTTTTTGAACTTTTTTGGCAAGTAATTAGATTTGATCAAAAAAAGAACTAACTCAACTTTTATAAGAAAATTTAACCCTCTCTCAAGAGTTAAAATAAGTTCCCTTAGATGGAATATTGTAAATTAGAGTGGTAGAAGTAAGACATCAGATATAGTTGGTAGAGCAAGCCTGTGGTGCTTAGATTCTAGCTCAAATTTATTGGCTTAAAATTGGAGACTGGGTCTCTAGAGAAATTTTCTATAAATTAAGAGTTCATTATTTAAATATTAAAATAAAAACTATTAAATAAGCCAGTGACACTCATACTCATCTCCTAGATATCCTTTAAGCCTTTGTTATGCACTATAAACAAGTCTTTCAAACTCATCCCTCTATTGATTTTAAGCATATGGCTATGAAACATGCATTGATGTGGTTTCCTTTAGACCTCACATAGCCAAAAATTGGAATGTGATACGTTGCTTTCCATTGAAGACCTTCATCAAGTTGTCCTTGGTGTATCTCAAGATAAATCCCTAAGTATTGATGGTTTCCCTTGTGAATTATATCAAGTCTTATAGGACTGTGTGGGACATGATCATCACAAAGTTTATCTAGAATCTTTGATCAAGGTTTCTATATGGAAGACAATTAATAAAGGTAATATTAAATTCATTCTCAAAGCTAGGGACCTTGAATTTATTACTAATTGGAGACCTATAAATCTTCTTAATGCCTCATATAAGATAATTGCCAAAGCTTTGGCCCTCAGAATCAATATCTCCTCCCCCTTATTGTCAAACATTAATAAACAAGTTTCATTCAAGAAATATGTATTTTAATGTTATTTGGGAAGGTATGGAATTGGATTGTGTCTCTAAACAAAAATATTTATTCAATAAAATAGACTTTGAAAAATCTTATGATCAAATTGAATGGCCCTTTATCTTAGCCATACTACAAGCTCTAGGATTTTGTCTTAGGTTCATTTATATTATTCAAATCCTCTTCCAAGATGCCTTAGCTTGTATCACCATTAATGGACACCAATTTGAGATATTTTGTTTCTTTTTCTCTATTAGACAATGTTTCCCTCTTTCCCCCTCCTTGTACATTTTAGCTACTGAGGGTTTTGTATTTATTGGATATTATGCTTCTAAAGGTCTCATCAAAGGCATTACCCTTTCCATTGCACTTCAATTCTAACTCTGAGATAGGAATTTAAAGGATGAAGCCTTTCTCACTCTTAAATAAGAAGAAGAATTTATCTAGAATACTATGGAATGTTTGCAGATATTTTGGTTGGCCTCTATCTCCAGTATTCAGTATGCCAAGACTCAAAGTTATAGATAAAGTTATAGTCATCTACCTAACTAGATTTAGGTTTATCAATGGAAGTGGATTAATCATGGAGAGATGTTTAAATTATTAGGTATTCCTTTTGCCTTTTAGGGTTATCAAGTGAACTTATTGAACTATGTTATTCTTAGAGTGTAAATGAAATTATCTTATTGGATTACCAAACCCCTCTCTCTAGTTGGTAAATTCCAAATTTGTTGTATAGTTCTTGTCGGCACTCATGTCTACTATTATTATTGTTTATCTCCTTAAAAAAAACTTACAATAAGCTCAAAATTTTTATTAATTACTTTATTTGGGATAAATCTAAAGGTAATGAAGGTTTCCATAGAGTTGCCAAGGAGATTTGTTATTAATTCAAAGAAGCTAGAGGAATCATTCTTATTGGTATTTCTAAACATGGTCTCGTCATTTATGCTAAGTGGATTATTAGAGTTATAGAAGGTTAGGAAGTTTGTAAATTTCTCCTCTAACATTTCATCTCATCCAAAATCCCTTCACTTTTGAGATGAAATGTTAGAGGAGAAATTTAACCTTGATTATTAAATGGTCTCCCAAGTGATGAAAAGACTAGAATTGGGCTACTTACACACTTATACTATAATATTAACCCCAAATTGGCTATCAGTGGATATCTCCCATCTATACTCCCTAAGAAATGCTTATTAAATGATGGAATACTAAAAACTACCCCTCTTTTTAGAATAGGAGGTTCCAAACTGTCTAGACAACTATGGTGAAGCCCAAAAAAATCTAGGTTTTCCTAGTGCATTCTCTACCAAGGTCTTCTTATGGGTGTTAAAATAATTCACATGGGGATTCCCTATCCTATATGCCCTATTTTTGGTCAGTATAAGTCTTTAAAACACATTCTAGTTTTGTGCTAGAGCTCAGGATGCTTGGCAATAGATTCGCTCCTTTTTAAGCCTTTTAAGCTAGAGCCTTTTTCTTGGAACATTTCCCTCTTAGGAGGCTCTACACTTTTCCCTAAAAAATACAAGCAGATAAGGCATATTTTATGAATTTAAATTGTTTTTAATCTTTCAAAACATAGGAATGTAGTTATATTCAACGAAGATTGCTTAGATAAAGTTTTTACTATTGTTAACACAATATAAGTTTTATCTAATGTAATGTTTTAAATTTAAGTATAGGCTGAAAGGTGGCCCTCAAGGTGGAGCATCTTTGTACACTCATGGGCCATTAGAGTAATGTCCCTTGCATGATAAAAAAATGCCTCTTGAGGTTACTCATAATCATTAACACTAAGAAAAAGAGTGGCATGGGAATGGATACAAGTGGTGAAGGTCTAGGACTCTTTTAGTTTTCTCTACCCTTCTACCCCCTCCCCTTTAGAGATTTTTTCCTTCTAAGGGGTAGGGTTGGTGACCTTCACCCCACATTGATGTTGGTGGTGTTGGGTTTAGTCATCCACACATAGATGCTCAAATAAAGTTACCTAGGTTAGCCCTTATAATCTCACCCCCTTAGGTAGGTTGAGGAAGGTGAAGAAGAAAAGAAATAAGATGATGGGTGAAACATACCTATTATCTCTTTGGGGAGACAAGCCTAGTAGTACATTGCCTTCTTTGCCTCCTTATGTGAGGATGGTGGTATATATTGATTAATTATTGGCTATTATATTTTTATCTTATTATTTTGATGTCACTATGGTTGTAGTTTAATTATGGTTTTGATTTCCCTAGCTTGTTTTTGCCTAGTGTTTATCTTGACCATTTTAACCACAAGTCAAAATGGGTCAAATCCCTATAGTAAAAAACTTATATATGGGTCTAATATAATGTATTAAGATGTTTCATGTGTCATTTTATGTGATTTAATGTTATATTAGTCTTGGTCATAGTATGATTAGATCCTTATGTGATCTTGTCTCCTTTAGAGGTCAAAAATGAGCATTAAATGTAAATGTTATGGTTTTGCAGGAAGGAAAAGTGTTAAAAATTTTATTCCAATGTCTAATTTGTCAATCCCTATCAAATAATTAATTCTCTAACTAAAAAACTGCAGGCGATAACTAAAAATCAAGAAAACAACTACAAAACAAGGAGTTTCACAAGGTGTACGGCTTATGAGAGAGAATGGCACATGGGAGGATATTTTAGGATATATTTTCAACTTCTTAAGACTCATTACTATGATTTACATGTTCTTAAAGTGCAAAAAATATTCAAAAACCATTTTTCTCTCATATCATTCCACCATACATATGAAACTAGTCAACATGTTCTTGATTGGCATGGCCAGTTGGAGAACTTTCAAAAAAAATTCCTTTAGGGGGTGATATTACACTTGGTTAGATTCAATTTCATGTTTTGAGTGTAGAGAATGGTGTCCTATTCTTTATGAACCATCTTTAACAAGTTGACTATATGTTTTTGCTCACTATTTCCCACACCCTATAGGTTTTGTTCTTGTTTGAACTATTCTATATATCTCAATTCATGATTTTTACTCTAGATTATGTTAACTATCTCTTTTCATGTTATCCATTCTTGTTCTCATGTTTGGAAAGTGTTTGATAGCTCAAACAACTCACTTTTTTGGAAGGTGTTGATAGTGAATTTACACTCAAATTTCACTATTTACAGAAAGTCTCTTTCTTTGAAATAATTTCAATCCAATATAACATGATGTTTTAATCATTCCAAAGATCATTTTTATTTTAGTGCTTTTTCCCATTGGGTTTTGCCTACATGATCATATGTCCTTTCTATGTATTTAAGCTTCCTTAGGTTAGTTATAAAGGGTCCATAGGCTAATTTTAATTAGTTAATTAAGAAAATTAGAGGCTTCCTCATGTTTCCCTAATTTTATCTATATGTACCCCACTTTTCCTTTTTATAAGGTTAATCCAATATTTCACATTTTGCAATAGATAGATTAATGTATATTTTTTCTCTCTTGGAATTTTGGAGCTCTCTACAAGAATCAACATTTATTGCTTGAATGCTATTCATAGATCTTGGAAAACTCTTTCATGGTGTAAGAGCTATCATGATAGCCTCATGCATCAGAGTCCTTTGTAAGATCCTCCATGCATTCACCTTGCTAGTTTTTCTTCTGTCTTGGATACCATTTTTGACCTTGGAGGTATTTTCTTAATCTACCTTGAAACTCATGACAAAAGGCCTTTTATGAAAATTATATTTGCATATATATTCTGGGTTTTTTGAGATCTAAAATGGGTTATTCTTAGTTTTTTGAGAAACTTCATATATTTTTTTTAAAAAAATCATTTTTTCTATCTGGTCAAACATTCATATAGACGAAGTAATACAACCTGTAAAACTCGATTTACTCTCTATAGACTAAATCAGATTCTTGAACTCCTTCAACTTCTCAAAATGTAATTACTTGGAAGTAATCAAGTTATTAGAGGGTAATTACTTGATTCTAGACTAAATTAGGCTTTTGGAGTGCTTCAACTTATCCAACGTAATTAATTATAAGTAATCAGGTTTCTCAAGGGTAACTACATGAAGTAATTAGGTTTCTTCAGTGTGACAACTTGCTAGTAGACTAATTCAGGATTTTAGAGTAGTATTACTTCTCCAAGAACCCGATCAATACTAGTTAGACCCATTTGGGTTTGTGGAGGTCGACTACTTATTACTCATTACTTGCTTTATAAGTAATAAGTCATGTTGTTCAAAAAATCTGATTTACACTAAGCAAGACCCATTTGGGTTTGTGGAGGTGGAATACTTATTAATCATTACTTACTTTATAAGCAATAAGTCATGTAGGTTGAAGAACCTAAAATGCATTGAGGAAGACCATTTCAGGTTTTCCAAAGGTGATTACTCATTACTCATTTACTTTATAAGTAAAGTAATTCGAAGACCCTAAAATACACTGAGGAGAAGTAATCGGGTTTCTCAGGGTCAACTACTTATAAATTTTTATAAAATCAATTATAATAACCCAAAGTTAAGCAATTGCACAAACCTGTGTGATGTTCAAGAGGGTGTCAAATTTTAGGTGAAAGGTAGTAAAGAAATAGAGTTAAGTTATTTCTATTTTTGGATGAAAAAACACAAGGTTGGAAATTTTATTTCTAGTTTTGGAAAGGGTCCACGAATATGTCAGAGTAAGAACCAGTAAGTGCTATAACTTTCAATTTGTAGCTTTTTTTTGGGTGTTTTTTTAAAGTACATATTTTCTTGAGCTCTATGTATTGGTGACATTGTTTTAGGACTTTTGTAACATCTATTTTTACATGGTTTAATATCTTAAAACTCTCTTTAAATCTTTGTACCTTTCCTCTTTGGATGCATTATCAGTAGTGCCTGACGCCCCTCTCATAATTTTTCACACTGATTGCTCATAGATGCATTCTTAGTTGTGCCCAATATCCAAGACTGAGTGTGTGTGCATTGTAACTTTAGGGGAGGTATTCTTGATAGTTTAGGGGGTACTTGTATTATGTGCTTTCTATTTTTTGCTTTCATTTCAATTCTAAAATTTATCTCATTCTAATTTTTAATAATGGATCTAAACATCAAACCACTCACATCGTTTAACTATCTAAAATGGAAGTCTAAAATAAAAATCACTTTGAGAGGTAAAGGACTCTAACAGATTACTATGGGTGAGGAAACTAAGCCATTTATAGATGTAGAAAAGGTTAAGTGGTACAACAGATGTGACAAGGCCTATGGGTTTCTATGCCTGTTAATGTCTCCTAAACTCCTATTTCATGTTGAATCTACAAAAACTCTGAACAAAGTTTGGACAATCCTAGACAAGCTTTTTGGAGTATAAGACATCATGAGGGGTCATGAGATGGAGAATGAGCTCATCACATTAAGCCCTGGTGAGTATGACACCCTACAAGATTTATTTACAAATTTCAAATCACTGAGATTATAGTTAAAACAATGTGGCATTGAGAAAATAGATGACCAGTTGATTCTATATGTGCTTGTAAAACTGGGTCATGACCAGTTGATTATAGCAATGGAAAATAAGAGAAAAAAAATCTAAACCAGCTCATGAGCACAGAAAGAATTAGAAATTAGATGTCAAGCCTAAGGCATCATCAAATGAGTCCTCATCAAATGGGAAACCTATGAAGGAGAAACTCAAATGCAACTTTTGTAAGAAACTTGGGCATGATAAATCTTAGTGCATGAAAAAGAAGATTGACACCTTGACTAAGATGCTTGAGAAGAACAACATCAATGTTCCTAAATCCTTATCTTAGAACACATTAGCACAATATTTTGTAAAAGGTAAAGATAACAAAAAGGGTAAAAATAAGTGCAAGGCAATTGTTACAGTAGCTTCTCAACGTTTGAATTGGGTTATTAACTTGTGTGCTTCCTATCACATTACCTCCTCAAAGGATCTATTATTTTCAAAAATAGACCCGTGTTTTATGACTTTAATTCTTATGGGTGATGAAACTTTGGCAAAAGTCAGTGGTAAAATATTGGTAGAAGTGACAGGACCTTTAATGATGTTCTATGTATTCCTTCACTATCCACCAATCTTCTGTCAGTATATCAAATCACTCACATAGGTGTAGGGAAGCAAGTCATCGAGGAGATACATAGTGACACCACAGTGGCTTATGGGAAGGCCAATCATCAGTCTAGGCTATATACCTTCTCATAATTTTCCCCATGGTCATCAATGAGATACATAGTGACACCACAATGGCTTATGGGAAGGCCAATCATCAGTCTAGGCTATATACCTTCTCAATATTTTCCCCAGATTAGCCTTTAATTACACTGCTTACTCATGCAAATGGAGTGAGTAAATTATGGCATAGATGGTTTATCCATTTAAACTACCATTACCTAGAAAAACTCAGTCATCAACGCATGGTTTTAGGATTGCTTAAAGTCAAATTCTTGAATGGCCTATGCAATGGCTGCATTCTTGGTAAGCATCTAGAAGAGAAATATGACAAGGGCAAAGTAAGAAGAGCTGAACAAAAGCTAGAGATAGTCCACAGTGACTTAGCAGGACCATTTCCAAAACCTTTATTCAAGAAGACAAGATACATGCTGACATTCATTGATGACTTTTTGAAGTACACTTGGGTGTTTTTTTTCAAAAAGAAGTTTGAGGTATTTGATCACTTTAAAGACTTCAAGGTACTTGTGGAGAAGCAGTCATAATGTTCCATCAAAATCTCAAGGACTGACAATAGAAAAGAGTATGTCAACAATAGGTTTGAGCAATTTTATACATTAAAGGGGATTCAGATGCAACACATAGTTCCATACAGTCCTCAATAGAATGGTGTCGCTGAATGCAAGAACTGTACCTTGAAATAAATGGTAAATTGGATGTTTCAATCAAAGTCTCTTGCTCCTCAGTATTGGGCTGAAGCAATCAATTATGTGTGATACATTCAAAACTAAGTTCCACACAAAACATTGAAGGGGATCACTCCTTTTGAAGCTTAGGATGGTCACAATCCTGTAATAGATCACTTTTGAGTGTTTGGATAACCAACAATGGCCCATGTTCCCAAGAAGAAATGTAAGGTAATGGACCCTCAGAGTCAATATTGCATCTTTATGGGGTTTTCAAAGGGTGTTAAGGGATATAGGCTTCTTCATCCTAAAACTCATGAGTTATTCATTGAAAGGAGTGTCAATTTTCATGAGGGCCCACTTGAACACAATCCTGGCACTCCAAACTCTTCAAAAATCTCACTAGACATTGATTCCACTTCAAACAGTGACATAGATCCACGTCAAGATCATCTTGATGATGACTCTTCTTCTTCAAGTTCAAGCCATGAGAGTAGTGATAAGGATTCTCCTCCTCTATCTCACACTCACACTATAGATGATGAGGACTCACCTCTTGATTCTCCAATCTCATACAATTCTAGTTTGATTTGGGCTAGACAGACAATTTAAAGTGCTAGAGGATGGGTTAGAAATCCATTGGATACAAGGTAGACACGATCATAGTTTTAGGATATATCACATGCCTACTTGGCCTTAATATTAGATCTACAAAACTTTCATGAGGCATTTTATAATGGGATTATGATATCAAGAAGAGTACAGTTCCCTAATTAGGAACAAAGCATAGGACTTGGTCCCTCTTCCTAAAGGAAGAAAATTGATATAGTGTAAATGGGTTTATCAGACCAAGTATGGTAAATATGGGTCAGTTGATAAGTACAAAGCTCATCTATTTATAATGGGGTTTTCTTAGGTGCTTGGCATAGACTACACTGAGACATTTTCTCCTATAGCTAAGATGACGTCTATAAGACTCACTCTAGCCATTGTAGCTGCACATCAGTGGGATGTTCACCAAATGGGCGTAAAGAGTGATTTTCTACATGGTGACCTCAAAGAAGAGATATCTATGGAGTAACCACAAGGATTTTTGGAAGATACCTCCTTGGTCTATAGACTTAGGAAATTTATCTATGAACTCAAATAGGCCCCTTGGGCATGTTATGCTAATATGGACTCCTTTCTCCTCATAGTCAGGTTCACCAAATTCCACTCAAATTTGAACATCTACATCTTGCAGTAGGATGATTCTTTGTTGATCCTAGTTCTTTATGTGGATGATTTATTGATTAAAAGGATCTCATAATCATCCATCTCAGTAGTGAAAATTGTACTTTTGAATAGATTTTCAATGATAGACGTGGGATTGCTGCACTACTTTCTCAGGATTATATTCATTTAGTCAGATTCTGGGATAACTTTATCATAATCCAAGTATTTTATTGATTTGATTACGAGGTTTAACATGGTTGATTGTAAGCCAAATATTACTCCCTTCTTGTTTGGTGTGAAGCTTGAGGCTGATTATCCTACACCACTTATTGATGCAACTCTGTATCGACAACTTGTGGGTAATCTTATCTATCTCACACACACTAGACCTAACATATCTTATGCAGTTGGATTGGTCTCCCAATTTATGCAAGAGCCACATGAGTTGGACTAAAAAGTAGCAAAGTAGATTCTTCACTACATTCAAGGTTCACACAAATATGGAATACACTATAGATCAGGAACAAAGGTTGATTTGATTAGATACACAGATTCAGATTGGGCTGGGGATATTCAGAGTCGAAAGTCTACTTCAAGCTATAGTTTCTCACTTGGTTTGGGTCCAATAAGTTGGTCAAGTAAGAAGAAACATGCAATTTCTTTATCATCCATAGAGGTATAATACAAAGGGGTTGTCAATGCCACTATTGAAGTAATCTGGCTTTAGTACATTCTCACAAAGTTTGGTGTCTAGTTTCATAAGCCAACAATCATCTATTGTGACAACCAAAGCACTATCTAGATTTTTAGGAATCTAGTTCTTCATCAAAGGACCAAGTGTATAGATATTCACATGCATTTCATTAGGGAGATTAACAATAAGCAAGTGATTGATCTTCGATACTGTCTAACATCAGAATAAATTTTAGATATTCCAACCAAGCCTTTCATAGAGAGTAAATTTGTTCATCTGTGAGCTCTCATTGGGGTTAGGGCTGCTCCACCTTCTTATTCCTCTTATGGAGGTTCATCACTATGTACTTGGGTACCTCATTAGGCTTTAAATGTTGAGACCCAAGTCTCATCTCACCTAAACTATGCTTAAGAGGGGCTATTAGTGTAGTGCTTTTTCCCACTAGGTCTTGCCTACATGACTGTATTGCCTTTATATGTATTTAAGCTTCCTTAGGCTAGTTATAAAGGGTCCATAGGCTAATTTTATTTAATTTTAATTAGTTAATTAATAAAATTAGAGGCTTCCTCATGTTTCCATAATTTTTTCTAAATGTACCCTACTTTTCCTTTTTGGAAGGTTAATCGACTCATTCACATATTGCAATAAATAGGTTAATGCATATTTTTCCTCTCTTGGAATTTTGGAGCTCTCTCTTTAGGAATAAACATTGATTTCTTGAATGCTATTCAGATATCTTGGCATACTCTTTCAGTCATGGCAAATCCTTCTTCTAAATTTTTAATCTTCAAGGTTAATATCATAGAAGTTACAATTTAATGGGGAACATAGTTAGCTCCCAACTCCTCCCCACTCATAATCATGACATGTAAAGTCCCTGGGAAAATTAATAGAAGTGTGATGAAGGTTTAAAATTTGTGGGATATCCTCTTATAACATGAGGTATTGAGTTAAGCCTTTAAATAGTAAAGAAGGTACTATGGTAGTTAAATACAACACTTTCACATAATCTACCATGAATATGCACCTACAAGTGCCATGAAGAGAGAGTGTCACATTAGAATAATGATATTTTAACTTGTTCCAAATACTCAGAATTTTATAGGCATCCATTTTAACATTTGGATAAGGTACAATATTTTTTGAAAGCTCATACATCATGTGTATGGATCATGTTTCTGTTCACTATCCTACCTACACCTCCATCAGCACCTACAGGATGGTAGGAACACTAATATGGAGTTTTGGAACTTAATTCAAGTTTTTCATTGTGAGAGAGTTGTGTTTTGAAAATTTGATAAGGTCTAAAAATCAATTGAAGGCTTACATCCCATACCCACTACCTAAATTCACATATACTACCTTATACTTACAAAAGTCCACCTATAGGTGGCACCAAAAGAGCTAATAAATATTAATGGAGGAAATGAAACATGATTAAACCATTATTATATTATTAAGTGTGTTTTGGAGATAATGGAAAACACATTTGGAATGCTATATTGGTAGGCAAGGTTGAGGATTGTCTTCAAAAGTGATGACTATGGATTCAAGGATCAAATCCCTAAAACATGGAAAATAAAGCACCTAACACATTTAGGGATGCCATATGATGAAATCATGTGGAGTATTGATGTGTATAAGTGTATTAAACTTATATACCCCACATAATATAAGATATTTTCAAAATTTGGGAGGTGTATGATCAGTGGAAAGTAGCTTTTGAGAGGCTCTAACAGTGACATTTGTTCACTAAAGTTCATTAGTGCTATCTACAAGTTTTTGACCTCAAAGGGACTCTAATTACCAAGGTGGTAATGAAAAGTATGTGTTCATGTTTGAATGGTCTGATCAAGTGTGAAATTAACACCAATGACTTAGAAGAGACCTAAACTTCAAGGTAATGGTCATATATTCATTTATATGTGTATAGTACCCTAGAAAAGGCTACCAACAACCTGTCTGTAAATGTTCATAAAGATCTTAAAATGAACTTGGGGATAATAAACCTAAAAAAATGAGAATATTGATATAAAAGGTTGATTTTTGGTTTAAAAATGATATCCAAATATATATGACATAGTCTCTAAAGGCAACTAACACTTATAAGACCCCATATTGGTATAACACAATAGTAGTGAACTAAAAAGCTACATTCTGAGGGTTGTCATAGTGAAAAATGATATGGAGGAATTAAAATGGAAATATAATAACCCTAAATGTCTATAAAGAGGCCTATAATCATTATTTTAAATCCTAAATCATGTAGGACTACCTATAAGAGCCCCTTTGAAATAGGAAACATAGTCAATAGTCTAGTCATTTCAAAGAGCAAGGCATGTGTGAGGAAGATTTTAGAGGATTTGAGTAATGAATGGAATTTTAATACCCTATTTAAGGTTGTGATGTCATTGAAATACCCTCATAACACATAAATTATGTAGATAAATGCTTATGTAATGTAATACACAGTCCAAAGTAAAGACCCTGTAGATAGTCAACTGAGGCTATAAGTCCCTTCTAGGTTTTGGTGATTTTGAGGGGGATAATGATATGATTAAGGGAAAAAAAATTGTGCATAACATATAAAACACCTGTAAAATATCCTATAATAATAATTTTACATATGGAAAGAGGGGAATTACCCTCTTTTTGACTCAGACAGAGGGTACTCCCCTAGAGTGCAAATTGGTAGATTTTGAAGAAAAGGGATGGTGCAAAAGACTAGAGACTTAGAAATATTCATGTAGGTTTGTAAAATTGTGTCATATGTGGACCAACATGTATGATCATGAACAAGGGTCATAATCTCAACAAGGTGTCCTAAACCCTCAAGAATGTAGACAAGGCTACAAGGCCTGGTTTAGGCCTAAAGACCAAACAAGGGGTCAATGCCACTTTAAACCTTAGGTGAACATTATACCAATATGGATAATGTTAATATAGTAATATGGGATGCGTTTTATCTTTTGGTACATTAATAAGTTCACAATAAAGCAACTTTTGGATCATGGACAACTCAGGCCTATGCAGAATGACACACAAAGCTCAGGAAGCCCATTTAAGAAGCTCATATATTCTTGGAGGTTATGAATAAGGGTTAAAGGAGTTTTTGGAAGTTATAAGTGGTCATAAAATATAATTTTTTGGGATTTTTATACAAATCCAATGTCACATCTTTATGAACAAAACTTAAGAGTGAAAAGAGCCTAAAAACCCTAGATAAAGACCCAATTGGGAAAATAAGGATGGAGGGATATATATATGAGATGGAATGAACATAAAAGTTATTTAATATTTGGGATTTTTATACAAATCCAATGTCACATCTTTATGAACAAAACTTAAGAGTGAAAAGAGCCTAAAAACCCTACAAAACCCTAGATAAAGACCCAATTGGGAAAATAAGGATGGAGGGATATATATATGAGATGGAATGAACATAAAATTTATTTAATATTGTAGGTGAATCTATAGATACCTTTCCCATCCACTTGATGTGTTCCTTACCTATACTAACAAGAAGGAAATTGGCTTTTTTAAACTATTTTGGGTGTTTTTAAGGTTCTATTTACTCTCAAGAAGATAAATCAACTTTTGGAGTGAGATAAGGACTTACTATAACTCAATATAACCATTAAATTCCTCAATAAAACTCCCAAGGTTTTCTAAAATTAGCTTCATCTCATCCAGTCAAAATTGGCAAAGTGAGCAAGATAGTGAGAAAGGTGAGAACTTTAAGTAGATGACCTTTTAAGGTACACCTAAGGAATATAAGGCTATAGGAGGCCTTAATATGTGTAATTTACTTATATTTATGGATTTAAATATAAAATTGAATCTAATTTTGAGGCCAAGTGTGAGAGGTGAGCGAAAGAGGAGTTTCTTTGAATACAAGCAGTGATGGCTCACTTCTAAAAGTATCTAGATGATTAGGGATGTAGCCAATGATTGGTGGAGCATGTATAAAACCCCTCCCTCTTATTTTAATCATGAGATATATCCTTAGTTAGTTTTGGGATGTTATAAAAGGGATAAATGATGAAGGCAATTTTTTTGTGCAAAATGAGGAGTTTTACACCACATTTCATGAGTTTCATAACTCGAAGAGCCATTTGTCCTATAAAACCTTGATTTTTATATCTCACACTCATTATAATATATGTATAACTCATTTTATCAACATGAAACTTGTATTATTCACTATTAGACTTTTATTTCCTCACTTCTCTCTCAAGTTCTATAAGTAGTAGTCATTTTGGCCTTTGTAATCTGATTCCACTCCAGGTATGGTGAAGCCTTACTAGAATGACATTATATTTTTCCTTTGAAAAATTAATAAAAGTTATGTTTTGAGTTCAATAACATTTGTATAAGTGTGAAAATTGGTGTATGGTGATGCAAAGTGATAATCTTCTATCCTTTACTCACTCATCCCCTCATGTTTATGCAAGAGTTCATATTCTAGTAGGTCATATGAAGTGTTGTCAAGTGTAAGAGTCTATATTTTAAGTTTATAGTGAGACTTAGTGACTTAAAATAGTCTATGGTTCTCTTACCTTGGATATCCTTCATGAATCTCACCTCCATATTGAAATACTGATGTTAGAATCCTTGAGGACTTAAAAGCTACTTTGTATGCCTTGTTTCTTATGGAGGAAAGTATGATGGTCATATGGAAATAATTTTAGTATATCACCCCATTATATTAGGTTAATTTCATGAAAAATCCTAAATCTTTTTACCACAATAAATTACTAGTTTAGGTGATAACCATTTCTAGGTATATTCAGGGAGCTATCCCTTAAATCTAGAGGCTCACTTCCACTATAGGTACACCCATGTACTTAGAAGTGTTCCCATGTTACACAAATATAGAATAAGATTGAAAACCATATTATAGGGTGAAATATGTAGTGAAAATATTTTTGGAACACTTGGTGGGGCCAAGGTCCAAGAGAGTGAAAATATTATGTGTGTGTCTTTCCTCTAATAAGCTTTTGGAAGCAAACACAATAACACCAATGGTAAATCTAAATGATAACTTCTGGTTGTAAGTATCTCAAGTAGATTTAATTGAATATTTTGATCAGTTATTATGTCTCATCTAACATATTATGTTGATATTAATAACTATGGTGAATTCCCCTATCATGAACCTCTTTATTAGCATTGTTATGATCCTCATTTTACTCCTCAACAGTCATATCAAAATGCCCACCAATCCTATGAGTCACGGCAACCCTATGGTCCTCCATTTCAATTCCCATATAGACATCATGCTATTGAACAACAATATGAGTAAGGCTACTAAAAATCCTATCAATAAATTCCTTCCTACCAATCCCAATATGAGTCCTACCAATCATACCATGATGCCTATCAACCTCAAGAGTATTCCTATGAGTCTTGCCATGAGGAATCAGAGGATTCCATAGATTGTACATAAAGATATTACAAGGAAAGATGTGGATTCTTATAGGCTATAATGCAATAAGCTGAATTTGGTCTTGATCTACATCATTACCTTCCTCCTCATCCACCTGTCCCATCTCATGCCCAATCCTTCTTGGCACTCTTACCAGAGTTGATAGATAGTGAAGACAATATGGGAACATGGGATGATGAGTTTGATGTGCTTCCCAATCATCTCATGGAATGGTTAAGTAGTTTTTTCCAAAGATGGATGAGTGCATGGGAGGTGGTTAAAGATTAAATTTGATGGGAGATCAAAGAATAAATGGACTTGGAAAAGTAGTGCCTTTAATGATTAATAGATAGGATATGTATGTGGGAGGATAAAGAGATAAAAAATCAACATTTTGTTATTGAAGAATTTCAAGAAGGCTATTGGTAAGATGCAAATCCTACTTATGTTGGTGTTCTTACTTCTAATCAACCCAAAAAAACCATTTCCCCATGAGCTTACTAGTGTAGTCCTCTTTCCTAAATCCATTAACAAGCCCTCTACTACCCCTCACACTCCACTTTCCATTCATAATCCCTCCACCACACCCCATTCTCCATCTCAATCTCATGAGCCTATCCATCAACCTTCCACCTCACCCCTTATTGAAGAAGAACCCATTTTGAGGGAAGTAAATGCAAAGGAAAATGCTTAAGCCATAACTACCCAAGAATATGTCATGAGTGACTATGAGGAAGAGATCACCATAGGGACTCCCCTTGGTGAACACAAGGGAAGCTTAATTGTTTTTTACGAGGAGAAACATATTGAAGACTCTTTTGGAGCTGTCCAAGAGGAATATGGCCAAGACTTGAATAAAGACGTATTTGAATAAGACTTTGTACTTGATCATGAAGTGGTGGATGACCATCTCAAGAATTAAGTGGAGTTTAATCTCAAGGATGAAGGTCAAGTCACTCCTTAAGAAGTTGTAGTCCTAAAAGAGTCTCATGAGACCAAGGTAGAAGACATAGTCTTTGAATATGAATTAATACCTCAACATGATTTTGAACCACCCTCAGATGCATTGAAGCATGAATAACATCAACTTTATGACCTCATACATCAAGAAGAAAATAATGAAGTAATGATAATAGATGACAAGGAGAGAAAGGATGATTGGAAACAACAAATGGAGCTCTTTCAAGAGATTGAATATGTTTTTCAAGTTTAGGGTCAAGTAATTAAGAAGTTGGAAACAAATTTTTCCATAGAGGATAGTGACCAAGATTCGATAGACTATAAAAATCTCCTTGATGATCTTGAAGAACTTGTAATTGAGAAGAAACCTAATCTTATTGAGAGCACCATGGAGATCAAAAAGGTATGTGTATTTGTACTTTTTATGACCCTACTCCTCCCTATGATTATATATCATCTCATGTGTATACTACCAACCTTATAAATCCTATGTTGAGACATCTACCAACTACTTGTAACTCTCCCACATCATATATCCCTACCCCCTATATATCCCTTGTTCATATTAGGCATTTTTCACATAAGACATGCTTTCTTAGAGACCTCCTAGGGCCTTCCAAGAGCCTGTTGACAAGGCTTGGGTCATATTTAACCTAGATCATGGCTTGGGTGAAGGAAACCCATTGCCTTAGCCACATGTTCCCTTAACCAAAGCCACAACCTAGGTAGAACGTGCCAAAAAGCCCAAGTTTGAAGCCAAATGGCCAAAAATGGCTACTATTAGGTCATTTGGCAGATGTGGGAGGGGATATATGTCTCTTTCTCATTTATTTGAGATTCTCTCTCTTCTAATTCCATCTTTATTGTGATTCTTATTCCCTCTCTTGAATCTCATGCCTTCTTTAATCTCTCTTGGTTCATTTTTGGCACTCTTGAGCTTGATTGGGGATAGAGAATCCCATACACTACTACACTCTTACTTGGAGACTCCATTGCTACTCTTAGTTATTCTTGCTTCCTTGTGGCTTGATCCCAAGCTCCTACATTTGACATTGCACCTGATTTGTGAAATTGGTTGGAAATCTTACACCATTACAAGTTCTCACTTCACCTCCTCATTTTCTCTTGGCTCTTGGTTTGAACTTCATCTTGCACGTAGCTTGGTCTTCCTCCCATATTGCTTCCTAGCTTGGATTATTGGTTGGTATAGCATCTACACTTCGTCTTTGAACTTGATCTAAGGGTAGTTTTCTATGCAAAGTGAAACTCCATTGTTTTTGTAGTGTATATGCTAGGGTTTGAATTTTTTTAGTGAAATACTTGTTTTGTATGTTGCTTAGAGTAGTTTCCAAAGTTTATTGCATTTTTATGTGTTCAAAGAATAATTTCATGGATTGAAATGTTCTTTTTTTATTGAAATTTATCTATTTGAATCCTTTCTCATTGCATAAGTAGAGATATACATGTTCAAAACACACTAGAAAACTTGCTCAAACACTCTCTCCCTCTCTTGATAAAAACTAGAACAATTACATGATTAGAAAATAATAATGTTGCTTTGAAAGGTAGCTCAAATCTAGAATAGGCATACTCTTGAACCCTTTCTTGAAAACATATTTGTTGTTAAAAACATCTTTCATTTGGCCTCAAAGTGCCTTAATTGCTATATTTACATCTCATTAGTTATCTCATTTCATTCACTATTGTTTCTTTCATATTATTTATGCAACTAGTAGTATAGTTTTAACCACTTGCCTTACTATGGTTTGACCCATTAGAGTAATTGGTACACTTTGTGTACCTATTTAGGCTAGCCCCAGCTTGGTTTTAAAGTCTATCTATAGCTTGGTGTAAGCTAAATAACTAGATAGCCACTATAGACCTCCTATAGCTCATATAACCCCTAAGCCTTCTAGCTTCTTGGTGGTTTGCTTTAGCACCTTACCAATAGTAGTGGTTACATTCAGATTCTTGGAGCTACAGTATGTCTTGTTGAACCACCATTGGATGTCATAGTTTAGGATTCATATGAGAAATATGAGGTTGTTTGGATGCAAGAAGAGTTTATTTCCATAGCTAATCTGTTTGGAACTGCTTGGTTCTCATTAAACACCATGCCAATGAAGTTGGCAAACATAATGAAGGAAATAGAGGCATCAATGCCAAGGGTCAGAAGGCTACATAACTCATCCAATCCTCCACATCATGAAACAAAATTGGTTTCAAACTTCCCCTTTGATCTAGGAGGAAATGTACATTTTAGGTTAGTTAGTGTTTGAGTTAATTAGTTTGGTTTGTATGTTTATGTTCCATAAGTGCTCATAAAGCACACGTGTTTCATATCATGTGCCTTGTTATGTTTTTCAAATTTTTAGTGTGTTATCAAATGAAAATTGTGTTTAAAACTAGTGTACATGTGACTCCATATCCCAATGGATAGGATTAAGCAACTGGTCATGGCATAAGAAGCATACCACCCTTAGGAAATTGCCATGAATGTTGACCATTTTGACCACAAGTCAAAATGGGACAACCCCCTATAGTCAAAAAATTATATAGGGGTCTAATATAATGAATTAATATGATTCATGTGTTATTTTATGTGATTTAATGTTATATTAGTCTTGGTCATAGTCTGATTAGATCCTTATGCCATCTTGTGTCCTTTAAGGGTCATAAATGGGAATTAAATGTAAGTGGCATGGTTTTAAAAGAAATAAAAGTGTTCCAAAACTTATTCTAATGTGTAATATATTAGTTTGTATTAGATAATTCAGTCTCTAATTGAAAACTTGTAGGTGATAGCTGAAAATTAAGAAAACAACTATAAAACAAGGAGTTTCACAAGGTGTATGGCCTATGAGAGAGAATGAAACATGATGGGATCTTATGGGATGTATATTTAACTCAATTAGACTCATTTCCACACTTTACATGATCTTAAAGTGCCAAAAATAGTCAAAAACGATTTTTATCTTCTATTACTCCACCATGCATATGAAACTAGTCTATAAGTTCTTAGTTGGTGTGGCCAGTTGGAGAAATTATAGACAAAATGCCTTTGGGGGGTGATATTAAAATTGGTTAGATTAAATTTCATGCTTATATTTTATATAATGGTGTCATATTCTTTACGAACCATCTCTAGAAAATTGATTATGTTTTTCTACTCATTGTTTCCCACACCCTATAGGTTTTGTTCTTGTTTGAACTATTAGATACAACTGAATCAGTGTTTTTACTTCTAGATGATTTTAAATATATCCTTTCTTGTTTTACATGCTTTATCTCATGTTTGGAAAGAGTTTGATAGCTCAAACAACTCACTTTTTAGGAAGTTGTTGATAGTGAATATGCATTCAAATTTCACTATTTATAGGAATTCTAATTATCTAAACTGGATTAAATCCAATATAAAATGATGTGTAAATCATTCCAAAGGTCATGGAAATATACTCCAAGGTTAGTATCATATACGTTATATTTCAATGATTAAGATAATTAGCTTCCAACTCCTCCCCACTCACAGTCATGATGTGTAAAAGACCTGAGAGCATTCATATAAGTGTAATGAAGGTTTAAAATTTGTGGGATATCCTCTTATAACATGAAGTAGTGATTTAAGCCTTCAAATGGTAAAGAAGGTACTATGGTAGTCAAATGCAACACTTTCACACGGTTTGCCATGCATATGCACCTACAAGTGCCATGGAGAGAGAGAGTGCCACATTAGAATGAAGCTATTTTAAATTTTTATAAATCCTCAAAAGTTGAGGAGGGTCCAATTTAAAATTTGGATAAGGTATAATATTTGTTTAATGCTTATACATTAGGTGTATGGTTCATGTTTCTATTCACTGTCTTGCCTGCAACTCCATCAACACCTACAGGAGGGTATGCACACTAAAGTGGAGTTTTGGACCTTGATTCAAGATTTTCATGGTGAGATATTTGTGTTTAGAAAATTTGATAAGGTATAAAAATCAATTAAAGGCCTACATCCCATACCCACTACCTAAACTCACATATACTGCCTTATACTTGCAAAAGTCCACCTATAGGTGGCACCACAAAGAGCTGAGAAATCTTAATGGAGGAAATGAAACATGATTAAACCATTATTATATTATTAAGTGTGTTTTGGAGATAATGGAAAACAAATTTGGAATGCTATATTGGTAGGCAAGGTTGAGGACTGCCTTCAAAAGTGATGACTATGGATTCAGGGATCAAATCCCTAAAACATGGAAAACAAGGTACCTAACACATTTAGGGATGCCATATGATGAAATCATGTGGAGTATTGATGCATCTAAGTGTATTAATCTTGTATCCTCAACATAACATAAGATATTTTGAATATTTGGGAGGTGTATGATCAGTGGAAAGTAGTTTTTGAGAGGCTCTAACAGTGACATTTATTCACTAAAGTTCATTAGTGCTATCTACAAGTTTTTGATGTCAAAGGGACTCCACTTACCAAGGTGGAAATGAAACATATATGTTCATGTTTGAATGGTCCTATCAAGTGTGAAAGTCACACAAATGACTTGGAAGAGACCTAAAGTGCAAGGTAATGGTCAGATATTCATCTATAGCTATATAGTACCCTAGAAAAGGCTACCTACAGCCTGCTTATAGATGCTCATAAAGCTCTTAAAATGAACTTGGGGATAATAAGCCTATAGACATGAGAATATTGATATAAATTTTTTATTGAAGGTTTCCAAAGGGTATCCAAATATATATGACATAGTCTCTAAGTGAAACCAACACCTTTAGGACCTAATATTGGTATAACATAGTCAACTGTAGCTGACTATGACATAGTGTGAGATTAGAAGCTACATTCTGGGGGTTGACATGGTGAAACATGGTAGGGATAAATTAAAATAGATATATAATAAATATAAGGGACTCTAAATATTCCTATGATAATTATTTTCAAGCCTAAATCATGTAGGACTACCTATAAGAGCCCCTCTGAAATAGGAAACATAGTCAACAATCTAGTCATTTCAAAGAGTAAGGCATGTGTGAGGAAGATTGTAGAGGATTTGAGTAATGAATAGAATTGGAATACCTTGTATAAGGTTTTGATGTCATTGAAATACCCTCATAAAACACAAATCATGTAGAGAAAGGCTTATGAAATGTAATACATAGTACAAAGTAAAGACCATGTAGACTATCAACTGAGTCTATAAGTCTTTTCTAGGTTTTGGTGATTTTGAGGGGGATAATGATATGATCAAAGGAATTATTTTTGTGAATAAGCTCTTGAAAACTTGGATAATATCATAAAATACTCAGTTTACGTAGGGAAATAGTGGAAGTACCCTCTATTTTGTCTCAGATAGAGGGTACTCCCCTAGCATCCAAATTGGTAAATTTTGAAGAAAAGGGATGGTGCAAAGGACTGGAGACTATTATAAACCTTCATGGAGGTTTGGAAAATTGTGTAATATGTGGAAGAACATTTATGATCATGTACAAGGTTAATAATCTCAACAAGGTGTCCTAAACCCTCAAGAATGCAGACAAGCCTACTAGGCTTCGTTTAGGCCTAAAGCCCAAACAAGGGGTCAATGTCACTTTCAACCTTAGGTAAATATTATAACACTCTAGATCAAGTTCATAGAGTAATATAGGATGTTTTTAATCTATTGGTACACATATAAGTTTAGAATAAATCCACTTTTAGATCAAGGACAACTCATGCCTATGCAGAATGACACACAAAGCTCAAAAAGCCCATTTAGGAAGCTCATATCTTCTTGGAGGTTATGCATGGACGTTCAAGGAGTTTGGGGAAGTTCAAAGAGGTACCAAAATTTTATTTTGTGGAATTTTTATACAACTCCAAATAGCCTGTAGGTTCTCATTGACATGATAGTTATAGGAAAACTAATAAATCAGATTGGTTTCCAATCTATAGTAATTATATATTCAGGAGGGAGTATGTGAATATATAAAAAAGATATGGAAGAATGTCCAATGTCACATATTTATGAATGAAACTTAAGACTAAAAAGAGCCTAAAAACCCTACAAAACCCTGGATAAAGACCCGATTGGGAAAATAAGGATGGAGGGCTATCCAGATGAGATGGAATGAACATGAAAGTAATTGAATCTTGATAGGACCAAAGTTTCCCAAAGTTCTGACACAACTTGTCAGATTTAAGAGCACACATGATTACCAATGTATAAGCAACTTAAACATGCGGAAATACTAGAAGAACAAATAACTATCAATGAGAAATAACACAGAAACTGAGAGGCAACACACAATTGTATTCAACTCATTACAAAGGAAATTACAATAAAGAGATCACACTCTTCTGCACCTCTACAAGGCCTTCTACCTCAAGGGCTCCAAGTAATCTTCCCACCTGAGTAATCTTCTCTCATAGGTCTCAACTAACAACTTACACAAGCTGTTGTTCACCCCATTGTACCTCCAGTACAACTGAGTACGAACCGGTACTCCAAGTAGATCTAACCATGATCCTGCTCTGATGTATTGTTGTCACCTTGGATCTAGCTCCCCCACCGATCTCCTTTCTGACCCTCGCATTCACACACCTCCCTACAGCCCAACCTTGATCTTACTTATCACATGTAGATCTCCTCCATGACCCTGTAACTACCTGCATATCAAACCTGATCTTACATACATGGGGAATCCTACTTGATTCCACCATGGGAAGAACTCTCCAAGCTCCACACTTGGGTTCTACAAGTTCAACACTTAACAATACAGCCCATGAGTCTATTATATAGATCTCATGCATACACTAAATTAGACGGGCGGCTCAAAGACTCGAACTGGTCTTCAACATGCAAACTCCACGTTCACTTAACTGACTGTTCGTCAACAGCAGTTCAGACCGCTACAGGTGACCGACGCCGGCTGACATTCTATCGATGCCGATTTCCCTTTTGCGTCCCCTGACTGATGTCAGTGTGGCCTGCCAATGCCGGTGACTGCATACACTAGAAACCCTCCTGTTTGCCTTAAGGTGTAGCTTTTAGCTCCACACCCTAACAATCTCCCACTTGGAGATAAAGAGCTGCACCTGTACCCAAACCAGTACTCTATCTAATCTGCATCCTGGCTTGTATTCCTCTTCAAGCTCCCACTTGAAGACAACCCACCACACTCCTTGTGGTGTTAAACCTGTGCCTAATTTTCTTCATTCTCATTGTACCATATTCTGCCTTGCTATACTCCCACTCAAACAGCAACCCCTGTGAGTAACCTGTAATCAACAAACACTTAACAGATCTGGGCCATCTGTTAGTCAAACTCGCTCTGAGAACATCCAACCTCGCTCTGATACCAATTGATAGGACCAAAGTTTCCCAAAGTTCTGACACAACTTGTCAGATTTAAGAGCACACATGATTACCAATGTATAAGCAACTTAAACATGCGGAAATACCAGAAGAACAAATAACTATCAATGAGAAATAACACAGAAACTGAGAGGCAACACACAATTTTATTCAACTCATTACAAATGAAATTACAATAAAGAGATCACACTCTTCTCCACCTCTACAAGGCCTTCTACCTCAAGGGCTCCAAGTAATCTTCCCACCTGAGTAATCTTCTCTCATAGGTCTCAACTAACAACTTATACAAGCTGTTGTTCACCCCATTGTACCTCCAGTACAACTGAGTACGAACCGGTACTCCAAGTAGATCTAACCAAGATCCTGCTCTGATGTATTGCTGTCACCTTGGATCTATCTCCCCCGCTAATCTCCTTTCTGATCCTCGCATTCACACACCTCCCTGCAGACCAACCTTGATCTTACTTATCACATGTAGATCTCCTCCATGACCCTGCAACTACCTGCATATCAAACCTGATCTTACATACATGGGGAATCCTACTTGATTCCACCATGGGAAGAACTCTCCAAGCTCCACACTTGGGTTCTACAAGTTCAACACTTAACAATACAGCCCATGAGTCTATTATATAGATCTCATGCATACACTAAATTAGACGGGCAACTCAAAGACTCGAACTAGTCTTCAACATGCAAACTCTGCGTTCACTTAACTGACTATTCATCAATAGTAGTTTAGACTGCTACAGGTGACTGACGTCGGTCCCTGCCTTCCTGGAGGTGACCGACGCTGGCCGACATTCTGCCGATGCCGATTTCCCTTCTGCGTCCCCTGACCGACGTCGGTGTGGCCTACCGACGCTGGCGACTGCATACGCTAGAAACCCTCCTGTTTGCCTTAAGGTGTAGTTTTTAGCTCCACACCCTAACAAATCTTGTATGGGAATATCCAAACACCTTTCCCATCCACTTGAGGTGTTCCTTACCTATACGAACAAGAAGTAAATTGGCTTTTATTTTTTTTACTATTTTGGGTGTTTTGTAGGTTTTAAGTACTTTCAAGAAGAGTAATCAACTTTGGGAGTGAGCTCAGGATTTAGTCTAACTCACTATGACCATTTAATGCCTCATAAAAATTCCCAAGGGGTTTTACAAGTAGTTTCATCTCATCTAGTCAAAATTGACAAAGTGAGCAAGATAGTGAGAAGGGTGAGAACTTCAAGTGGATGACCTTTTAAGGTACATATGAGGATTCTAAAGATATGGGAGGCCTTGAAATGTGTCATTAACTTCTTTGTATATATTTTCATGGAAAACTAAAGCCAATTTTGAAGTCAAGTGTGAGGGGTGAGTGAAAGAGGATTTTCTTTAATTGCAGGCAGTGATGGTTCACTTCCAGAAGAATCTAGATGATTAGGGATGTAGCCAATTCCTGGTGGAGCATGTCTACAACCCCTCCCTCTCAATGCAATCATGAGATCTATTCCTAGTCAATTATGGGATGTTCCAAAAGGGATAAATTATGAAGGCAATTTTCTTATGTAGAATGAGGAGTCTTACACCACATTTTATGAGTTTTATAACTTGGATGGACATTTTTCCTGTCAGATTTTGCATGGTCTATTTCACACTCATTCTCCTACATGTATAAATCCTTTTTCAGCATGACACTTGTCCTAGTGACTCTTGGACTTCTCTTTCCTCAATTCTCTCTCAAGTTTTATAAGTAGTAGTCATTTTGGCCTTTGTAATCTTATTCCACTCCATGTATGGTGAAGGCATGTTAGAATGACATTGTATTTTTCCTTTAAAAAATTAATGTAATTTTGGTTTTGAGTTTAATAACATTTGTCTAAGTATGAAAAATGGTGTATGGTGATCCAAAGTGATAATCTTCTATCCTTTCTTCCCTCATCCCCTCATGTTTATGTAAGAGTTCCTATTGTAGTAGGTCATATGAACTATTGTCATGTGTATGAGTCTATCTTTTAAGTGTATAATGAGCTTTAGTGATTGAAAATAGCCTATGGTTCACTTACCTTGGATAGCCTTCATGCATCTCACCTCCATATTGAAATACTCATGTTAGAATCTTTTAGGACTTAGAAGCTAGTTTGTATGCCTTATTTTTTAGTGCAAAAAAGTATTATGGTCATATGAAAATCATCTTGGTGTATCACCCCCTTAGAGTAGGTTTAGTTCATGCAAACTCCTAACTCTTTTCCCCACAAACAAGTACTAGTTTAGGTGATAAGCATTTCAAAATACATTTTGGGAGCTATCCCTTAAATCTAGAGGCTCACTTCTACTATAGGTACACCCACATACCTGGAAGTGTTCTCATGTTGCCCAAATCTAGAAGAGGCTTGAACACCCTCTTTTAGGATATAAGATTTGGTGACAACAGTTTGTTTATTGATGTTTTGAGGTGTGTGCTCTCATATCACCCATATTTTGAGAGAACATGGAATATGTTTCTTTTTTAAGTAAATATATGACATGTTTCACTCAAAAAAATTTAGGCAAGAGACATTAATAAATTTGAATATATATATTATATATATATCACATATGAGCATAATCTTGTATTCTTTAAGTCACTTTGAGTTTATAAATGAAACTTTTGATGTAAGGATTTTTAAAAAAAATTATGTCAAGAGGCATTCTACAATGGTAGTCATGAAAGAGGGCAAGGGCGGGTTGTAATGTTCATGAGTGTGTTCATTTTTAATTTTGATTTAAATTTTTACATCCATTTGACCATCATTTTAAAGTTTTCCCTTGTTTCTTGGAGAAATTAATCTAAAAATCATAATATCTTGGTCATATGGTGGAGTTTAGAGCCCCCTTTTATCCGGATTTTTTAAAAAAGCTTGACACATTTATGTAGTCAGATTGACATGATTTGTCACTAGTTAATAGAAAATTTGTAAAGAAGATAATGAAATTACTAATAATTGTGGTATGTGAAAAATCTAAGATAAAGGCCTTGAGATTGATATCTCTCAATTTTTTCTAGATAATATATATACTAATTTATTTTTCTTATTTTTTTAAAAAAAAAGTTGGATGATAGCCCATAATTAAATTTGTATAACATATTTAATTTTTTAGAAACATACACGTTCAACATGTCTGACTTAAAATTATTTAAACATGATGATTATAAGTCGACTTTTTCACATTAAACGTGTTTAATTTAAAATAATAAAATATTTAAAAAATTATGATTATATGTTATCTTTATAATGGTGGTTACGTATGACAAGTTGTAATACTTTTTAATGTTTAATTAAGTAAAGGAGTTCAATTAAAGTATTTGTAAACATGATCCCTTCCGTGCAATTTGTTGCGTTTCTTGTTTAGGGTATAGAAATCTAAGCCAAACCAATTTGATATGTTTGATTTACATGCTTTTCTTTTTACATGGAAAATATATATTTTCTATTAAAAAAATAATTAAAAAAAAAAATAGAGTAAATGTTTTTAATCGGAATTATAATTGAAAAAAGAATAAATTTTTAGGAATTAGAGTTTTGAAATCGACCAACAAAATGATAGTCTAAAATCATAAAACTTACAATAAAAATTAATTTGAACATCCAAAGTTAATGATAATTAAGTTTATAGATGTGCCTACACCCTCAACTATTTAAGTTGACATATCTATCTATATTTTGGAAATAAATATATAGTGGATTTATAATGGAGAGTAAGCATACATTTAAATTAGTGAGTTCCTTTGGCTAAGCAGTCACAAATATGGGCATCTACTTAGGACACGCTCTGGCTTTAACTGCTTGATTCTTCGTATCACAGATCTAGAGATATTTTTAGCTTGGTGGATGGATATAAATAACCATCATTATTACCAATTGAACTATAACCCTTTTGAATAAAAAGATATGGAAAACTAAACAAGAGGATTAATCTTCCAAATAAACTAAATAACACCTTAAAATGAAAGAAGGCTATAAACCTCAAAAATATTATATTTGAATACTTATGATGAATAGTATAATATTGAAATTCATTTTAGTGGTTAGTCATTTTTATATTATAATAATTATAGAAAATATATCGTACAAAACCATTAAGTACGCTAATATGAGCATAATGTTTATTCTTTTTGATCTTTAATTAAGGTAAACATAAATAAAAATACCATCTACATTGTAAAGATCATTCGAACAAATTGTCATCACAATTTTTTTAAATCTTATAAAATCAAGATTTGTAAGTACCTTATCAAGCACTTCGGTTTAATGTTTTGGCACATGTAAACTTAGATTTAAAATTTAGTTGATTTGAATTTTGCGTATAAAATAAGAAGTAATTAATTATATTCATATATATTTTTATCAACACATTGGAACTTTTTGTTGCCCCTTTCTACAAATATGAAGAGAGGTTCACATTTTCTATTTAATTTTGTATTATCATAAAAATTTATATTGTACTAAATATAAAATTTCAAATATTTACAAATTTATTTTCATGCATGTACTAAATAAACAAATTTAATTTAACTAAACATTCATAATAAATATAATAATATTATTTAATTAATAAATAAAATAATAACATAGTATTAGAAGCCATGAGGTTAATCACTTGAAGTTAAACATTTTCTTCGTCTACTCTTCGATCCAAGATAAAATGAGATTAAACAAATTTTTGGATTTTCTTTAATTTCTTTTCCTAAGAAATACTTAGGGATCCCCTTTTTTGATGGTTGGCAGGAAAAAGAATTTTTGGATGATATGGTCACTACCTTTAAGAATAAACTAGTTTACTAGAAAGTAAATGTTTTTTTTGGATGGGAAAAATAAAATTAATTCAAATTATTCTCCAAGTAATACCAATCTACATGATATCAATCTTGGAAGCTCCAATGATTGTTAAATCTATATTAACTAACATTTTAAATTTTTTTATGTATATGGTCCTTCTGAGTTTAAGAAAATTTATTTAATAAAATAGGAAGAGGTTTGCTTCCCTAAATCAAAAAGTGGGGCTAGAATCATAAATTTATTCATGATGAATAAAGCTTTGGGAGTAAATGTTTTGTAGAGAATATATCAAGACAAAGACAATACTTGGAACATCTTGCTCTAAAGAAAATATCTTGATAACCTAGATGATCCTACCCATATTTTTACATCAGAGCTTTGGATGTATGGGTCACATATTTAGAATTTACTTAGGAAATGTAGAGACCTTATCACTGACTCTCTCTATTAAGATATTAAAAGTAGTAGATCGGTTAACTTCTGGAAGGATGCATAGTCTAGTGTGAGTCCTCTCTACAATCATCCTTCAAAATTTTAAAAGAGTACTTTTCATACCTTTGGGGACCCCTAGTTTGTAATTACTAGGTTAAAACACAAAGTGCATGGGGCCTTTAGAGAAGATGGAAAAATCTAAGTCTTTTATGTCGACAACTATTCTTATGATCTTATTTTCTTCAATTTCTTCCTAAAATCTTGCCATATTAGTAGTTCGGTAGATATCGATGGCTTAAAATGGAATGGAGACCCTTTTGAATTTTTTTTGATGTTCAAACAAGGCCATAATAATTTAACCTCTCATATTAATGCATCAATTTGGCTTGTTAAAAAAGTATCGATCCCTCGAAGGCTTACTAAAGCTAGCATAAATCTATCATTTATCATGAATACAAAATCTCTTTTATAGGATAGACTTCAAAAGATTGGTTTTTGAGGGCCCTCTTAGTACATATTCTTTAAGAATAATTATGAAACCTCAAACCACGTCCTCTATTGTAATTTTTCATGGAGAATTTGGTCTTGGTCCTTTAAGAATATGAATAGACTTTGGGTAACAACAAGTTCTATTGAGGACCTTTTGATTACCTAGACAAAAGAGAGAGGGGATCAAGTTAGAAGTATTTAGGCTATGTCCTCATCTTTGATAATCTAGAGCTTGTGGATAGAAAGAAATAATAGAATCTTTAGAAACTCATCCCTTTCTAAATAAATTCATACTTTTAAAATCAAAGTGTTCCTTCAAAAGTTTTTTAAGGTTAAAGTTCTGCCAGTAATAAATAAAATCACTGGAGAGGAATGTCATATTCTCTCAAAATAGAATTAATTGAAGAACAAATTTAATTTCCCTCCTCAAATTAACAAAAGGTTAATAGGTTATTAGAATCCCCCAAGTGACAATTATGTCAAGCTAAATTTTCATGGGGCCTCCAAAGGCAACCCAAATCTTTTTGGATGTGGAGGCATCTTTAGAGGAAATTTGAGATAATTGATTTCATGTTTTGCCTTCAAAATTCCATGGTCTTCAAATAATTTAAATGAAGCACTAGATATTCTCAGAGGTTTGAGAACCACCATTGAATCTGATTTCAGGAAATTATCAGTGGAAGGAGATTCTCTCTTGATTATCAATGTTGTTAAATGGATAAAATTTGACCATTGGTGGGTAAATTCAATCATTCAAGATATCCTCAGTATCATTCCTTTTTTAAGGACATTTATTTCTCCCACAACTATAGACTAGCTCTCCAACATATTTATTATCTAATTTTGGAGTTCTTCACCCCCTAATGAAGATTAACATTGTGAAGGTCACTTCCCTTGGGAATAATGTAGAGAAATAGTTAGAAAAGACTTGTCCCACTTACAACTTCCCATTTTAACAATTTTCATTAAAGGAATTGGTGATTTGGATTTCAAAGTGTTTATTATTATCTCATGTTTTCATATATGTTTTAGCTTCTTAGATCGTTTATATTTGAGGTGCTTAGAGAAGACATGGTTTTTGTCTTTGATCCAAATGTCATCAAAGTATTATGAGTAGTGGTCTTGGATTAGTGCTTGAAGGATGTTTTGTAAGTTGGTGATCAAGGATTTTGGTAGTGTTTCCTTCTTTCCCTAAGTTTTTCCATGGTGGTGCTTCCTTCTTGCACTCTAGATTGCTTTGGGATATTTTTTTAATTTTTGGGATCGTTTTCTTTGTGAAGCTTCCAAGCTTATGATTTTTGGTCTTATTTGTTGTGATTGGCTAGTTGGATTTGTAGTTGCTTGGATTTTTGGCTTTCTACTAATCTCCTTTTGCTCTCCTAGATATTTCATTTATCTTTCTTAGTTTGATCTACTAGTCACATTATTTTGTATCACAAGGTAAGGGCCCTTTTATCTTATAATTCTCTATAAAAAACTTAGGATTAGAAGTCAATTTTTATATATTTCACACATAGGGACATAATATAGATTAGCATGAATTAGTAATGAAAAGTGTGTCACTAATTTGGTTAATATACTAGAAAAACTAAAATTTGATATTTTTATCACTAAAACAAATTTGCATAGTATTTGTGCCAAGATAATTACCCATGATCTAAAAATTTTGATTTTGAATTTTCCTCCACCATTCACTTAAGTAGTGATACTACTATTAATGCAATTATGTTAATGAATATGTCAGGGTGTGATTTTTTAACCCTCTACATAATAAATTAGGTTAAAAATAAAAACTTTTATTTACTAACAAAATACACTCAAATTTTGAGAAAATAAACTCTTTTTTAAAAATTAAATATTGTTTAATTTTTTTTATTGATTAATGTAAATGGAGATGGTGTATGATTTCATTAAACACAAGTATGTATTTTAACTCCAAATTTAATTCTCCCATTAAAATTATAAAAAAAATTATTTTACTAATATTTAATCATCAAATCTCAATCTCTGATTAGATCATCATCAGAACCTGAGGCCTTCTCAGATGGTCACCAAAACCTAAGGCCTACTTAGATGCTTGTCAAAACCTGAGACCTATTTGAATGGTCATTGAAACCCAAGGGATACTCAGATGCACATCATATTCTACCCCTGTATAGACACCCTTGAATTCTACCTACTTACACAGACACTCTTTGGATTCATCCCACCTACATAGACACTCCCCATAGTTCATTCTCCTGCATGGGCACTCCTTATATTTTCCCACTCCATTGACACATTGATGTGTGCACACATGCTAAATTTATTCTAACAAGGAGCATCACTATTCATTGGGAGCTATTTAAAGTGACATCCTTCCCATGATCTCATCATAGTGAAAAGTGACATCATTAGGGTGACATTCATGCTAGGGCTTAGCTCTTAGTCATAAGGTATTTTATCTTTTGGTCATAGCCAACCCAAGGGGGATTAAATTTTTGTTTCAAAAGTTGGGTCTAAATATTTTACAGGTCGATTTCTTTTTTTTAAGGTGGATTTTTTGTTAAGAACTTTAAACACCTAACTTTTAGTAGGCAACTCATTTTGAGGCATAGTTCATTTTGAAAGTGTGATTTTTTTTAGATATATGCATTGGTGTTATTTTTGGGCCTTATAAAATTTAACCTATGTAAGTTTAGTGGGTTGCATTTCCTTGTCTCTTTCACAATATCAATTCTACACATACCTCCTTACTATACTATGGATCAGAATTTGGTTCTACTTCTTACACCATTCAGCTATCACAAGTGGAAAACCAAAGTAAAAATATTTTTGAGGAGTAAAGGTTTACACCAAATCATGATGGGTACCAAAATAGAACCAACACTTTAAAAGATGCAATGAATCTTACGGTTTATTATGCCCATGAATTTATCGTGACCTATTCTTTCACATTGAGTATACAAATACTCCTAATGATGTTTGGACCATATTGAAAAAAATATTTTGGAAGTAAGACGTAATGAGGTGTCATGTGGTGGATAATGAAATAATTAATTTGATTCTAGATAGCTTTGACACTATACATAACTTCTTCAACAAATTTAAATCACCAAGATTAGAGTTGAAACTGTGCAAGATAGATAAAAAATATGAACAATTGATCCTTTCAATCCTTGCCAAATTGGGTTCTGACTATTCTATTTTTTAACCTTCCATACCACCAAGTGTGCCCTTGAAGTGACATGGACCATGCCTTCTTTGGATTCTTTTATTGTCAACCTAACTCGAGATCAAGATAATATTATTCAAATGGGTACAATGAAGTCCTCTAAATCACATGCCTTAATTGTGAGTCATAAAAAACATAAGGCTTTCAATAGTAAAGATAAGAAATGAAACAAGAAAAGATCATGAGAAAATAAATGGTCAGTAAACTGAGGCTCAGTGTAAAGCATCAATTGAGACCTCCTCTTCTGATGGGAAACCCAAGAAAGAGAGTCTCACATGTCCCTACTTCAATAAAATTAGGCATGATAAAACCAAATGTATGAAGGAAAAGATTGTCCAACTGAAAAATATGTTTGATAAAAACAATATCAATCTCCCTAATTTAGTAAAATAGGGTTCATCAGCATATGAGACTTCTAAGGAAAATGTAGTAGTAAGGTCAAGGCCCTTGTTTTAGTTACATCCCAACCTTCTACATGGGTGATTGATTATGGTACCTTGCACCACATGGCTTCATCACAAGATATTTTCTCATCCTTGGAGCCTTGTTCTGTGCCTTCTATTTTTATGGGTGATGATACTTCCATAGAAGTTTGTGGGAGAGTCTCTATTGAAGTGAGTGATGGGAAATTTTAGGATATTCTATGTGTTCCCTCATTATCAACTAATCTCCTATCTTTTTATCATATCACTCACATTGGTTCAAGAAAGAGAGTTGAGTTCACACTTGATTTTATGGTTATTAGGGGATTACATAATAATGCTACAGTTGTAGTTTGGAAAGTAGATCACTAGTCATAGTTGTATACTTTCTCACATTTTGCTCCTAATCAAACCTCTATTACTGTACTCTCTCATATAGATGGGGTAATTAAATTATGGAATGAATGATTCATCCATCTTAAATATTGCTAACTAGAATAACTCAATACCAATGACATGGTTTTAGAGTCACCTCATGTTTATTTTCTTGATAGTGTTTGCTAGGGTTACATACTTGTTAAGCATCCTGAATAGAATTATCATAAAGTCGGATCATGGAGAACTATACAAAGTTTGGATCTAATGCACATTGAAATTTTTGGTCCTTTTCCACAACTTTCATTTAGCAAGACTAGATATATTCTTAGCTTCATTGATGATTTTTCAAGGTACAAATGGGTGTATTTTTTTAAGTAGAAGTCTAAGGTATTTGATTAATTTTAGGACTTCAAGGCCATTTTATAAAAATAATTAGGTAAATCCATCAAGATTTTTTGCAAGGACAATAATGGTGATTTTGTCAGCCATCATTTTAAACAATTCTTCACATTAGAGTTGATTAAAATACAACATATAATTTAGGACAATCCTCAATATAATGGTGGTACAAAACACAAGAATAGGTCCTTAAATAAATGGAAAAATGTATGTGATACTCCAAATCTATTGTCTCTCAATCTTGGGCCAAGGCCATGAACTATGCTTGCTATATTTAGAAATGGCTTTTTCATAAAACATTGAAAGGATTTACTCCTTTCGAAGCATGGAGTGATTAGAAACTCATAGTTAAGGACTTTTGAGTATTTGGATATCCTATTATGGCCCACATTCCTAAGAATAAATGTAAGGCAATGGAACCTTAGAGTCAGCCTTGCATCTTCATTAGATAACCTAGGGTGTTAAGGGATATATGCTTCTCCATCCCACCACTCATGAGTTGTTCATTGAGAGAAGTGTTCATTTTTAGGATGGTCTTTCAGAATCCACACTTGATACTTCTCCCTCTTCCTTAGACTCATTGGGATTTGATGATAATTTTGATTATTCATATCCACTTGAATAACTTCTCGATGATCTAGATTATTCTTCTAGTTTTGATAATGAGATTAGTGATGGGGAATCACCTCCTTTCTCTCTTAGTCACTTTTCCTAGGATGAGGAATATCTTCCTAACTCTCCAACTTCTAGTCTATTAGCATGGGTAAAGGGCAAGGATATTTAATCTTATTTGACATTAATTGTAATAAAAAGGAGAAAATATATATGAGGTGTCAAAAAAGAGTCAAAAGGTCATAAGGTGTGAAGAGTCATAAAGGAATGTTAGGAGTCATTTAAAAGCCTTTATAGGTAATTATATGGGAAAGAGCAATTCAGACCATTGGTGTGAGTGAAAAATATCATTTGGGTCTCATTGAATTTCATGTTTATTCTTCTCCATATTTGTATTTATTATTTCCCATAATTAATAGTTTATAGTTGAAAATCTCATTTTATAGTCTTCCACTAAACTACCATCAACAATAGTGTGGTTGTATATCTAATTCAAGCCTAGGTCTACATTTATGACTATTTGTGTCTTTATGTTATTGGTCAAAATCATCGTGCAGGTCAAAATTTTAAGGCTGTGGCTACTCCAGATACCAATTTTGTGTGAATGGACTACCTTATTCTACATCATGAAAATATTTGAAAGATCACATGAATTGTGATGGTGATCTAGGATTTTTTAAAGTAAAAGAAGTGACAAAGTGGGATTTGAAGGATCCAAGCTATTATTTTGTTGTGGAGCCTATTTCTTAATTACGATGTATTTAAGATACTATACATTAAAAATGTACTATATACTCTATATTTATTCTCATCAAGGTTCGAGGGTGGTAGCCCCCAAAAAAATTTTGGACACCCTTTAATGGGAAACCATTTTTTTTGGTTTGACTTGGCCCATGGTTTTGGTACCCATTATTTTGTGATACCGCTTTGTTGATGTATTATGTATAGATAGATATTTTATAGGTAATACTTTATGAGAACAAAGGTTTGATAAGGAAGAATAGAGTGTGTGAATTCAAGTTCAAATTTAAGAGGGTTTGTTGAACATAGCTCCAAAAAATATTTATGCATTATAATTGTGAAAAGACTAATCTGAGAGTGGTTTGTCCTCTCATGGATTATCATAAAATCTAAGCAAGTGTTTCTTGGTGGATGTAGCCCACATTGGGTGAACCACATTAAATTTTTTCTTTTTATTTTTCACATTTATTTTTGTTCTTTTTGAATCTCTATTCATATCTATTATTATGATTCTATGTAATTATTTTACATTGATTTATGTATTTATTCCTAACAACTAGTATCAGAGATTTAGGTTGTATTTTCTAAAGTATTGAATCACAGGAAGGATTATTAGTTCAAGTGGGAGCTATGGTTGATGATCACAAATCAAAGGTTAAAAAGTTCAATGGACATAAATTTGGTCTATGGAAGATGTAAATGGAGGGTTACCTCTATCAAAAGGACCTCCATGCTCCACTAGGAGGAAAAGTAAAGCAACCAGTGCGTATGACAGATGAGGCTTGGGAGTTGATTGATAAAAAAGCACTTGGGGCCATTAGGTTATGCCTTGCATCTTCGATCACATTTAATATATCATAGGAGAAGACCATAAAAGGTCTCATGAATGCATTAGGGAAGTTATATAAGAAATTCTCTACCTCTAATAAAATATTTTTATTGAAAAAGTTATTTAATATGAAGATGTTTGAAAATGGTTCAGTTCTTGATCATCTGAATTAATTCAATATGGTTGTGAGTATGTTGAATTCTATAAAAATAGATTTTTATGATGAAGTTAGGGCTTTGCTTATTTTGTGTTCCTTACCAGAGAGTTGGAATATCTTGGTAATGGCTATGAGAAACTCAGTCTTTAATAATGCAAAGTTGAAGTTTGAGGATGTCATAGAAGTAATCCTTCAATGAGGAAATACGATAGAAACGGTTTGGAAAGACTTCTACTTCAGGTGATGCTTTGGTAGTGGAGAGTAGAGGGAGAAAAAAGTTTAGAGGAAAAGGAAAGCATGGAAAGTCAAATGGTCTTGAAAGGTCAAAATCAAGGGCTAGAAAGGTATGTTGGCACTATGGAAAGACTGGGCATGTAAAGAAGGATTGTTGGTCTCTTCAGAATAAGAACAAAAATCAAGAAGATACCAAAGAGGTGAATGTGACAATAGGTAATGTTTGTTAGGATGCATTAATTCTCTCTATTAACAATATTACTGAGTCTTGGGTTTTAGATCCAGGGGCTTCTTTTCATGCTACACCATATAAGCATTTTTTTATTGATTATGTTCAAGGGGATTTTGGACATGTTTACCTTGGTGATAATGAGCCTTGTAGCATAGTAGGAAAAGGAAGTGTTCAGATCAAGATGTAGAATGGGAACACTTGGCTACTAAATGATGTCAAGCATGTGCCTAAGTTGAGATGGAATTTGGTATCCATAGGATAGCTAGGCAGTGAAGGTTGTATGGTGAAATTTACAACAAATTCTTAGAAGGTAACTAAGGGTGCTCTTGTGGTAGCAAGAGGTAAGAAGGTTGGTACCATGTATTTATCAAGTAGTGTTGATTATTATAATTTAGTTGTTATATATGTAGATATAACTTTGTTGCATAACAGACTCGGTCACATGAGCCAAAAGGATATGAAAATTTTGAAGGATCAGTTGCCTAGATTGAAAGGATTTGATTTAGATTTTTGTAAAGACTGTGTGTACAAAAAATTTAAAATGGTTAATTTTATGAAGGTTGGACCTACGAATAAGGATAATAAGTTAGAGCTATTTCATTCAGATGTATGGGGCCTGACTGAGGTATCTTCTATTGGTGGGTCATCTTATTATGTGACTTTTATTGATGATGCAACTAGGAAAGTTTGGGTGTATGGAATTAGGAAAAAATATAATGTGTTTGATATGTTTAAAAGATGGAAAGCCTTGGTTGAGAATGAAACAAGTCTGAAGTTAAAATGTCTTAAGTCAAATAATGGTGGAGAATATTATAGCAATGCATTTTTTGATTGCTATTCAAGGAATAAAATTCATAGATAGAGGATGGTTCCAAGAATTCCATAGCAAAATGGAGTGTCAGAAATGATGAACATGACTATCATGGAGTGTGTTAGGAGCATGAGGTTGCATGCAAGACTGTCTCTTCAATTTTGGGTAGAAGCAATAAAAATAACTATATATCTGATAAACAGATGTCCATCTACTTTGGATGGAGGCATACCTGAGGAAGCTTAGTCTGGTAAGAAGGTTGATTATTCATTTCTTAGAATATTTGGTTGTGAAGCCTTTATAAGGATGATAGGACCAAGTTAAAGGCTAAGTCTAAAAAATGCACCTTTATTGGCTATGGTGAGGATGACTTTGGATTCTGGATTTGGAGTCTTAAGGACAAGAAAATCTTTAGGTCTATGGATGTTGTCTTTAATGAAAAAGTCATGTATAAATAATTGTTTTAGGATTAGAAAGAGGATTCTAGAAAAGAGTACATAGTATTGAAGAACATTGTAGATGATAAAATGTCCAAGAAACTAGTTCAGGCACCTACTCCATAAGAACCCCAAACTCCTGTGGTGAGAAGGTCTTCTAGGGTAATAACGAAACCTAAACATTTTTCTCCATCTCTTAATTATTTATTACTCACTAACAATGGAGAGCCAAAGTGCTTTGAAAAAAAAATGTAGGTAGATGTCAGGAAGAAGTGAGAGCAAGCTATGGATGAGGAGCATCAGTCTCTCATGGAAAATCAGACTTGGGATTTGGTAACCACATCTGAAGGTAAGAGAGTATTGCATAACAAGTGGGTGTATAGAGTTAAGGAAGATAATGGAGGAAAGAAAAGGTACAAGGCTTGGTTGGTGGTAAAGGGGTTTGCATAGAAGAAGGGAGTTAATTTCAATGAGATTTTTTCCCTACTGGTAAAGATGACTTCTATTAGGACTATTCTTGGGATAGTGGCAACAAAAGACTTACACTTAGAGAAACTAGATGTGAGGATTGCATTCCTTCATGGTGATTTGGAGGAAGAATTGTATATGGAGTAATCACATGGATACAAGGTCACATGAAAGAATAAAATGGTGTGCAAACTAAAGAAGATCTTGTATGTCCTAAAATAAGCTCCACAATAGTGGTACAAGAAATTTGATAGTTTTATGATGGAGTAGGGATACTCTAGGTGTGATTCAGACCATTGCATATAAATCAAGAAGTTTGATGATGGTGATTACATTATCCTTTGTCTATATGTGGATGACATGTTAGTTGTAGGTAAGAACATGTAGGAAATAAAGGTACTCAAGGAACAACTTATTAATTCCTTTGCTATGAAGGATTTGGGAGTAGAAAAATAAATACTTGGTATCAGAATAACCTGGGATAGGAAGGAATAAAAGCTGAATTTATCCTAAGAAGAGTACATCAAAAAGGTCTTGTAGAGGTTTAGTATGCAAGATGATAAACTGGTTGGGACTCCTTTGGTATGTCATTTCAAGTTATCAAAGGAGTAGTGTCCCAAGATAGAGGAGGAGAGAATACATATGTCACATGTACCTTACTCATCAACTATTGGTAGCTTGATATATGCCATGGTGTGCACTAGGTTAGATATTTCCCATGTAATGGGAGTAATGAGTAGGTATATGAGTGATCTAGGTAGAGAACACTAGAAGGCGGTGAAGTGGATCCTTTGATATTTAAGAGGGACCATGGGGATAGTTTCAAGCTATGGTGGATTGGACACCACTTTGAGTGGTTATGCAGATTCGAACATGGCTCAAGATTTAGTTAGTAGGAGTATAATAGGATATGTATTTACTATAGGTGACATAGTGGTGAGTTGGATTTCATGACTATAGAAACTTGTGGCTTTGTCAACCATTAAGGTTAAGTATGTTTCTACCACAAAGGCAAGCAAAGGAATGATTTGGTTATATTAGTTACTTGAAGAGTTGGGACATAAGTAGGAGGAAGGGAAGCTATATAGTGATAGTCATAGTGCTATACATCTAGCAAAGAACTCTGCTTTCCATTCTATGATGAAGCATATATAGTTGAGGTACCATTTCATCAGGATAGCTTTGAAGAAAGAGAAGTTGAAGCTGGATAAGATTTATACCTGTTAGAATCCTATGGACATGATGACCAAGGTGTTCACAAGGGAAAAACTAAAGCTATGTTAACTTTAATTTGGCCTTCACAGTTGATAGTGAAGGGTTGAGAACCTTGATTAGAGGAAATTAGTCTCCAAGTGGGAGATTATTGTGTTATGGAGCCTATTTCTTAATTAAAATGTATTTGAAATACTATACATTAAAAATGTATCATTTTTTTGGGTTGATTTGGCCCATGGTTTTGGTACCTATTATTTTGTAATACTAATTTGTTGATGTATTATGTATAGATAGATATTTCATACGTAATACATTATGATAACAAAGGTTTGAGAAGGAAGAATAGAGTGTGTGAATTTAGGTGAAAATTTCAGAGGGTTTGTTGAGCACAACTCCAAAAAATATTTGTGCATTGTAATTGTGAGAACCCTGATCTGAGAGTGGTTTTTACTACTATGGATTGTAATAAAATCTAATCAAGTTTTTCTTGGTGGATGTAGCCCACATTAGGTGAACCATGTTAAATCTGGTCTTCTTATTTTGCATGTTTATTTCTATTCTTTCTACATCTCTAATCATATCTATTATTATGATTATATGAAATTGTCCCACATTAATTTATGTATTCATTCCTAATAGCTATGAGTGTTACAAGGGATGGGAATTAGATGACAAAATACTATGTGGCTTTCATATATTTTAAACATCTTATCAATGATGTAGCTAATAATCAAGCTACCATGAACATACATAACACTTGCCCAACTGGCTACGAATTGGTACAACTTTTATTTATAGTCTTGGATATCGAGCTAGAGTTTATTTGAAGAATATGGTGAACAAAATAAAAGGGAGTTATGGAGGGTACAATACATGTTTAACCACCAACACAATGTGGCTATAATGCTCTTGAATCTATATGAAGATAAACCTCAATGTATGTTTTAATGGGAGGCAGTGTTATGGAGCATGAACATGTATGGCCAAAAGAAGATCAATTACGTCTTGGTTTTGACCATTGAAAAATTCAAGAAAAGCCACCTAAAAATTAGTGTATTGAAGGTTTAAAAGATTACATAGAGAAATCCAAAAGAATACAAGATATTATTCAAGCCATAGAAAGCCTAATATATAGGCAAGAAATAAGCTCCTACAAATATAGAGGTAGGTGAAACAAAAAATTGATAGGAATAATACAATATAAAACCCATAAAATAATATTGGTTATAACAATATAACCAAACACATAAGTCTTAATATTTATAATACCCTCCCTTAATGACTAAACCTGAAACAAATCCAAGCTTAACTTAGAATTTTATAAATTTATCTTTACATAAGGGTTTCGTCATTATAACAACTGGTTTCTCAAAGGTGGGGTAATAATAAAGACATAAGTCTTCATTAGAAACCAACAGTCAGATGTAGTGATGGTGAACTTCAATGTGCTCTGTCTTGGCATGAAATATTAGATTCTTCACCATCTTTAGAACACTTTAGTTGTCACAGTAGATAGGTGTAGGTGCCGATGAATCAAGTTGAAAATCCTCTAATACTGATTGAAATTATAATACCCTCCCTTAATGACTAAACATGAAACAACTCCAAGCTTATCTTAGAATTTTATAAATTTGTCTTTACACAAAGGTTTAGTCATTATATCAGCAGGTTTTTCAGAGGTGGGGAAATAATAAAGACATAAGTCTTCATTAGAAACCAACTGTCAAATGTAGTGGTGGTGAACTTAAATGTGCTTTGTCCTGGCATGAAATACTAGATTCTTCACCATCTTTAGAACACTCTATTTGTCATAGTAGATAGGTGTAAGTGTCGATGATTCAAGTTGAATATCCTCTAATACTAATTGAATCCACATCAATTCTCTACATGCACTAACAACTAATTTATACTTTGGTTCAGTGGAAGACAATTCTACCATATTTTGTAGCTTACTTTGCCAAAAAAAGGCTCCTAAACCAAGAGTGAATACATAACCTATGTTAGACTTTATAGAATCAACTAAACCTGCCCAATCTGAATTAGTGTACCCTGCTAGCCCAAACTCAACATATTGCTTATATAGAATGCCAAAGTCAAGAGTACCTTTGACATATCTAAGAACCCACTTTGATCTTGCCAATGTTCTTGATGATGTTTGGCCATAAAGTGAGTAAGATAACTAACTACAAAACATAAATCTGGTCTAGTAGTAGTAAGATAAATTAAACTACCTACTAATGGACAATAAACCATTTCATCAACTAGTGGTGAATTAATGTTAGTTGAGGGTTTTATCCCAACTTCCATAGGTGTAGCTGCTAGATTCAATCATTCATTCTAAATTTATCTAACAAAGACTTAACATATTTAATTTGAGATATAAAAATTGAGTGCCCAAAAATATAATATTATAAAAACTCCACACCTAGCCAATATTGAAGCATGCCTAGATTAGTCATTTCAAAAACAAAATAGATATAAACTTTCACCTATTTAATCAAATCAATGCTACTTCTAGTGATGGCAAGATCATCAACATATACAACTAGGACCACTATGTCGTCACCAACTATTTTAACATAGAGAGTAGATTTTGCATCACATCTTTTAAAACTAGACTCTCTAAGATATTTGTCTATTTTGAAGTATTAGGCTTGAGGAGCCTGGTTAAGTCCATACAAGGACTTCACTAACTTATAAACCATATGTTCCTATTAGGCACCTGGAATCCCTATGGTTGTCATGTATACTTCCTCCTCTAAATCCCCATTCAGAAAAGCACTTTTTACATCCATATGAAACACTAGCCAACCAAACTAAGCAACAATGGATATAATCATTTTGAATGTTACCATTTTAGCTATAGGGGTAAATGTTTCTTCATAATCTACTCTATTTTATTATGCACACCCTTTTGTAACAAGATGAGCTTTATATTTGTCTAAAGAACAATAAGATTTTCATTTTACCATATAAATCCATTTGTAACCAATGGATTTCTTACTATGAGGTAACTCAGACAAAACCTAAGTACCATTCCTAGTGAGTGCATCATATTCCACCTTCAAGATAGATTCCCATTATAAATTTCCTTTAGCATCTACATATGCATTAGGCTCAAAATTTTGTGAAATATTGGAATTGAGAGCAAAATTTACTTGCTTAAGATTTGGTAATACTTATTTCCCTAATATTCACACATATTGTGTAAAATATTTGATAGGAAAGAGAAATCCAAAGCACATTGGTGCAATATTGGCATTTTGACTCAAACTAAATTGATCAAATTTAGTTGGCCCATAAATTGAATTGCCCCATTTAGGGATACCCTAGCTAAAATCAGCACTTGAATATGTCAGTTTCATATCATTGAGTGTGTTTCAGAGTTTTTAGGCCAAATTGTGCATTTTGGGTGTAAATTGGCCAAAACCCTGATTGGAGGTTATCGATGGCCAGTTTTAGGTGGATACAGTTTGTCCATGTTTGAGAAAGTGTTACAATTTATAAGCACAATAACATCTTCTCAAAGAATGAAAAGGTCCTATATGCCTACAACTACAATAATGATAAACTAACTATATGATGCCCCATCGAGGGAATGGTTGGCCCAAGTAAGTTGGCAAATAGTCCCTCGAAAAGAAAGAAGCAAAATGAGGGAACCAAAGAAAGGAAAGATGATGGGGTGAAAACATAATTATAGTGAAAAATTAGTCAAAATCATTGATAATTCAAGTGGGATGGTGTACAATGGTTTGACCAAAGGTGGTTATAAGTATTGTACCCTGATAGTGGCAACATGGTATGATAACATAATGATTTTCCCAAAGATGGTTATAATCATTGAGAAGATGGAGCTGCCCTAGTTAGGATAGACAAACAAGATAACAACATGCCCTTGTATAGGCAAAAAACATAAAGTGGTGACAACATAATGATTTTCCCAAAGGTGATTATAATCATTGAGAAATACAGGTGGAATGGTGTGCAATGATTTGCCCATTGGTGGTTATAATCATTAGACCTCGATTATGATAAACATGATAAACTTGACCAAGGATGATGATAACTTAAGACAGAGGGTAATGATGAATTGGAACACCCTACTAGTAGGGAGATGCTCATTTAAACTAATTAAATTTAAAATTCTTTCATGGTTAATTACTCTATTTGAGATATGATTAGGATTGAATTAGGACGTCAGTACTGAAAAGAGGCTGCCATTGCTGAATAGACTTCTTAAATCTAAGGTTTATTTTAACAAGTGTTGGTAGGCATCATGGTATAACATCATGAGGACTTGGTCAAAATATGCATGAAGATTGACTCCCATAATCCAATACTTAAAATAAAACAATGCACCAATGATAGAAACCATGATGACAATGTAAACATATGAATATGGATGGATTCAAGTGTAAGTGTGTGCAAAGAATCACCCAATGAGCACGCATAAACTGTATCAAGTTAATAGTGCTGAAAGCAAACAAACAGGTAGACAAATAAATAAAAATAAGCAAAAATAAACAAATAAACAATGCAAGTAGAAATAAACTGAATAAAGGTAATAGTACTGAAAGCAAACAAGCAGGCAGACAAAAAAGTAGAAATAAACAAACAAATAATGAAATAGAAACCCTACGGACATTGCCCCTAAAAAATAGGTGACAACTTAACAAACAAAAAAATGGGGGAATAGAAGAAAAGGAAGGGGGTGACCAAGATGTATCCATATTCACTAAGAAAGTGGACTCTACCTACATAGTTCCATGGATGTAATATCCAATAAAAAACTTTATGCCAAATGTAGTTCTCCCAGGGAATGGGAAGAATATGAAATCTGAGGAAAACAAACAAAATGAATATGAGAGAAGAATATGCATGGACTTGTAAAATGGTAACTGCATAAGAGAAATGGCCAAAAAGGATGGAGAAACTAAATGACAAGTGATTTTCTTGTAACATAGTGAGGGTTCCCAGAATCTTTAAGGCAAAGAAGTGATCAATATTTTTGTTCTTTTCTAATAATTTTTCAAATGTTTTTGGAACTATTTTGGAGTATCTCAACTCAATCGAGAATGACGAGACACTAAATGGTTTAATCTCATAAAAAGATGAGAGTGTGCCTTAGGTTTCTCATAAAATAGTGAGAGCATGGCTTAGGTTGCTTGTAAAATAGTGAGAGCATGGCTTAGTTTGATCACAAAATGGTAAGAACGTGGCTTAGGGTACTCAAAAAATAGAGAGAGCGTGGCTTAGGCTACTCACAAAATGGTGAGAGCATGGGTTAAGGTGACTGAGTTGACCTCAACAAGTATTGAGCACTGCCTACATATTCCTAGAGTAGGACCTCAAGTCACTATAGTTCTACCCTTATAATGGAGGAATTTGACTAGTTTAGTAGCCAATTCAAACAAAATAGGCACATTTGGTAAAAAGGCATAGTATGACATAAGAAGGGGCAAGTTGGTATGTCAAGGATTAGTGTTGCCCATAGTTTACCCATAGGTGGTTATAACCAAGACATAATGACATAGATCAATGGTACTAATTTGACCAAAGGTGGTTATAATTAGTAGAATATCGGAGGTAATAAAGACATAACAAATAAAAGATGAAACTATCAAAACTTTGGTCACACTATCCTAAAATATAATCTCTATCTAAAGTACTTAAACTAATTAATGAACTAATCAGATACCTCGATGTTTAAAATTCATAATGAATGAAAAAAACCAAGGTCAAATGAGCTAGGCTTGATAAGACACTAGGTTTATAAATCAGAAGTGGAAAGTGGATACGGCAAAGAGACAGGATAAGGATGGTATTTGTATAATGAAGAATAGTGATAAAATAACATAACTAAAATGGTAATTATAGATAATACACCCTATCACTCAACCATATTACCACTTAAGATGAATAATATTCATCAGCTCTAGAAGTTCATCACTGTCTAGTGTGGTGAGCCTGTATGCTCCTAATCCATAATCTACAATAATGATGAAAGGCCCTATCTAGTTTGGCTTGAATTTCCCTTTATGTTTCTTCTGAGTTGTGGTATTCTTTTGGTTTTCTTTAAGAACAAGATCACCAATTTTAAATGTTCTATACTTAACACATTTATTATAGTGGACTTTGAGTCAGTTTTGATATGATTGAAAATTATTGAGTGCGACTGTGCATTTTTCATCAAGTAGATCTAGCTTTTTGTAGGTGAGCTACTCAATATTCATGATCATCTAGGACATGCTTGAAAGAGATGTGTAGTGAAGGTAATTCAACCTCAATGGTAAGGATGGATTCAATACCATAAATAAGTATGGAGTGGATCTTATGGGGGTATGATGATTGGTACGGTATGCCCAAAGGGTAGGGAATGTCTGGAGGTGCCAATCACGACTGACATCATTGATAATATTTTTGAGAATGTTGATAATGGTTTTATTAGATACATTAGCTTGGCCATTGCCTTGAGGGTAATATGCTATATAAAAATGTTGTGTGATGTTGTATTCAATACATAACTAGTCTATATCCTTGTTATTGAATGATCCTCCATTATCAAATATAATGTCAGAGGGGATACCATAGCAGAAAATGAGGTGGTTGAAAATGAATTTGGAAATTTGCTTTCCAATCATGTAAGTGAAATAATCACTAAGAAGCATGATCCATTTATCCATTCTTCCTTGTAAATTTATTTTAGGTAGTAGATACTTGAGTGGATCTACTTTTGAAATGACCATGGTCTTATTATTCAACATGTAATTGCATAGTTTCTAAGCTATAAAGATCATTTCTAGATAAGCTTTTTCAATAGGTGTATAGTTATATTCATATGTAACCAAGGTACGACTTAGGTAGTATACAATGTGCTCCTTTCCTTTGTCATCATGTTGAGTCAATAGTGCTCCCAGAGCATGATCGGTAGTTGATAGGTACAACAAAAAGGACTTTCTTGGCATAAAAGGTAATAAAATAGGCAAATTAATAAAATAGTCTTTGAGTTGTTGAAAAGTTGTTTGGTAGTGATCATTTTAGTGAAATGTAAATCCTTTCTTCAAAAGGTGTATAAATAGATGGCACTTGTCTATTAACTGAGAGATGAAGCATCAGAATGACTAGATCTTACCCTATAAACTGTAAAGTTGCTTTAAATTTGTTGGTGGTGGAATCTCAATTATAGCATGGACTTTAGCCGAATCAACTTCAATACCTTTACGAGACACAATAAATCCAAGTAGTTTACCTGAAGTTACACCAAACACATATTTATTTGGATCGAGTCTGACTTTATACTTCCGTAATCTTTCAAATATATTATGCAGTACTGCTAGATGGTCGACCCTAGTTTTAGATTTTCCTAATATGTCATCGACATAGTCTTCAACAATATCATACATCATATCATGGAATATGATAGTCATGGCCCTTTGATACGTAGCTCCAGCATTTTTAAGACCAAATGGCATCACTTGATAACAAAATGTTCCCCATGGAGTGGTAAACACTATTTTATGTTGGTATTTTGGTGTGATTATGATCTGGTTGTATCCTAAAAATCCATCCATGAGTGAAAACATTTCATAACTAGCCATGGAGTTAATGATCATGTCAATATTAGGCAAGGAAAAATCATCTTTAGGACAATCTTTGTTGATGTCTCATAAATTAGTACAAATTCTAATTCCTTTAGGATTTTTACTAATAGGTACAACATTATAGATCCATTCAGATTAGTCAATGGATCAGATACATCCTACTTCTAAGAATTTTTCCAACTCTTTCTTTACCAATATAACAATGCAAGGATGTATCTTACGTAACTTTTGTTTTACCAGTTTGGCATCAGGATTAACCATAAGGTGGTGTAGAACCAAGATAGGGTATAAACCTAGCATGTCAAAATAGGCCCAAGCAAAAATATCCACAAACTCTCTCGATAGAGCTAGAAAGACATTGTGTTCCTCCTTAGTGAGGGATGCACCTAATTTTATCCATTTCAATTCTGATGGAGTCTCGATGTTTACCTATATTGTATCTTTAACTAGAAGGGTTGAACCATCTTCTAAGATAGTAGGCAATGATTTAAACTATTGAATTATTTTAGGGTCCTCTGTTAGGACTTGCTTTTCAACTTCTCCTAAGCATGATGAATCTAGGTCTTGTAATGGAAGATCTAGCCATGTGACAAAAATAGTAAAGAATTCTTCAAGAATTTGATCAAGTACTTGTTATTTCTCAAAGCTGAACTTTGATCCACAAGCAAGTTCATTGTTGGTGGTCTCCTTGTCTAATTTGAAGAATAATGAACAGTCCCATCTAATGGCACCTAAAATAGGTTTTCACCACTAGACTGACCTTTATCTTTACTTTTTCCCTAGTCCAAAAGCACCTCAAAGGGGTTTTTACTTTGATACCTCAATGTTTTACTTATTTATTTTTGGCTAAGGGTTTTCACTTGCTCTCCAAAATAGTATGCAAGATCCAATGTGATTGAGAGTCTTGATTTTTGATTACCCAATGGAACATTGTCTCAAAGGCCTAAGAAATTATAGAATGCTTCATCATTATGGAACTCATCAATCGGTAGACTAGATTCTTCTTGGTCCCAATCTATCAGTTGGGGATAATATAATGGCAAAGGGTTAGGATGAATGGCCAAGGTAAGGGTATAAATGGTATTATTATCAAACATGTTGGTTTCAACTAGGTTATCAAAGGTGAGGCTATGATCAAACTCTACTTCATTATCTACATCATCATCATGTGTCACTGGTGATGGAGTTTGAATAAGGTATGTGGGGTCACCTCTAGGTGGTTTAAATCCATGTCCATAAGATCTTTCATACCTAGTCATGAAAATTGGCTTGATGGTTCCTTGTTGATTTGGTCCTAGGCCTCTTCCTTCATAATTGTGATGTTCCATGATCATAGTAGGATAATTTTCACTTTTATAACAATCAACTTGGTTGTCATTATATAACCATGAGTTGTCCCCTTTACGAGGGTCAGGTCCTAGGCCAGATGCTGGTATAAATGTGATAGGTCTCTTATCTTTGTTCTTTTATTGCCAATGCATATGCATGATGACTTTAGGTCACCTAAAGGCTTTTGGATTTTGAGGAAGATTGGAAATATGAAATGTATCATGGGTCATATATTTTCCTGATCCATTATCCAAAATGGTGAAATGATTAGAAGCTTCAAGAGGTGGCATGCGGGAAAGGGAATCTAAGGTATTAGGATCTATGCAATTATCTGATGAAAGATCAATAAGTATAACCTTTTCTTTGTTCTACTTAGAGCTTAGATTCATACCATACTAATAATTATAGCTTTTAAATTTAGCCTCAAGATGCTTACAATGATCATATGGGTGTAAATCTCTTGAAATATTCACTTCCATCCCTGAGTGGGAAAACTTGATACATTGGTGCAACATTGACAGGACTGCACGAATCTCATGTAACTAAGGCCTTCCTAAAAGCATGTTATATGATAAATCAAGATCAAGCACATGGAAAAGTGTATCATGGGTCAAAATCCCAATGATAATTGGAAAACTAATGGTGCCTTATGATTATCTTTCTTGATTATCATAAGCTTTGATGGTTATTATTTTTGGTTGAAGATTTACCATTATGTACCGAAGAAGGTTGATGAGCTTTAGAGACACTATGTTGAGGCCTGATCTATTGTCTATAAGGACACATTTCAATTTATGTCACTTTATATAAAATTCTATGTATAATGGATTATTATTGAGTGGGCAAAGGGAAGACATATCACTTTGGTTGAATGTGACTTGTAGGGCTAGAGCTAGGTGTCTAACCAAAACTTGAAATTGATTAGGGGATATGTCACTAGCAACCATGGATTGGGTCAAAAAATCATTCAAGATTTTTTTATGGATTATTGACATTTGTATCAAATCTAAAATAGAAATTTGTGTTGGTTTCTTCTATAATTATTTCACAATATCAAACTTCTTATCTTGGTCAGTAGTGAATGGTTTATTTTGAGATTGAAATGTTGGTTGGATGATAGGCAAAGTGGTAGATGGTTGTGGGCCTGAGATAGTAATTTTCAACCTCTATTTATGAATGCATAATTAGAATTAAACATTGGACCATTATTGCTAACTGATGTTAGAAATGGTGTGGGACCAGACATGACAAGTCTTGATTACCGATGCACTTACATGTGGTCATGTGGCAAGGACAAGTTGTTGATATAAAGTCCAAAAGGGGAAGTCCTAATTTGTTGGTTTGCCTGTATGCACTCCCAAGTCAAAGAAGGATTATCCATGTGATGTGACTGAATATTGTTGTTTAGCATTGGTCTAGGATGATTAGTATTTAGTCTAGGATTAATGGAGATGGTATTAATACTACCCCTTACAATATGACGTACAAACCTGTTGTAGTCATGTGCAAGTGCATGGTAGGTTTGTTGGTTGTTACCATTCTAATCTTGGTTTTGTCTATTTTTCTATCATTGCAGGTTCTACTACTAATTTTGTTGGTTCTACTAGTTTGGCCTTTGATTTTGATACTAATGATTTTGTTTTTGTACTAGCCATTATTGTTGTTGCTGATTGTTCTACTGTTATTGATTGTTATGTCAGGGAAAGGGGTTTTAATAGATCCCAAGAGTTTGATTAAAAGTATAAGCATCATTATCAAATTTTATCTCCCCATTATCCAACATATTCTCAATTAAATGCTTGATTTGGACACATCTTCATAGATTATGCTCGTTGATCTGATGATAGTCATAGAATTAATTTTCATGGTACCAATCAAGATAAGGAATGCCCTGCAGATAATGCTTTTGTATAGGCCAAATAATTAGATTAGTGATAATAAGCTTGTGAAATATAGACTCAATAGGTTCTCCTAGGTCACTAAAGACATGACATGTAGGCACTATCTTTTTAAGTGGAGGGGTTTGTAATGGTAAAGGCTATTGTATTTGTTGTGCAAGTTTTGGTTGTTATTCTTTTGACATTGGTTGGAGAGGTTACTGGGTAGGAGTAAGATGAAAAGGTGGTGTAGATGATGTTTTTACCATTTGCACATGATGGGATTTGGTTACTCTATTTCCCACAACATTCCTATTATGGTTGAATTGCTTCAGTCTTTCATGGTTATTGGCCTACACCAATTGTGATGCTGGACCTTGAATGAGATATTGGTCATATCCTTGATTGGTACCTTTTTGATTAGTTGAATTAATCTCGATGAATCTTTTATTGATGAGCGCCCTCTTGATCAACAAACCTTTATCAATGATTTATTTGAAAGTATGCACACATTGTAGTTCCAATTGATAAGTTATCTCACTGTGCAGATTTTTGGTAAACACAATGGTTAATTGTTTATCTAATAAACTATGGGTGAAATAGCTTGCAAGGGCTCTCCATCATTATAAATAACTTTCAAAACTCTCATCAAATTTTTTATTTGCTTATGTTAAGTCCACTAATGAAATCTCATGCTTGAGATTATAGGAAAAGTGATGCACAAAATTATCAAAAAGATCATCAAAATCCACTACTGAGTTCTTGGGAAACTTTAAAAACCACTCCAAGGCTTGTCTAGCCAAGCTCCTTGGAAATAATATCAAAAGGTATATGTCGTTATATGCCAATAGTTGACATGTGATAAATAATTTGATCAAATGAGCCTTAGGATCACCTTTCCCTTTGTATTTGTCAAATTTGGGTGGTTCGTATCTTGGAGGAAATGGTATCTAAAATTAATCCATTTTGAATAGATAGGAACATACATCATCAAATTTGAACTTTTTAATTTATTTACCAGCTTGAATGGTAGCAATTGGATCCTTCATCTATTGTAATTCTTGGGATAGGAAACTAGAAGGATATTGGTTTGATGGAGAATTTGGGTTTTGATAGATGGTTGGGAGGTCACAAATGGAACACTTTGACCAGGGTATGATGGAGATACTTAGTGGGGTATATTGGCTTGGCTGGGGAATGGACCAAGAATACACATATGTAGATTAAAATGTACATGGAATTACACATTTGATTACAAGATATTCTAGTTTGGGTTGGTGATAAAGTTTTGAATTAGAGTATTTTGTGGTTGGGATGGAGGGATATAACTATATTGTGCCTGTTGTGGTTGAAAAGGGACATGTTTTTGACTAATCAAACCTTGCTATTGAGTGGGAACTTGTGGATCAAGACCCTGTCTATAGATTTGTGGCACATTTTGAACCAATAGTTGTCTAGTAGGTACTTGAGAAACATGGGGACCTCCTTGTTGCATGAATCCCTGTGAGGAAGTGAAAGTAAGTTATAGATTCAACATCTATCATTGACCAATATTTTCACATTGTTGACTAGTCATTACTTGGTTTTGTATTGGCATATTAGTCTATGACTGAAGAGGTATGTTCGTCATTACCTAATGAGGTGGAACATTTATTGCCCCTAATTTAGGTGGAAATGTATTTGTCCTCTATTGTGTTGATACACTAGATTGTGCCTGTTGTTGTTGAATACTAGTAGCTACTTGTTGAGGAGGAGGATTCATCACATTCTACCATTGAGGTGTGACATTATCCATTGTTTGGTTACCCAATCCTATGGGTTTTATAATTGAAGAAATAATTGGTTGAGGTTGGGGTGTAGAAACTGATATTCCTTGGTATGATGACCTATTCATAGGATTAACTATAAGCACATGTTGTTGGCTAATTATTTGTGAATTAGTACCACTTTAATCAAGATTAAATGTTGTTTGCACATTATTTACTATGTTTGGCTCACTATTCAATGTAGAGGCCGAAGATACTTCTTCAATAATGGGCATATGCATCAAGTTATGTATTGAAATAGTTTATACAAATGGGTTAGAATTTGGATTCTCTTGTCTAGTTAACTCTATCAGTTGAAATAACTACGTCAATAAGAGGCTTAATCACCATGTTCATCTAATTGAAATCATATGCTAGATTCAAATATGTTTGATATGCTATCTGCATTTGGTTAAAGTGATATTCCATGATGTTTTTTTGCCTCGATCAGATATATTAGGATCTTGGTACATTGTTTGAAGAAGCCCATTGATCGTAAATGATATTGTTGGGCACTCTTACTAGACTTGGTAAATTTTCATGGGGGAAGTTTGCTGGAAACTTAGCCCTTACCTCTATGGCTCTAACCAAAATCTCATCTTTATTCTCTAACAAATGTCACTCAAACAAAAATGGATCATATGTGGAATTCATATTAGTAGAATATTATTGTTTAAGTATTGGCTCATCCACTACATGTATTATAGCTAGGTATTGCATGGTTTGCTCTTGGTCTTGTTCTGAATATGGTGGTGTGTTAACCAGATAGTTAGCCAATGGATCTTGGCTTTGTTCCCCTAATTAGTATTATAAGAGGGATAAGAATCCATATAATAAGAAATATTATTTTCATAGGGTTATTGCACCATTTCTTCTTGTGCAACTACATTACTAATCCCTGGATTGTACATGAGTCCACTATGAGTGTAGGAATACATGTTGGGATCCATAGTTAATGTTTTTGCCATAAAAGGTCAAAGATTTCTATAAAATCTAAAAAGGACAATGTTTAAAATAGATGATGTCCCACCTTCATCTAGATTTGTCAAAAGGATCAAAAGGTTTATACAAAGTTTTGTGAGGAAACAAGCTAGCGTGAAGTATCTAACATTTCACTATTCACACAAAGATAAGCAAGTAAATGGTCCTAAAAATAAAAATGCCAAACTCTAAGGTCAAAGTGTTTCAAATTAGTCTAATTTGGGAATTTAAAAGTTAATAGGTCTTTTGGCCAAATGCAGCATCAAAATCTAGGCTCAAACAAGGCATGTGTTAGGACTCTTGGGCAAACAATGTCAAAAGCTAGACTTTGAAAATAGATGAAAGTTTTTAATCTAACAGATTTAAAACACTTCTAACAAACACTAGGCACATGATTCTTAGACATGAATTTGATCTACTAAGTATAAGGTATGAAACAAAAGGCATTGTAGCAATAGTTTATTTTCTCATAAAGATGGTATAAAATTGGGTTCTTTTTTACAAACAAGCTAGATAAAAGTGATTAGTAAAACCATTTTAGACAAAATATCACAAAAGTACACTCAAATTGGTCTAAAAATGTAGAAGAAAATTTGAAACCTTATGCAAGAAGGTCTATGAAACAATATTCAAAATGTTTTGGGTAGTACAAAAATGCTATACTACCCCAAATATGTGATAAAAAGGTTTGTTTCAAAAACTCTCTAAGGCAAAGATGCTTTCCTACAATTTTGACAGCATAACACTATCTTTATTGACTCAAAGATGTTGTGGTGCATAAACTTAAAGTGTAAGTGTTTAGAATTAAATGGCTTAAGTCTATCAAGTGATGATAATGATTATGAGTCTTTAAGTGACCTTCAACCTAAATTAGAAATTAAACCCAAGTTCCCTCAAGTTTAGTGTAAATGGTGAATCCACTTAACACTTCAAACCTATGAACTTGTAAAGGTGTAATTCCAAATTTAGATTTTAAGTGAAAGACTTAAACAACTTTGGTAAATATCTAGACTCAATTGGGCAACATAACTGTGCCAAAGTGGATCATATGACTCTTAAGCTTTTGATGAAATTTTGAACAAGGCAAATTGATGATCTCACATGGACAACATAATGCCTCTTTGTTCAAAGGACAATTTGGACTATGTGTTTGGTTTGGATTGTTTGTTTACACCAAGATTGTGACTCCAAACAAGACTTTAAACTAGGACAAGACCAACTAATTAATCATCCTTAGATCTTGAACTGACAAGGTTGCTTGGTATTGTTAGAATCCATCAATATATGTCATTTGAGAGGATTTTAAGTGTTCATCCAAAAGTAAATGTGTATTATATAGTAGGGTTTTTACCCCCCCTTCTCTCAAATGACAGTACTATGACATGGACCTTGAGGTGCACCTTACACCAACAATACTTCCAAGATAAATGGGGATTTATCTAAGATCTAGCAAGTTTCCAAATGATCTAGGGGAATCAATTGCATAATGAATTTCACACCAAATAATGCAAAAGAAAAATGCAGATTTTGGGTCCATATCACTTGGCTTTTTGTAAAAAGGTCTAGTCCTTTTTAAAACCAATACATCTTGTTATTTTCTAAGTGTAGTGTAATGTCCAAAGTGCCACTACGTCCCATGTGCAAATCCAAAGGAGCTAAATGAAGTCAATGTTGGGAGATGAAACCTGGATCAAAGCTTCCCTAAAGAACTTATGGGAGGTGATGAAGTCCCCCTCGCAAGCCAAGATGCATAAAAAATAAAGAAAACATGAAAATAGAAAGACTTTAGGGTTGTTTTCAAGGTCACCTAAACTTTTATGAGTTTCTAGGGAGTGCTTTAAATGACTTTCTTTCTAATCCTTAGACTAGGCTACTTGCAATAGGTATGATGCTTTTGATTCCAAGGGTTTCCTATAGGGGACAAATGGAAGAGCATACATGCAACATCCATATTTTTTGCAAACAAAAACTTAATTAAATAACTATTGAAAACAAGAATTGACAAGTGTGTTCAATTTTAAACCCAAAATGAAAGATTTGGTGGTATTCATTTGACCCCTTGGTCTTAGTTGCAAATGTTGAAAACATTCACCAAAAACATGTAAATTCTTTGTTAAACACCCAAAAAAAGGTTCATAATTGATTTTTAAGCATGAAAAGATGATTTAAACATGTTTTGAACAAATATCAAGCTTGGTCCTATAGTAAAATTATTAGCATGTCCTTTACCTTTGAAGCTATTTTTAGCTTGAAACAATGAACTTTGAAAAAGTAGCTCTTGAGTCTATGTTTTTTGGAAAAACACAGTGACCAACGTTAGTTATTACCACCAACATCAATTAATCTAGCTAATCGAGATTTGATTGATGTCGATTTTGCTAACTGACATTGATTAAGTAGGTAATTGATGTCGATATTACTTGTCGACTGTGGCAAACAAAAATGACAAAATAAAGTTATAAAATCAATTTGCAAGAGTTTAAAGGCTCAAATAAATATTTTAGAGTTTCAAAATGATCTTATTCATGTGTAGGATGCATATAGTCCCACTAGGTGTGCCATTCTGGGATGTAGGAATTTGAATGAAGAGCGGATGATTAGTATGGTGTTAGTTCCAAAATGAAAACAAAATGAAATAAACACACTAATAGCATAACATCTCTAGGCCTAGACACTAGGAAGAACTTAGTTAACAAAATAAAATGAAAAACACAACTAAAAATCAAGGAATCAAATACAAGAATTCCTTCACCTTCCTTGGATGCTCTAAATGCCTTTGTAGTATTGGCTTGCTCAGTTTTGTGCTCATGAAGTCCTTGGCAATAGAAGCTTAGCTACCTCTATCTCTCCTTGGTTGTGGCTTTGGCTTGGCTTGGCTTGGAATCAATTTATCATGGTAACACTAATTTCAATGGCTTCTTGAATTTATTTACGCATTATAACTTTGCACTAAAATAACTTTTTTGAAATGATGTTGTGAGGCCTCCTATTTATAGATTTTTGAGAATGATCAGAATCAACCTCAACCATCCATATCAAGATTGAGATGTGTGGTTGAGTATTAATTCAATTTTTGGAATTAAATTTTTAATTATCCTCATCATGACATTGTAATAAGGAAAAATTAAGAGGCATAGAGGGCATCATAGAAGGCCTTGATGAGGCATGGAGTGCATGAATCCTAATATTTGTGGCATTTATGGCCTAGGGATGTTTTCCAAAGAAATGAGGGCACTTGATGATGTAGATATTTAATATTCATTTCTAAAAACAAGTATTCAATAATTTTCCATGGAATTTTTGATTATGCTTTTATTTGGGTTAATTAGCTCTTAAACATAATTAAGCACTTAGTGCACAAATTACTCAAATTGATCAAAATGCCTTGTTATTGGTCTAAAATTCAACTGGATTGGAATTGGAAAGTGATGTCAAATGCATTGGAACCATACTAAAATTTAGGATGTTACCAACAAAAAATAATGAAGGCACACATCTTGTGCAGAAGATTTGATAGGAAAGAGCAATCCAGAGCATGTGGATGTAAAATTGGCATTTTGACTCAAACTAAACTGATCAAAGTTAGATGGCCTATAAATTTCATTGCCCCATTTAGGGATACCCTAGCCAAAATTAGCACTTGAATATGTCAGTTTCACATCATTTAGCATGTTTTAGTGCTTTTAGGCCAAATTATGCATTTTGAGTGTAAATTAGCCAAAAACCTAATTGGAGGTTATCAGTGGCCAGTTTTAGTTGTCTACACAAGCATAAATTAATAAAAGAACCATCATTAAAACATTTGATGTATATAAAATGGTCAAAATTACAACTTTGAGATTCTTGTTCCAACATAAAATAATCAAATGTATTTTACCATTATCGTGGAGCTTGTTTCAGGCCATACACGCTCTTCTTTAGTCTACACACAAAGTTCTCCTTCCCTTTGACCTCATATCCCTATGGATGCTTCATATACAAATCTTCATCCAAATTACCATGAAGAAATGCAGTTTTCACATCTAACTATTCTAAGTGCAAATCATCAATTACAACTAAACCAAGAATAGTCCTAATAGAAGTCATTTTTATAATAGGAGAGAAAATCTCATCAAAATCAATACTTGATTTTTATTTAAACCCCTTGACCACCATCTTAGCCTTATACCTTTTTCTCCCTTGATCCTCTTCTTTTATTTTGAAGATCCGCTTGTTTGGAAATGTAATCTTACCCTTGGGTAGCCTTAGCAAATCTCATGTTTGGTTTTTCATGAGAGATCTATGATCCTCATCCATGGCTTGTTCCCATTTCATCCTAGAATCTACCTGAATTGCTTTTTCATAACACTCTGGTTCTCCATTGTCAGTGAGTAACAAATAATTCAAAGAAGGATAAAAATGTTTAGGTGCTTTTCTTACCCTAGAAGATATTCTTACCATATGAGTTTAGGGTCCTTGTGTAGAATATTCTTGAACTAATTCATTAGATACTTTGCCATCTGCAATGTCATCCAATACTGTGTACTCTTTCTATTCTTGTTCTTATTCCTGCAACTGATTTTTATACATGATTTTTTCATTAAAGACTACATCTCTAGACTGAAATATTTTCTTATCTTTAAATCTCCATAAACAGAAACCAAAGTCATCCTCACCATATCCAACAAAGGTGCATTTATCTAATTTAGCCTCTAACTTGGTCCTATTCTCTTTTTTAATGAGGGCAAAAGCCTCACATCCAAAGACTCTAAGAAAATAATAATTAACATTGTTACCAGACCAAGCTTGTTTAAGAATGGCTCCATCTAAAGGCATAAAAAGGTCCTATATTAATTAGATATACTATTGTACTAATCACTTTTGCCCAAAACTATAAAGACAACCCTGCATGTAACCTCATGATCCTAACACATTCCATTATTGTTATGTTCATCCTTAAAGATACCCAATTCTATTGTGGAGTTCCTAGAACCTTTCTTTGCCTACAGATTCCATTGTTATAAAAATAATCAAAGAAAGCATTAATATAATACTCACCTTCATTCTCTGATTTGAGACATTTCAATTTGAGACCTTTCTCATTCTCAACCAAGGATTTCCACTTCTTAAAAGTGTCAAATACATCAGATTTATTTTTAATACAATAAACCTAATTTTTTCTAGTTGCATCATCAATAAAAGTGACATAATAATTTGAACCACCAATAGAATATACCTGAGTTGATCCCCATACATCTGAATGTACAAACTATAACTTGTGATATTTCTTTGTGGGCCCAAATTTTAGGAATTTAACTTGCTTATGTTTCCCGTACACACAATTCTCACAAAAGTCTAGATATAGATCTTTCAATCTAGGTAACTTATCTTTTAATATGTCCATGCCCTTATGGCTCATATGACTGAGCCTATAGTTCCACATAGTTACTTCTCCATCTGCAATAGCTAAATCACAAGAATCAATACTACTAGTCAAATATAAAGTACAAACTTTCTTACCTCTCAAAACCATAAGAGATCCTTTGATAACTTTTTAAGAATCTATATTAAACATAATTGAACATCCTTTACTACCCAATTGCCCCACCGAAACCAAATTCCATCTCAACATAGGTACATGTCTAACATCCTTAAGTATCCATGTGTTCCAATTCTATATTTTCACTTGAATAGAACCTTTCTCTACTATCTCACATGGTTGATCATCACCAAGATATACATGTCCTAGATTCTCTCTAACATAATCAAAAAAATAATTCCTATGTGGGGTGGCATGAAAAGAAGCCCTTGAATCTAATACCCAAGACTCAGTAAAATTATCCAAAGAAAGAATTAAAGTATCATGACTTGCTTTATTTGATGTCACATTTACCTCATTCATTTACTCATTGTTTCCCTTCTTATCTCGAAGTGACCAAAAATCCTTCTTTGAGTGTCCACTCTTCCCATAATGCTAACATATCATCTTGGCTTTAGATCTCGATTTAGATCTACCTTTTGACTTTCCATGGTTACCTTTACTCTTGTCATTTTTCCTCCCTCTAGTATCAACAAAAAAATTATTACCTAAGGATGATTCACTAGTGCCTTTACTTCACATCTCCTCACTAAGAATCATACCTACAACATCCTCAAAATTCAAGCTTCTCTTAGTAGGGACTTCATTACTCACAGCCATAACCAGACTATCCCAACTATCTAGCAAAGAACATAAAACTAGTAAAGCTCTAAGTTCATCATCAAAATTAATTCCAATTAAAGTGAGCATACTTACAACCATATTAAAATCATTTAAATGATTAGCAATAGAACCATTCTCAGACATTTTCATATTAAAAAATCTTTTCATAAGAAAAATTATTTGAAGTTAAGGGTTTCTCATACAACTTTCCAAGTTTATCCATGAGATCCTTTGTAGTTGTATAATATGCAATGTTGAATGTAATAGAAGATGCAAGGCATTACCATATGGCTCCCAATGCCTTCCTATCAACCAATGTCTAATCTACATCACTCATAGCTGTAGGTTGTCCTCCTTTCCCCTCCAAGGGGAGTTGAAGTTATTTCTGATACAAGTAATCTTCCATCTATATTTTCATGTGATTTACCACTTTAATTGTAACACCACCAAATCTTTGATACCAGTTGTTAGGAATTAAGTGAATATAAACTAGATTTGATCCACCATAAAATCATAAAACTAGATTTTAAATTTGTGAAAATCAGATTTAATTATGAAAAAATAATTCTTTCAATCATAGTTTAAATGAAAGCATAAATAGAGAGAACAAAACTAGCAATAAAACCATAACAAAGATATACCGTTGTTCACCCAATGTGGGATACATCCACCTAGAAAATCCTCAATATAAAATAGTAGTCTGAAACAAGATTACAATGAACTCTCATAGAGATAGAAAAATCTCATGTAGAAAATGTTGCACAAAAAGTTGCACTTTCCCCTGCACCTACACAATACTGTATCTCAGAAGATGCTATACCACACCCTATAAATGAACACTTGTGCTTTGAAAAACACTTGTACTTTGACTCTATCTCTCAAAATCCACACCTATAAAATCATCAACAACCTTTAAAAGGTCACCCACACTCTGTATAGATAATAAATGATGTAAAAATCCATCCTCCAAGGAGAAACTTGCCATTCTCATCAAGATAAGCCTTATCCACCTAAGAAACATGCCATATGCCACCACACCAATCATATCCAAAAGGCCCTTGTGAAGAAACATGCCATTCCTCTCCAAATGGTACAACTTATAATGAAGAAGTCCAACCCACTCCCATAATACATAAAAGAAATTATTAGATAAAACATTTAATAATTTTCTCCTCCTAATTCATCATAGAAATTATTAAATACATAATTTAATAATTTTATCCTCCTAATGCATCATAAAAATTATTAAATAGATCATTTAATAATTTTTTCCTATGAAAATCAATTTAATAAATAATTAATTCCATATAAAATAAAGAAATCAATCCTACTTCCAACAAGCATGGAAGTCAACATAAAAATTATTAAATATGCATTTAATAATATTCACCCACATGAGGAGTAAATTAAATATGCACTCCCCACATCCTTGGAGCTCTCTAAGCCCTGAAAATTTACTATCATTGTCATGTGATAGCCCCAAAGGGTTCCACACTCAACAAAAGCAAACTCTAAGAGATAACCTCCATGGTCAGTTAAGCATCAAATGTCAAGGTTTATTAACCATTTTCCAAATGCTTCTAGAAGAGTAAGTGGAGGGGGTGTATAATTCCAAGAGAGAGAAGTTTGGAGGTTGGGAAGACAAGTAGAACATTCAATGTGTTTTAAAAGTCTTTGGAGACTTTTCCCTTGTGAGTGGATGGATCATGACATCATCATCCTCAAATATTCTTATCTTGTAGTGTGTTTCTAAGCCAATGAGAGTGCTTGAAGACTCTTTGGACTAATGAGGGTTATTTTGTTGAGGAAATATTATTTATAATTTATCCAAAGGTTTTTAAGACCTCATGAAAGGTTATTGTGCCTCATTTATTGATTTCTGAGTACTTGCTTTTTCTCTATCTCTTCCCTTTTCTCCTATATCTACCATTTATCCGCCATTTTTGTAATATATTCTCATTTGACAAGGAAAACCCCTATTAAAATTTGTAAGAAATAACTTTTAAAGTAATAAATATCAATTTTCACCTATCTCTTACCTCTAACTTGTGTTTTGCAAGCTTGCATGTGATGGCTTTGTGAAGAAGTGTTCTTCTATGTCCATTGTCCTTCTTTCTTATCTATTTTAAGGTGTTTTAAAGCTACTTTCAGGTTTGAAATTGAGATTTTTTTACCATTAATGGACGCTTGGTGTGAGTTTTATAAATCTTCTTTACTTCATCATTTGCTTAGTGAGCCTAGTTTATGAAATACTCATGCAAATTAGCTAGTTTGTGAGATTGTGTGAGCAAGGATTATCTTATGCTAAATTAGTGTTTGTTTCAAGTTTATTAAAGTATCATATAATTTTGTGCATCACCATTTTAGTGTTATTTATCATCTTATACCTCATTTTTATCCCTTTTCTGAGCAAAAATATTAGTTTAGGTGATCTACCAAGAGGAAGCCAACCTTCTCTAGAGGTTCAACCTCATTACAAGATACCCATAGCCTGAGGTTATTTTAATATTGTAGATAGGATTGAGAGAGCCTAAAAAACTCTCCCACAAGGGTGAAATTATACATTGAAACATTTTTTTTCATGCTCGATGGGATCACTTTCAAAGAAAATTGGTCAAGTTTAATGCTGGTTGATCAATTTATAGTGTTATAGCTTTCATCTTTCACTATCTGGCAACTCCAAAGAGCACTCAACATTCTAGTAGTAGAGTAGTACCTATCTTTCATGCCAAAGGTGATTATAATATTAGCTTCTAGAGGTTTTCCTTTTTAATTTTTATAATTACCTTTAAACTCAGGTAGAAGGTTAAGATTTTCTAACACTCACCCCTACAAAGGAAACTTTCCTCTTAAACCAATTTCCATGTTTACCTCTACAAGAAGATCTTTGTTGGGCCCTTTCACTACCATGGCTAACCCTAGAGCTATACCTTTTGTGGCCTTAAATGGTGAAAGTCTTTTGGACCTAAATCAATATGACCCTATCTTAGTGGTAACCCTTAAGAGTTTGCCTTACTTCACAGGAGATAATTCTATAACCCCTTCTAATCACCTCATAGATATAGCCAACTTTTGAAATATTAATGACATCAATGAAGAAAACATGGCTATCAAGTTGTTGGCCATATATTTCAAGGGTAAGGCTTTGGTTTGGTATATAAACCTTACTTATAATTATATCACATCATGGGATCAATTAGGTGATGCTTTATGTAAGAGGTTTGAAGACAAGAGTGACCACTTGTCACTTGCAGAATAGTTAACTACAATTAAGAGGGCTCCTCAAGAGGTTATGTAGGATTTCAATACTAAGTTTCAAAATACATGGGATAGGATTATAATCTCTATCAATCCTACTCATAACTATGCTTTCCTTTACTATCTGAAAGCTCTTAATAGTGACATTGCATCGATAATTTAGTCTATGGGAGGAAACACACTACCTGATGCTTATGAGGTGGAAATTAGAGCAGAGAACAGTCTAGTAAAAGCTAGTAAGCTTACATCTAGACCACCAATGCCTTTAATTATTGAGATTCAACCACTTCCTATAATCATTTCTCCCCTTATTGTCATTCCCCCTATGCCAACACTTGCTATCATACCTACACCAAAGCAAGAAAAGGTTTCAACTAGTCAATCTAATGACTCTCAAAAAAACAATAACTTCAAAGAACTTAAGATCATGTTTCAATCCTTAGGAAATGAATTTGTGAATTTGAAGAGGTAGTAATCTCATTTCAATAGACCTTATCAGGCCCCGTATCAGCCTCAATAGTCTTATCAAGATAATAGGCCACCCTTCAAGGGAAATTTCCAAGGCCAAGGACAAGGGCAACCTAACTATACTAGGAAAAAAAATTACAATCCTAATGCTGTAAGTACTTATAATAATTTGGTTTGTATTCAGGACAACATTGATCAATAAGGTGAGGGTACTATGCCTTGGAATGAATCATTTAATTAATCCATTATCCCAAACACTAAGTTCAATCATGATTTCAATTATCAATGGAAATAAGGTGATAACTATGGATTCAATCAAGCTCTTATGGCTTGGAATATAGAAGTTATTATGATGATAAAACTAGAAGAGCCTCAATAAGGCCAAGGGCCTAATGAAGGACCAAACAAGTTGGGTGTTAAAATGGTTAACTATGAGCAAGAAGAGTCCCATATTTCAATCAGAAGGCTAGTTCTAGCCAAGCAAACATTCCAATGGTAGTCAATAAAAGGTTAAAAACAAGGAACATGAAAGGCAACCAAGAAGAAATAAAAGAGTCTCCTAATATTAGTCCATTACTATCAAAGCCAAATGAGCCTATTATTGCCCCAAATTTTCTAATAAATTAGAAAACTCAGAACCAAAGGAACACTTCTGTACCCCAAAACTAACAAGTTCAAAGCATGATTGTGGCTCCTAAAGCACAAGTAAAGGTTGGTGGTTTTCCCATCAACATTTTTGAGAAAATGAAGAAGTCTGATGTGAGTGTTCAAATGTGGAACATTATTTTTATGCCTAACCAATTGGATAACCTTCAAGATGGTTTAACAAAAATCAATGTTTTTGATAAACCACCAAGCAAGGAAAATGTATTTCTCACCAATGCAACCAAAGGGAATAATGAAGGACAATAAAACAAGGTAGTCAAACCACCTCCCTTATACCTTTATGTAATCATTGGCAACTCCTTGGTACATAACTTCATGGTAGACGGTGGAGCAAGTACTTAAGTTATGCCAACCTTAATAGCAAATCAACTTGGTTTAAAGTATGAACCTCAATCTAAGGGAGTTTTGAAGCTTGATATATCTTATACCAAACCAAATAGTATTATCAAAAATCTAAACTTGACCCTACATGATTGTCCTACTATTTTAGTGGCTCAAGATGTAGTGGCTCTAGAGGTGCCTCCTCACTTTACTCTTGTTAAGATTGGTATCAACCTGGTCCACCTACTGAACCTCCTCTAATACCAACTTGTCAGGATCTTGCTCCTCAAATAGAGCACATATGATTACTTCTTGTATTAGCAACTAAACACAGAATTATACCAGAATCAATAAGTAACTAGAAATATGAAACAACACAGGATTTGAGAGACAATACACAATTGTATTAAATACTTAGAAGAAAATACAATAAAGAAGATGCCACTTCTTCTTCCACCTCAAAGGTTCGCCACGCCTCAAGACCTTCTTCCCTCTCTCTCTTGGTCCCAACAATCAACTCAAATATAGAATTGATGTTCACCTCTCCAACCAGTCAGTAACGCGCTGCCAGTTCACCAAGTATACAACCATACTCTAAGTAGATCTCCTGCTCTCTGCTGCTACCTGCAAATCACTAGACCTTACTCACCATGTAGATATCTCTACATCCCTGAAGAACCCTTGTCCTTGCCTCACCAAGTCCTTATGATTCTTCAACCAGTACCCTGATGGATCAGCTCCTAGACCTTACAGACCCTGCAACTCTCCCTGATCATACACTCTCAGCACCCCTTTGGAACTAGGAGGAGCTAATCTAGCTCTCTCTAAAAGCTTTATGGCTTTCTAGCACACTATTACAATACAACCAATGAGTCTCTTAAATAGATCTCATGCAAACAATAATTAGACACCTAATTACAATAATTAGATCCACATCTCTTAGTCTAAATTTGGCTCTTGACATGCAAACACTTGGTTCATTAGCTAACTGCCCATAAAATACTCAGTCTAAACCACACAGGTGACCGACGTTGGTCCCTGTTTGCCTGGGGGTGCCGACGCCGGCCGATCTCTGATCGTCGTCGGTTGCCTTCTGTCTGTAACCTGCCGATGTCGATTATCCTAACTGACACCGATGACTGTAACACTTAGCAAACACTCTACAACCTCCCTAACTTCTCCTATTCGCATCTTGGTGAAGCTTTTAACTCCACAACCTAATAATCTCCCACTTGGAGATAAACAGCTGCACTTGTACCTATATCTGTACCTCATCTAATCTATTTCCTGGCTTGTATCCTTCTTCAAGATCAATCTTGAAGACCAACCACCACACAACCTGTGATGCTATACCTGTCATTCAAGTAACTTGCCATATCTGAACCTACATATCCATGTAGTGAAGTCCTTGACCCTGCATAACATGTTAACCTGCTGCTGATCCCTCTCAAGTACCTGAGAATCTACCTTCCCCGAATTGGCTCCAGACTCTCTGATAGCTCCCACTACTTGGGAAAAATTAGGTCTACACTAGACCTCATGTGATTTCGAACCCTATTTCAAGCTAAGCTTGAAATGTCTAGCCCTTGGTGTGCTTTCTGATTCTGCATCCTATGTAATGAACCTCACCAACACCGTCTTCACATCAGCTCCCACTGGAGATAAAATCTCCATGACTCTTATGCCAAAGAATTTTTCTGCTCTAAATTCTTCATGACACACCTCTGAACTAACCTTACCTTTTAGCTCAACAAATCCCTGTATGTACAAAACCTGCTAGCAAACCATCCACATACAGTAACTAGATAATGTCACGACTCATCATCCACCTGGTAAGAACAAAATCACAATAGTTACACTGACATTGACTGAAGCCATGCTTAGTCATCCACCTATCAAAACCTGTACCACTGTCCTGCAGCTTCTTCAAGACCTTATACCTTAGCCTTCTATCTCATGTATCCATCCACTCTCTTCTTTAACTATGGGAATCCATCTGTCTCTCAGTGCTTTCTTCCAGCTGACAACTCTACCAATAAATACTTGTTTGGTTCTTCTCCAAGGACTCACACTCCTCATCCATGCCAAGCTCCCACTATATCTGGATTCTACCTGCATTGCCTCTTCACATCTTCCTGGTTCTCGACCATCACTAAGCAATATAAAGAAGGTGAACAACGAATATGAGGTTCACTTACCCTTTTTGACCTCGACATGAGCATTTGAGACTTGTTGACAGCTTGCTTTCCGCTCATTATCCGTTCCAGTGACCGATGTCAGTTTTTTGTGACTGACCCTGTCTACCGACGTTGATCTTATTACCGACGCTGGTGTACCTGTTGCTGATGTTGGTTATTGTCTGATCGATGCTGGTACCTATGTTCACCTATGAGTGATAAATTTTTACCTGTGAGCTCTCTGTGGATCAAAACCCTATTCAAATCAACATAGCCCTACTCAGAATAACTCAGTTCCCTCACCTGATCTCTGTCTGTCATCTCCTCCATGAACACCAAGGCTTTCCAGTTCTTTAGCTTGTCAAAAACATCTGTCTTCCGCTTGAGAACCTTCATTCCCCTTTTACATATGTGACCAAGCCCATGAAGCCACATCTTTGCAACAGAAGGTGAATCAGTAATATAAGTAGATAGATAAAGGATACCTACTTTCTTACCACCGTCTAATTCAAGTGCATCCACTGTGAGAGTTACAGTGCATCTCTCATCACCCAAATTTCTTGAAGAAATTAGACTCATCTCCAAGACTGGTACCTACATGACTTCCTTCAACCACTGTGTGTCGTTCGTCTGCAATTTCAGCTTCACTTCCCCTTCGTCAATAATCTGACAAGGCTCTCCAGCTCCTAAATAAATCTCTCCAAAGTCTCCAAAGACATACCCATGAAAAGATGCTCTATTTTGAACTGCATGGAAAGAGGCAAAATAATTTGTGAACCAAGATTCCACTTTATCCAGAACATCCTGTGCAACATTCCCTGCAACATCTACTCCTCCTTGTTGATCTGTTACCAACCAACAATCTTTCTTTACCTGCTCTTTCTTTCCATCAATCAGACCATTCGTGTTATTCAGTTTCTCCATTCATAGCTTACTTCCTTCTGCCATTGCTATACTCCCACTCAATTAGAAACCCCTATGAGTAACCTGTAATCAAAAAACACTACCAGATCTGAACCACCTGTTAGTCAACCCAACCAAAAGCTCTAATACCACTTTGTTAAGATTGGTATCAACCTGGTCCACCTGATGAACCTGCTCTAATACCAACTTGTCAGGATCTTGCTCCTCAAATAGAGCACATATGATTACTTCTTGTATTAGCAACTAAACACGAAATTATACCAAAATCAATAAGTAACTAGAAATATGAAACAACACAGGATTTGAGAGACAATACACAATTGTATTAAATACTTAGAAGAAAATACAATAAAGAGGATGCCACTTCTTCTTCCACCTCAAAGGTTCGCCACGCCTCAAGACCTTCTTCCATCTCTCTCTCGGTCCCAACAATCAACTCAAATATAGAATTGATGTTCACCTCTCCAACCAGTCAATAATGTGCTGCTAGTTCACCAAGTACACAACCGTACTCCAAGTAGATCTCTTGCTCTCTGCTGCTACCTGCAAATCACTAGACCTTACTCACCATGTAGATATCTCTACATCCCTGAAGAACCCTTGTCCTTGCCTCACCAAGTCCTTATGATTTTTCAACCAGTACCCCGATGGATCAGCTCCTAGACCTTACAGACCCTGCAACTCTCCCTGATCATACACTCTCAGCACCCCTTTGGAACTAGGAGGAGCTAATCTAGCTCTCTCTAAAAGCTTTATGGCTTTTTAGCACACTATTACAATACAACCAATGAGTCTCTTAAATAGATCTCATGCAAACAATAATTAGACACCTAATTAAAATAATTAGATCCGCAGCTCTTAGTCTAAATTTGGCTCTTGACATGCAAACACTTGGTTCGTTAGCTAACTGCCCATAACATACTCAGTCCGAACCACACAAGTGACTGACGTCGGTCCCTTTTTGCCTGGGGGTGTCGACGCTGGCTGATCTCTAACCGTCATTAGTTGCCTTCTGTCTGTAACCTGCCGATGTCAGTTTTCCTGACCGACGCCAATGACTGTAACACTCAGCAAACACTCTACAACCTCCCTAACTTCTCTTGTTCACATCTTGGTGAAGATTTTATCTCCACAACCTAACAACTCTATGCTTATCTAGAGAGTTCAAAGCTAAAATTAGGGGTTACCTAGAGTATATTGGTCCTACATGGCTTTCAAAACAAGGTATGGGACCAAGGTTTCTATCAAAGATGAGCCTATTACCCAATTTTACATTGATCCTTATGGGCCAAGTAGAGCAAACATCAATTGTACCATTCTAGATGAAGATGGACACCGTGTTGGTCAAGAACTAGGCACTCATCCTAAAGGAATACTTGAAATGTTATTGGATGAGTTATGCAGTGAGAATTAGCTACTTGATCCTTTAGGAGGTGTTGAAGAAAGAAACATGAGAGTCTATTGCCTTCATGAAGAGAATGAGTTCATGCCATCCCTCACTAGGCTACAAGAAGATACTAGTGGATTATGTAAAATGTTTTTTAATGGCTCAAGGTGCAAGCATAGAGTAGGTATAGGTGTAACTATAATATCTCCCTCTAATGAAAAATTCTTTTTCATCTTACAGGTTCTAATTTAGTGGCTCTTACAATGCAGTTGAGTATGAGGGCCTTATCCATGGTCTTCAATGGGCTAGTAAGAGGGGCATAAAGTAGTTATAAGTATATGGGGATAGTGAGTTGATAGTAAATTAGGTTAGACGTTAAAACACAAAAAATAACCCCTTACTTAAGTCCTAAAAACATAGAGTGTGTGGCATACTTGAAGACTTTAAAGCCTTTAATATCTAAGCAGTGCTAAGAGAGCAAAATTAGTATGTTGATAGGTTGGCAGCTGTAGGGGCTTAGTTTGACATCCCAAATGAGTTAAAGAAGTCCAAATTATAGCCACATGTCAAAGTGGTAATGAGACCATTAGTGATAGATAATTAGACTCATTGGTAGGTCTTTCATAGTGACAAGCAAATTTCTTGTTTCCTACAGTAAGAGGCAGCGTTTTCCTCAATGAACCAAGGTAAATTTATACATTAGTATGAAGACCAAAATTTTAAACTAAAATATAATAAAATTCATTAGGGATGGTCACCCTTGAAGGTCTTTTCCATGAGGGATATCACATGAGGAAAGATAAGGAAATGATGTCTACTATTGAAGAAAACTATGAAAGAGTCCTCATCTTCAAGGACAAACTCCTTAAGCTTGGGAAGGTGAGCACTGAGGTAGAAAAGCATGATTTCATTGAACTCTATAAGGAATATTTAGACATATTTTCTTGGGAGTGTAGTGATCTAAGAGGTTTTTACCCCAAGCTATCCCAACACACCAAAGAGTTGGAGGCCAATGCTACGCCTATTAGGTAGAAACAAAAGCCTATCAACCCAAAGATCAAGGAGATAATGAAGAAAGAGTTGAATAAATTGATCAAGTATAATATCATTTTTCCCATCAAGCCCTCCTAATGGGTAGCTAATCTAGTGCCTATGAGAAAGAATAATGGTGAGATCTGACTTTGTGTGGACTTTAGAGTCTTGAATAGGGTCTCTTTGAAAGACCATTACCCCTTACCATCCATGGAGCAATTCCTTTAAATGTTTGCTAGTTCAAAACATTTTTCTCTTTTGTATGGGTACTTAGGGTACAACCAAGTGCTAGTAAGTGAAGAAGACCAATACAAGACTACCTTCACCATGAAGTGGGGCACATATGCTTACTAAAATAGGCCTTTTGGCCTCTAAAATGTTGGAGCTATTTTTCAAAGATTCATGGACATGTATTTCTAAGGTTTTCTAAATCAAATGGTGCTTGTCTACTTGGATGAAATAACAATTTTTTCCAAGAAGGTTAACTAACACTTGGACCATTTTAGATTTATCTTTGAAAGATGTAGAGAATATGGGATCTCATTGAATCCAAAAGAATGTGTGTTTTTTGTCCATGAGGGCAAAATCTTGGGACATATTATCTCAAACTAAGGAATAGTTATTGACCCTAATAAAATAAGTAAAATCTTGTCCTTATCCCTACCCAAGCATAAGAAGGGACTTCAAAGTTTCCTTGGAAAGATAAACTTCATGATAAATTTTATACCTAGTTTTGAAATCTTTGTCAAACCTATCACTTCCATGTTGAATAAGAATCAGGTGTTCACTTGGTCATGAGAAGGTAAAGTAGGATTTTAGGCTATCAAACAAGCCATTACACAAGTCCCTATGCTCATGAATCCTGATTTCTCAAAGGATTTCATATTATATGCCTTTGCTAACATTAAAAATATATCAGCTATGTTGATGCAAAATAATGGTGAAGAACTTGAGCATCTAATTGAATTTTTCAGTCAAGGGATTGAAGGGTATAAAGAAAGGTATAGTTTTATATAGAATTAAGTCATTTTAGTAGTAAGAAGAATTAAAACATTAAGACCAGTGCTCTCCAATAGAAAAATATATCTTATGGTGTATCATCTTAGAGCGAGAGATTTCCTTCTTGACAAAGACTTGAATGAGAAGAAGGTTGGTTGGATCACAAAGGTCATGGAGTATGACATATAAATCAAGGTCACTAAGCTAGTGAGAGGCAAAGGTTTATGTGAGCACATGGTTGATCACCTTCATGAAGATAAAGAGGTTGTCTTATTGACACAAGACAACTCATAAACAAATGCATCTCCACCTCACAATAGCTAGCTCTAGGATATGACAAGGTTATTGATAATAACTGAGTGCCCTCAAGGTATGGATAGGGTAAGGAGAATGTATTTTAGACTTTATTCCATACCTTATGCATTGGTTGATGGAGTTATATTCAAAAAAGACCTCAATAGAGTGCTTCTACGGTGCATAGATGATGATAAAGTGACTAGGCTCGTGGAGAAATTCCATGATGGGTCTACAATAGGTCATTTTATCCCAAGGACTACAAAATAAAAAGTAATGAGGGTTGGTTATTATGGGTCCAGCCTCTTCAAGGATGCATATGCATGCGTGAGAAAGTGTCAAAAGTGTGATCTCTTTGTAGACAAGCAAAGGTTAGTAGCCTTTCCTCTCAACCTCATTCGGGTAGAGCATCCTTTCATGTAGTGGGGTTTGGACTTCATAGGAATGATCAATCCACATTCTAGTGGAGGACAAAATTGGGTACTCACTAATACTTATTACTTGACTAGATGGGTGGAAGGAATTTCTATAAAAGAAGCCAATGAAATAGTAGTGTTGGACTTTTTTGATAGTATAGTGATGAGGTTTGGTGTACCAATAATTAAAATTTTAGATAATGACTTTAAATTTATTAGCATGAAGATAAGTGAGTGGGAATTTAAGTTAGATATCTACCTTATTACATCCTACAATTACTACCCCCAAGGTAATGGACTTTCATAGTCAAAAAATAAAAAATTGATAAGGATAATCAAAAGGACTATGGAAGAAAATTAGAGAGTGTGGAATTCAAAGTTAAATACAACCTTATGGGATGATAGATTTAATCCCAAAGTTGCCATTAGAAACTCACCATTTTTCCTTGTATATGGGAGGGAAGCAAAGTTGTCCATCGCTCTTGAGTTACATGACTTGGATCTAGCCCATTAGCTTGAGTTGATGGAGGGTAAACTTATGAGTGTGAGGATGATAAAGCTCGTGGAGCTTGAGGAAACAAGGGACCTTACAATGAAGACACTAGATTCACATAAATCTCAAGTCAATAAAGCCTTTGACAAGAGATCCATAGCAAGGGACTTCATAGAGGGGGATCTAGTCCTCAAGTGGGATTCAAATAAATCTAAGCCTAACAACCATACCAAGTTTGACAGCTTGTGAAGTGGCCCTTATTTGATTTATGGATTTAACATATTGATTTTTATATTTCCCAAATTTATGGAGAGGTATTACCCATCCTAGTCAATGGTATTCATCTAAAGCCTTGCTATTAGAAGAGTTTGTATCCATTGTATATATTGTACATTTTGTATAGTTTTTCATGTTTTCTTCTAAGTGCCTTGTACATGCCCTTTTTATTTGTGTGTTTCCCTTCCCTAATTGCCTTGGTCATAGTGTTGGTTTTGTTTATTTTTGTCCTTATTGGTTCAAGAAGAGGTTTTCAGAAGTAGACAACCTTTTATCAATTGGGAAGAAAGTCTTGTGACACCGTATGCCTAATGGATTAGACAACACAACTAATCTATTGTATAGTATGTATGAAATCCTAGGAGGTCACCAAAAAATTTGTAAAAAATTGGCCTACATATGAAAATTTTACCTATATGGATCAGGACACTCTCTTGGACCATTCAGTAACCTTCTACCCCCATGATTAGTCCCTTTTTAGTCCTAACTTGATGATGAAGTGTAATATCTTGGGAGGTCCTAGTGGTGTGAAAAGCCGAGCAGAGTTATTTTTAAGTGGGTGATATAATGGTGGAAGGATATTTCAAACCTCATTACCCTACCACAAGTCACTTGTAATATTTTGAAACACTTTAAACATGTTTTAAGGTGAATTTGGAGATTTTGAGGAAAAGTCTTAGAAATAGATCTTGAACTACAAGTGAAGGATCTATAAAGTTTTCATGGTGTTCAAGCATTAAAGGTAATTAAGGAGGTTTTAAAAAGTTCTCATATATTATGATTGGTAAAAAATGAGGTATATAGAAGCTATAATGCCCAAAACACCCCCAAAAGTCCATTAGATGACTAAAGGGTCTTCAAAATAGAAATTTCAAGTGAAAAAGTGACTTGTTGAGGAATTAAAATTGGTATTAACTTCCTTACACATATTTATGGTGTTTTTTTACCTATTTATACATGTTAAAGTCCATTTAAAGTCATTTAGAGTGGAGGACAAGAGTTTGGGAGCAAAAGGATGCATTTTGGAGCCTTTTAGAGCTTTGATAAAACATGTGTTTGAAGGTTTTGATTAATGTAGGGGCTTATATATCATATTAAATAAAAAATTATGTCCCTAATATCCTCTCATAGGTATATGAAGTCAAATTCAATTATAATAACTAGTAGGGGTGACGAAAACCTATTAGCTATAAACTAGGTATGAAACAAGTTTTCTAAAATTAATGGAGATCCAAGAATTTTAGAGGGTTTAAATAAGTAATAAAAGGTATTTTAAATAATAAAAAATATTTACCAAGTTTTTTATTACATATGTAGGATTCTAGTTCTTCAGGCTAAGGAAAAACTATTTTGGGCAGTCTTGGATAGCTCTAGGAGAGCCTTAGGTTTTCACTTAATATGGTCAGGAGAGAGAGAGAGAGAGAGTTGGGAAAAAATAATTTAGATAGTGATAAGGACCAAAATTTAATTACACTTTATATAATTTTTGGTCTATTTAATCTCCCCATGTTTATGAACAATTGCTAATAGTTTAGGGGTGTCTAGATGGCTCACTCATCTAGATAGGGTCCAAGTTTTATTCTATTACTTCACTTCAGAAATCAATGAGAAGAAATGGTTTTAGGGGAGTAGTTGGAGGTTAAAATAGGACCTATTATATTTTTTTCATCAGATAATTCCTATCATAAATTTACTTATTGCATAAAATCTATTTTCCTTGTTATCCTTATGAAAGGTCCATTTGATCATTTTTAAAGCAAAACCTGGGTAGAGGGATAATGGACCTCCTCCTCCTTATTCCAAAAAAAATTAATTACGTGATATTTTCTCATTAATTCTTATTAATTCATCAAAGCCTTGATAGTTCAAATGAGGACTAGTCTTGTATGGCAAAACACCATTTACAACAGTCTTTGTCCTATCCCAAAGTGAAAAGAGGTAATGAGAAATTTTAAAAGGTTCATTTGAGTGTAATTCATGAGAACAAAGTGATGAGGGAATAATTATATTAAAATTTCCAATAAATATGGATGTATCCATCATGAAAATCTTGTTTTGATTAAGGAACAACTTGTAAAAAACCTTATTAGCAATTATTAAGGTTGTTTAGCATTTTTTAAGGTTCTTTGCATAGTACTAGTTTTCATATTTAGCTCCTTATCCTCCTTCAAAGGCCTCAAAATTGATATAGGTGGTTGAGGGTATGTTTGTGTTTTCATATAACTTTTTAATAATGTCTTAACATGCTCCCAATATTCCTTTCAACATACATTTTGTTCATCTCCATTACCACTATCATACCACTTTCATTCTCACTATTCAAACTTTGTTCCACACCCATTTAGGTGTCCTCATTTTCCAATGACCTCACCACATTTCCAACCATCTCCATTCCATGGTTTCATAGCCATAAAGACCCAAGGGTTGATAAGAAACCATCACAAGCATGAAAATGGAGGATTTCAAGCTAAGAGACCCTACATATAGTCCCAAGAAAACAACATACAACCAATACACCTATGATCAAGCATTGTTTCAAGAGGAGGTTGTATTGAGAACACTAAAGGAAGGGATGTCATATGAGGGAGATTGAACTCATCTTTACAAGTTATAATTTATGAGAGACAAGTTCACTATCAAGGTTTTAAGACCTTTTCAAGGTCTAATTTCAGCTCAGTCCATACAAAACATCCTACAATCATAAATGGCAGTCAAGTATATGAGTTAGAAAGGCTTGTCTATGAGAAAAGAATGGCGGCTATATATGTAAGAAATATTCCTCCAAAGTGGAATACATGATATTCAATAACATAAACAATCTAACATAATCAAACTCAATTGGACATGTTGAAAATTAATCACCACCTACAACTAAGCAAGGGTCTCTTGGGAGTGTAAGACTAAGTCACCAAGTTAAATCATGAAGGTGGACGTGTTTTGGCATCAAGTTATTTGAAGAAAATTGGAAAGAATAACATGATTTAAACTTGGTTTGAAATCCTTATGAAATCAAGAAAATCAAAGAAAATACTACCTATAGTCACCTATTAGAATACCTACAACCAACCCAATTTCATGACCTACAACCAAGTGGGTAAGCGATGTTTAAAAGTGTTTTAAAGGTTTGCTCTTAAAAGACAGTTTTGAGGTAGTTTTGAGATCATATTTTATAAATATCCTTCAAAAAAATTTCATAAATTATGTTGTATTTATCAAGCTTCCAAAATCATTTATAAACTCCACACAGTCTGTACATACACCTACAAGCAAGTACAATCAAGTGAAGGTCAAACACTACCAAGTACATGTTGATGTAATGGCATGAAGTAGGCATGGTTATCCAAGGATAATTTAGTAAATATTAGTACCAAGATCTTGTCAAAATAAGGGTCATATTATTTTGAAAAATCTATATGGTCATAAAGGGAGAGGTACATCTATAGTCTCTTAAATTTCAAACCTTCCTTTAAGTTGGAAAGTGATATTGAGAGCACAATAGTGCATATAATTATCTTGGTATTGAATGGGTCATGAGTAATCAATGATTTATTTAAGACAAGACATCATGATGAATCCAAGTACTACCTTACAATCATAGTGAAGTCAAAAGTACCCTATAACTATGTTTAAGACACAGTTAAAGGACCTTCAAGTTGGAAAAAAAGGGGTAAGGACTAATCATCTAACAAGAGGTTTCACAAACATACAAGGTTTTTGGGATCAATATCATACTGAGAAGGGATATAAACACACCTATTGTTATAGTCATGCATCAAAATCTTCCACCTACAACCCTCATGGAGCATAGTCCATCCTTCAAGCTATTGTGCACATAGATATGGATAGTGGTTCATGTTGAGTAGTTCCATAATGGTTTGTAATATTTAAGGTGAGAAGTGGACTTAATTGAGGTCTAATAATTCTATTAGAGACTTTAAAAGATAGCTATAGTTTTCCCATCTCAAATTAAAACCTATAATCATCCTCTTGGAGGGATTTGATAATGGTACCAAATGAGGTTGAGACTTACTTGAAGAAGGAGGGTCTATAGAGAGTAGAGTTATCACCATGTAACCAAGGTGTACATCATGATTATATTAAAAACAAATGATGGTATTGGTTTTCACCTATATAAGGACTATTTTTCAAGTTTTAGAGATGATCAATGGAGGCAAGACCATAGGAAACAATCACTTGTGAAGTAAATGAGGGAACTGGGATGGAATGAGGTCCATAAATGCATTTGTAAAGGTCAAGTGGGGTGATACAAACCATATATATGTCTTAATTAGTTAACCATGGTAATCAACCAAAGAGATAGGTCTCAGACCTCATTGAAACCTCTACACAATCAAAAGGAAATGCATAGTCCTCTGCGTTTTGGTCTTGAGCAGCATTGGTAGGGTGATTTAGGAGTTCTAACCTATTAGAGGAGGTGTATAATGTTAGGACAGACCTAGATATGGTCTTATATCCTTTGGAGATGCTCTCAAACTCAATGAAATTAATTTTGACTACTCTCAGCCATTCAGTAGGCCTACACAAACTTAGGCAAGGGTTTCTAGAGAAAAACCCTCATATCTAGAGTTTGAACCCTTGAAAATGGGTAGAACTTGGCAATATAGTAGATTGGGGCATTTCTAGTTAACATGTTGTAGTTAGGCTTGGAGACCTAATGTAATGCAAGGGGGTAATGAGAAGGTAATGATGCCCATAGAGTTGAAAGATGAAACTTTATAATCAGTTGTGGTGGATTTATATGGAGAAACTGTGTTTGGGTGAAAACAAGGAGCTTTGTTCACAAAGAGGCCTAATTAAAAAGACCATTACAAGGGACAATGTACTTGCACAAGGGTTGGAGATGGGAATCTTCTTGAGAACAGGAATGGAGATATAGGGTGGTCAAATAAGGTTTTAGTTGGCCAAGAATACCTGTAGATTCCTCAAACAAGGAAATTTTTTTAAGAAAATGGATATTAGCCTAAAGAGGTCATGTTGAGCTTTATATGTGGAAGTAAGAGTTGAAAGGCATTTGGGAACTTGAATAAGCTCAAGTCTAGTGTAATTTGATCATTTAAGACCATATATGTTATAATATTTAGTCTCTAATACTTATATCAAGATTTGATACCTGAGACCTAAAGAGGATTTCCTAATGTTGGCAAGATATTTTGTAGGCTATAAAAAGTATCTAGGTAGTCATGGGATTAAATCCCCTTAATTTGATGATGAAGATACTATATGCTTATGTTTATCAACTCTAAATATTCACACTTTCAATTATTCACAAATTAAACTAACTATTCACTTTAATCATAAAGTTCATGAACCATAACACAATGATTTTGTAGTAAGTAGTTGATTCAAAAATTATGCAAAGAAGTTCTTAGAAAGTAGAGAATGAAAAGAATAGAATCAATGAGAAAGAAAGAAATTGTACTTCACAATAAGTAGTTTTCCAGAGCTTATTGTATCCATACAAATAGATAAACATTCAAGATGTGATAATTCTTTTCAGAAAATGATTAAGAAAGATTCAAACTCATATTCAGATTAAGTGATAACATGATGTTTACCATTTTAATCCTCACAGAATGCACTGAGAGATCTCCTTAGATGCAAATTTCTTTATAAACCATCTTTCTTGTTATTCACTTTGAACCAAGTTCATACAAAAATGTATAGAAATATAAACATAAAGTTTCAGATTGCTTAGTCTATTTTACATAACAATTACAACTACTTTCCAAAAATTACTCTTTCTTTGGCATGTAGGCCTTTACCTATACTTATACTTTTTTAGATATAAAAAATAATTAGGATATAGCTCCTTGAATTCCCCATGTGCTACACTCAATTCTAAAAACCATTGAGAGACATCTTCTTTGAATTTCTCCTATGGGGCATGCAAAAGCTAATGACATGTAGCTCCTCTCAATTTCACTATTTGGATTAAATATAACTTCTTTTCATGTTGCACACAACTCACTTAAGTAATTTGTTTTTACAAAATGACTTCAAGTAATGATATCTAGCCAAGTTACTTGAGTATTTCAATTTATCAAGAAACATACTTTTACAAGTAATTTTTTTGAGTGATATTACTTATAAAGTAACTACTTAAAACATAATTAATTTATATATATTTCTAAGGAAAATAGAAGAAAATAAAAGAAGTTGAGAAGAGAATTAATAGAAATCATTCTAATTCATGAACCTCTGCTCTACACTTTTTCCTATGTTTGATGTGTTGAGACATAATGAACTAAATAGTTATGTCATCTAACTTGCAACTGATTACCTTTCTATTTGAAATCTCAATAATTCCCTTTCCAACTTCTTACAATATCTTTTCACCTTTCCAAGATTAGATTCTAGCCTCTTGACCTGTTGTTGACTTTTTATTAACTCCTTTATTGATTTTGCTATGAATGGAGTCATGGCCTTTTTAGTTGCTTGCACAATGATAATGGCCAATAACAATAGGAAAACCAACTAAATAATGGTGTAATTTTAACTATAGATCATGCAATTCCACCAGTTGTCTACATAACTCCATTAAAATCCATTTATCACTAGGGTACCTTTGAAATTTGACTAGAGTCCCTATGAAACCACCAACTATGATATATGTGAAATTCAAGAATTGAGTAAAAATACACCTTAAATGGTAAACTACCTCCCAAGATGCATCAGATACTCTCTTGGTCTTTAAAACACCATTCAATTTATAAATGACTTCATAAAAGAATGCATCATTTACCCTTTTATAGTTCTTGAAGTATTCAAAAAGAGTCAATTAAGACTAGTATTCATAGATGGGCTCTGTTACCAATAACTCTTTTGTAGTTAGCCTAGAAAAGGCTCCATTAGATGCTGTAACATATACTAAATATGAAGTCATTTTGAAGTCAAAAGTCTGCAATACATTACTCAACTGTCAATCAATGTTATCACTTATCATTCTTGACCATTTAATCATAGCAGAACTTCTATTGACATCAATATCCCTTATGTAAGCATCCATCTAGGTGGAAAATTTCTTGGTATTTTTCTCTCCATTGATTCTACATAACAACTATGTGATGTCATCAACTTCTTAGACCAAGTCAAACCTTACTATTTGCTTTGGAAACCTTGAGGGTTATTTTGGTTTCTTCAGATAAGTAGTATTAATTATCTTGATGCAATCTATTGTTCTATTCTCCCATTGATTTTTAGTTTTTTCCGTTGATAATTCAAACACTTTAGGTCTTGATGGGACCTTAAGATAATAGTCAAAATACTGAACATCTAATCTGACCACCACATTCCCTACAGTGTCTTTTACTATCCTAGTGAGAGAATGATAATACTTAGCACATTTTAGGACAAATTTAAGCAATTGTGTAGAGCTTGAGAAAGCTACAACTTGCAAGATTCCACTATTTTCCATTACTTGCATGAGTGGTGTTTTTATTGTGGCTTTAGATCTTTCCAACAACTTAGTTATGGAAACATGTCCCATGTCAATGTCATTGATTTCAGATAATTTGGATGCATTGCAAGACTCAATGGGATATCCCTTGTATTCATACTTCATCTTTGCTTCTTTTGACTTCTCAACTCTCTTTGCTTTAGTATTCCCTTTGCTACTTGTCCCTAGAACTTCTTCAAGTGCAATCTCAGGAACTTATTCAATTATAGTTGCTTCTTATTCTAATCTTGACATTTATTATGACTAACACTAGAAAGACTTGGTAAATTCTCTTGAAAACTTAGTATTGTTCCTGTTGGTGTTAGAAAAGGTTGAACAACATGAGTTAAGTTGTTGTCTTATGTAACAATCCTAATAAATCTTTAGGTATTAATAACTTTAAGCAGTATCAAACCTTGAAAACTCTAGGAAATTCATATTAAATAATAAGGTGTCATAATTCTAGGAAGGTCTGGGTATTTCTCAAGTCTTCAGGGTTGAGAACCTTGAGTAAATGACAAGCATTTACAACTCTAGGTTTATTTTCATAAGTTACTAGGGTTGGAGAACTCGATGAAGTAGAATCAAGAGATATCTATAACTCTGAGTAAGTAATCAGTTATTCAAATTTGAGTAAGCAATGCCCCTTGGGAACTTTGGTTTCTTGAGACCATTTGCTTGGGTTTAGGCCTCTGAGTAATTAACAATTTATAATGAGTCCAGGAAGATAATCTAGGTCAACTACTAGGTTTTTGTAGAAAAATTCTATATTTTGGGATTTTTTATTAATATTTTCATGTGCAAAGTGTTTTTAAATAATTTACAAGGTTTTAATCAACACTATGCATGCAAAAATAACTTACAATAGCAAGCAAAATGAGAAATGATAGAGAAACATTCAAAATGGCTAATGAGATTTTACTAGAGGAAAAAAGAGATAAAAACATAAAATAGGATCATGAAAACAAAGGAAAAATAATCTAAATACCTCAACTACAAATGGGTTATAAATATTTTATGCCAAAATCACTCCAAAAGCTTAAACAATGTCACTAAAGTTTCACAGGTACAACAACTAGGTTAGAGAATACAAAATTCAGGTGGGAAATAAGGTGGAATTTTGTGATATTTATATTAACCCATGAATTAATGGCAACTATGTGACACATGCAAAGAAATCCATGCAAACATTTTGATGACTTTTAGGTTTCATGAGTTACTTTGCTTAATTTGGTCTACGAAGTTAAGTAACTCCACAACCCCGATTTAATCTAAGCTTGTGAAGACTTTGGGCTTATGAACCTTTGTTATTTTTACTTATGACATTAATCAAGTGAAGCAACTTCAAAACTCTAGGTTTTTATAATTAGTGCTTTATGGGTTTATGAAACTACTTTACTTAGCTTTTATGAAAAGTAAAGTCATTTCACAATTTTGATTTGATCTGGATTGTGTAACTCAGGAATACAAAGACAACTTAATTCACCTTTTTGAATAAGTGAAGTAACTTAGAGAACTCAAGTTGGCCTAGCAATGAATCCAAACACTTAGTTTTTTTAATCTCTTGGAAAGATGGACAAATAGGTTTTATGATAATGACCTAGGAAGATATTTTCTAACCTTCTGGAGTAATTTGAAACAATTAGTAATGAAAGAAATTACAATGAAAACAATTAAAGATTAAGTCTTATTTATGGGACTGGGTTTTCACAAGGATAACTGACTCACATAAGACAAAAGACAAAAAATTCAATAGGGGTAACACAAAACTTCTAAGTGTCAAATTTTGAGGATACGAACTGGCTTTGATTGGGGACATCATTGTTTCTATCAAAAATATTGAAACAAGGGTGAGGTCTCATTATATTTGGTTTTGAGTATTATCTATTGGGTATGGATTCATGTAAAACTCAATCACAAAAAACCATAAAACAAACAAATCAAAAAATAAAAACAACTATACAAAAGAAAAACTAAGGTTTTATTTATATACATAAAGGTGTTACCCTACTACTCAGTTATTGTAAAGCTTCAGGTGTTGCCCATTGTAAGGTAATGGTAGTTCAATTATATCCCAATAATCTAGGATGAATCTATCTTTTCTATCAATCTTTTTTATTGTGAAAGTTCCTTTCCATAGTGAATCAAATTTGCCATGCATCCCTTTTGGTTCATTTCACTTATCCCACAGTAGTACCAAGTCACCAACTTCAAAATTTCTTTATTTAGCCTTTTTTTAAAAAATCTTCTTCATGTTAATCTGATGATTAGTTAATTGGTCAACAACTTGAGTACCCACTTCTTGTAGTTCAAATAAAAACATAATCCTCTTGTCAAGTGAATATTGATAAGTTACATCTTCAATAAACTTAAACAGTTGTAAAGCAGGCAACTCTATAGTGATGGGTATTTTAGCATCTATTCCATACAAAAATTGAAATAGTGACATGCCAAAGGATTTATTTGGAGTGATTTTATCAACCCACAAAGCATCAAATAGCTTCTTGTGCTAGGTACATTGATTATCATCCACTAGCTTGTGAATGATAGCCATCAAGTTCTTGTTACTTGATTTAACTTGGCCATTCCCCTAAGGATAGTAAGTTGAAGAGTGAACTAATTTTATTCCATGCAAATAATAGAAATGAATTAATTCAGATGAAGAAAAGTTAGTTGCATTATCTGTTACTATCTTGTGAGGAACACCAAGCCTCACTATGATGTTTTCCTTTGATAAAATCACATATAACTTTATAAGTGGCATGCTTGACAGGAATGACTTCTACCCACTTGCTGAAGTAATTAGTGGCAGTCAAGACATAATAATAGTTGACATTTGAAGAAGGATTCAACATGCTAATAAAATTTATGCCCCACTAACAGAATGGTTCATTGATTATGACCAGTTTTAAATGTAATGTTGGTAACTTTAGACATCCCACAAAATGTTGACATGCTTAACATTTAGAAACCTAATCCAAAGTATCTTGGAAAAGACTAGGCCAACAATACCTTACTCATAGGATTTTTTGTGTTGTAACTCATGCTGAAAAGTGACCTATATATGATTTATCATGGAACTATTCCAATAGTCTCTTTTGTTTTTATTTGTCCACATAACTGAGGAAGACATCATAAATTCCTCTTTTATAAAAACCATTGTCCCAAAGGACCTTTGAATTCAATTTGGTAGTACATTTCTCCTTATATGTAAGATGAGTTGGACATTCTCCATAAGTGAGGAAGAAAGCAATCTTACCATACCATTCATCAACAAGATCAAAAAAAGAATCATGGGAAAATTTTTAGCTAATTCATATTGAAGTAAAGATACCATCGTCTCTATGTCATCTAGTTTTATTTCTATCATTAATTGGCATAAGCCTCTTCTTCTCACTAGCTTTATTGGTTTGATATCACGATCAAAATCTTGAACCTTAGCTACCTAGGTGCCTCTTAACAATCCCAAATCTTGTTGTGTTAGAATAGATTTAACTATAGTGTCACGTACATATACTTTAGTATGTGAAGATAAGATATAGTACTTGAAGGCTTTGCATGCTTTGAATACAACAAAAACATGTTTTTCCATCTGTGGATACTTTAATTCGTAACTTTTCAAGGGTTGGCTCATGAAAGCTATTAGAGATTCAATACCTTTGTCATTATTTTTTAGAAGTATGGTTGACATGGTATGTTCAAAACAATAATAATAGAGAATGAATTCCTTATTAAATATGAAGAAACCAACACTATAGCTTGAGCTATGGCTACTTTAATCTCATACAGTGTCAAGTACATATACTTTAGTATGTGAAGATAAGATATAGTTCTTGAATGATTTGGATGCTTTGACTACAAAAAAAGCATGTTTTTCCATCTATGTATACTTTAATTCATAAATTTTTAAGGGTTGGCTCATGAAAGCTATTGGAGATTCAATACCTTTGTCATTCTTTTTTAGAAGTATGTTTGACATGGTATGTTTAGAAGAATAATAATAGAGAATGAATTATTTATTGAAATATGAAGAAGCCAACACTGAAACTTGAGCTATGGTTGCTTTAATCTTTTTAAATGCCTTCTTACCTTCAACATTCCACTTGAATTCTTGATTTTTCTTCATCATGTCAAAAATGTGGCAAGTTAACTCGAAAAAGTCAGGAATGAACCTTCTGAGGAAGTTAACCTTACCAAAGAATGAATTTACCCCATTCTTAGATGTAAGCATGGGTATATTTTGAATAGCTTTCACCCTTTTTGAATCAATCTTTGTTCCTTCCTTTGAGATGATGTGACCAAAACGTTTCCCTTCAGTTATGGCAATTATTGATTTCTTAACATTCAAATAGATCCCATGTTTCCTGCACTAGATGAGAACCTCTTCTAAATCAGCCAAATGATTACCTCTTTTCTTGGAGAAGACTACCAAGTTATAAAGATATACAACTATACTCTTGTTCTTTATATGTGCAAGTACTATATCCATCACTAATTGAAAAGTTAATCTAACATTAATGATCCGTAAATCGATAGGGAACCCCTTATCTAATAAAATAGTATTTAAATGAATATCAATATCAATTATCCCCCCATACTTAAATATATAATTGGCTTCTAAAATCAATATAGAGTGAATAGAAAACCCTATTTAAACTGATTCTGCATTGTAAACATTCTCTTTTCAATACTACAAGTAAAACTAAAAGTAGAAGGGAAAATAGTGACACATTGACACCAAAGTGATAATGGAGTTCACTTTTTTAGGGTTACATCTTCAGGGTCACTACAATCATGAACCAATCCATTCATAATAGATGAAAATACAATTTTATTAAACTTGCATCCATGGATCAATAATCTGTAATAGTACTACATGAAGACTTGATCTGATCAAGAACTCATCTCCCCTTCATCTCCAACACCTACGCATCATCTCTAGAATTTGGACATAATTCTCCCTATAAGATGAAAATAATTCTTTAAAATCGGTCAATATCTCATCACCAAATAATATGACTCAACTCCATAATAGTGATGGGCTACTCTAATAAAATATCATATGAGGGTTCTATAGGTGTTTGCCTTTATAATGGAAAATAACCTCATTTACAATTTGGAATAAAACATCTAAATCTCTAAAATAATCATCTAATATTGGCCTCTAAGAGTGTCTTATAAGCCCTTTACAAAATATCCATAGGCTTACAAAAATAAACACTAAAATATTAGCTTAAAAAGCCTTACAATGCTAAGAGGATCCGAAGCTATGTTGTGTCCAATAAAACCAAATTTGTGCCTTTATAAATATGTTTCAACTCTGAGTGTAGTGGTAAGGATGCTTATCATTTTGCATGTATGTTACGAGGTCAAATCCCTCCTTCCTCTAGCTGTGATCAGATCCTCTTTAATAAAATATTCTCCCTTTGCATTTCAACTGTCCACCTTTGGTGGAATGACAAAGACCTTGAAATAGAGCATGAAGGTTGGGGGTTAAATCCTCCCCAAGCATGTAGGGGTTGTCGTTGTATCCCTCACTTCTAGCTCCTCTGATGCATAGCACATAGAGGTGAATAGTTTGTATGCATCCCCGCATGTGGAGGAACCCCTAGGTCTACCGCAAACTATTCTCTCATCCTATCGATATGACCCAAGACCATATCCATGGGTGTGTGGTGGGCAAAGGTCCACCACTCATGAAATCCAACACACACAAAGCATGCACTTGTTAGGGTGTATTATCTATCTCTAGACTATATGCATATTAGATATTGAGTTTATATTTTAGAGAGTTCTTACGTAGGTCACCCTCCTATCAATATGGATCATCCCCCAAATATAATTGGTCCCCTTTGATCAACCCTCTAATAAAATAGTATTTAAATGAATATCAATATCAATTATCCCCCCATACTTAAATATATAATTGGCTTCTAAAATCAATATAGAGTGAATAGAAAACCCTATTTAAACTGATTCTGCATTGTAAACATTCTCTTTTCAATACTACAAGTAAAACTAAAAGTAGAAGGGAAAATAGTGACACATTGACACCAAAGTGATAATGGAGTTCACTTTTTTAGGGTTACATCTTCAGGGTCACTACAATCATGAACCAATCCATTCATAATAGATGAAAATACAATTTTATTAAACTTGCATCCATGGATCAATAATCTGTAATAGTACTACATGAAGACTTGATCTGATCAAGAACTCATCTCCCCTTCATCTCCAACACCTACGCACCATCTCTAGAATTTGGACATAATTCTCCCTACAAGATTAAAATAATTCTTTAAAATCGGTCAATATCTCATCACCAAATAATATGACTCAACTCCATAATAGTGATGGGCTACTCTAATAAAATATCATATGAGGGTTCTATAGGTGTTTGCCTTTATAATGGAAAATAACCTCATTTACAATTTGGAATAAAACATCTAAATCTCTAAAATAATCATCTAATATTGGCCTCTAAGAGTGTCTTATTAGCCCTTTACAAAATATCCATAGGCTTACAAAAATAAACACTAAAACCTTAGCTTAAAAAGCCTTACAATGCTAAGAGGATCCGAAGTTATGTTGTGTCCAATAAAACCAAATTTGTGCCTTTATAAATATGTTTCAACTCTGAGTGTAGTGGTAAGGATGCTTATCATTTTGCATGTATGTTACGAGGTCAAATCCCTCCTTCCTCTAGCTGTGATCAGATCCTCTTTAATAAAATATTCTCCCTTTGCATTTCAACTGTCCACCTTTGGTGGAATGACAAAGACCTTGAAATAGAGCATGAAGGTTGGGGGTTAAAATCCCACATTCATGGGGAATGAGGATAGAGATGGATTTTTAAAGCCCTAAACTGCCAATGCTAATGTGGCTTTGACCACATCTTCTCCTACTTTTTCCTACACCCAACACTCAAGCTTTAGTTGCTTATAACCTTCAGATATGGGCTTGGTCTCCTAGAGCTAGCATTTAAGTTAGATTGGACTTAGACTCAGGTTAGGTTACACTCTGAGTTGGGTTGGATTTTGAGCTAACATTTATAAGTAACTCAAACATTATAACTTGGAAAAATTGAGTTAGAGAGTTAGGGTAGGCCAGATGGTAGCCTGAGGTCCTGCCATATGGGCCTCTCAAATAATGCCAATATGTTTCTCATCATCCTACCACTTATCATAACTATAATCACCAAAAATAATATTGTATATAAATAATGTAATTGGAAATGTAAAAGTTACACTAATATATCATGGTGGCATAGTCCCTTTTCATCACAAAAGTGGATTCCACTGACTATGGTCCCTATAGCTGACCCTTTTACACCCATTGAAGATTGGAGGCATACAAACTCATTTTTTTCCATGTGCCCAAAACTTGCCATGTCATTAGTTGATCACTAGTTGACCAACTTTGACCAACCATATCTGGAGTAAATGAGCTATATTTCTCTAGTTCCACATACTATTAAAAGACTCTCAATGATCCTTACACAATGGTGCTAGTTTAGGGAGGATTAGGGACATTTGAAAATGTCCTCTATAAAAAATCTCCCCACAACATCCTTTTGGCTTCTAAAGAGCATAATATCTAAATTATCTAAAAATGAAGGTGCACCTCCTCCATGAACTCTCTTCACTAAAAAAGTCATCTTCCTATACTGATTGAAATATGTAGGAGCCAAAAACAACTGAAGGTGCTTTTCCTGCATAGGGGCAAAAATCTCCCAATCAAGGTCAATTATCCAACTAAGGGTAATGCATCTCTTTTATCCACATCTTCCTGCATGCATCAATACACACACACACACACACACACACACACACACACACACACACACACACACACACACACACACACACACACACACACACACACACACACACACACACACACACACACACACACACACACACACACACACACACACACACACACACACACAGAAGCAAATATAATAAAAAGAACTTGAATTCAATATGATATGAAACTCAAAGAATAAAAAATTACCATAAATAGTTTTCAAAACTCCAAATTCATCATGGATAATTTCACAATAAAGCTTGAAAACCAAAAATGTAGGAATAAATACTAAGCATGATAAACCTATCACAAAGTATTTCCTACTGTAGGTAACTCTAGTTCTACAATGCCAGCTTCTCTCTAATAATGAGGTATAGTTTCTCCACAAAGGGGTTATCTCCTAAATAGGGTTGATCTCTCAATAATGAGGCAAAAAATAAACAAAGGTAAAATCTCTCAATATAAATTATTTCTCAAGATGAGGCAAAACAACACAAGTTTACCCATACCAGTTTCTATCATAAAGGCTATCACCAACTAGATTTTGTAAACTTATGTGAAGAGGGAAAAATGAAATCCCTTTAAAAATCCAAGAATTATACTTAGATAATTTTTGAATAGAGTTTCTTTACCAAATTCACCATCTGTTGCAATTAATCATTAAGTAAATATCATAATCATGAGAAAACAAACTAAGAATGATAAACCTGTCTCAAAGTTCTTCCCACTGATTGACTTCTCCAAATCCACTATAACAAGTGGTATATTTGTGCCTTCAACATTAGCTAAAAATTCCTCCATATGATAAATAAACAATCCCAAAAAGTGTTGACAACAAAAAATAACATGCTTATCAAACTTGTAGTAATGCCAAAATAAAACTATCCAAGAAACCATTTTAACCAAATCAAGGGTTATCCCCTTTCATGGTTTACATAACATGAATAAAATTCTATACCACATCAAACCTTATCTAGTATGAGGTAATGAAGAAACCTCTTATTTTTTACTACATTCTAAAACAATTTCAAAACAAGGTACATTCTATTTCCAACAAGCTACATAAGGTTATCCAATCAAGCATGGATATCAACTAATATAATGTGTAAATAGCCATTTTCTCATAGAAAAGAATCATTGCAATATTTTTACCTTCATTCAAAACTATGAATTACACTGAGCAAAGGTTACATTTTAAAAACCCAATTAATACCCAGTAAACTGAAGTGCAAGACTTGTTCAACTTCATGAACAATGCCATATTTCCATTCTCCATATATTACCATGAAAAGTGGTATTTTTACTTGCTTAATATTTATAAGGACATAAGTTTTAAAAATATAGTCACTTCACCAAAAAGAAAGGCTACACAACATGATTATCAAAACATTGTGTCAAATACCAATACTAACTGGATCCATCTCCATACTTTATTCACCTTGTAAGCAAGCTCCATTAGATAAATATAATTATCTCTCATTAGCATAGATTTTGAGGATTTACCTATGGCTTACCCTACAAACAACTTGTACTTCCCTACACATAACTATAGAACACTATACAAGTTCAAAAAGTCTGCTTAACCCAAATAGATAACCATTTTTACCTCAAACCGTGCTAGTATGATGATAAGATCAAAATCATTGTTCCCAGATGTACACCACTAAAAACGCTTGGTATTTTATTTGGATGATTCCTAAGAAAGAAGGACTGATCCCATCATAACATCATCTGGCACATACTTTCATCATCCTCTAGTGATGGTATGCTTTCTCCTCTTATAGAATGAACCCTATAGGACTAGTGGTTTTGGACTCTTGGCTATTAGAATATTGTCTTCTTCTAGTGGATTGGACATATTCTAATTCTCCATTGAAATAGCCAATCCTTCATGGTCAAATTAAATAGAAGAACATGAAGCACAAAATTAGAAACATGACCATAATCAACTTTCTCTAATACCAAAATTTGATCTGTAAACCGATAGGGACCCCCTATTTCATCAAATAGTTTTTAAATGGATATCAATCTTAATTATCCCCCCATACTTCAATAGATAATCAACTTCTAATATAAATATAGAGTGAATATAAAACCCTATTTAAATTGATTATACATTGTAAACATTCTCCTTTGAATACTGCAAGTAAAATTGAAAGTAGAAAGGAAAATAGGAACACATTAACACCAAAGTGCCAACAGAGTTCACCTTTTTAGGGGTTACATCTCTAGGTTCATGACAACCATGAACTGATCTATTCATAATAGATGAAAGTGAAATTTGATGAAACTTACATCCATGGATCAATAATTTGTAATATTAATGCAATCAAACTACATGAAGACTTGATTTGAGTAAGAACTCATTTACCCTTCATCTATAGCACCTATGCATCATCTCTAGAATCTTGGCATAATTCTCCTACAAGAGTAAACCAACTCTCTAAAATGGGTCAATATCTCATCACCAAGGAATATGACTCAACTCTATAATAGTGACGAGCTACTCTAATAAAATAACATATGAGGGTTCCATAGGTGTTTGCCTTTACAACTAAAAATAACCTCATTTATAATTCAAAATAAAACATCTACATCTCTTAAATAATCCTCCAATATTAGCCTCTAAGAGTGTCTTATAAGCCCTTTACAAAATATCCATAGGCTTACAAAAAAAACAATAAAATCTTGGCTTAAAAAGCCGTTCAATGCTAAGAGGATCCAAAGTTGTGTTGTGTCCAATAAAACAAAATTCATGCCTTTATATACATGTTTCAACTATGAGTATAGTGGTAAGGATGCTTATATTTTTTCATGAAGTATACGGGGTTGAATCTCTCCTTCATTCATCCATGGCCAAATCTTTTTTAATTAGAAGATTCTCCCTTTGTGTTTCAACCATCCACCTTTGGTGGAATGACAAAGGGATCTAAATAGAGCATGAAGGTTGGGGGTTTGATTCTCCCCAACCACATTTTGCCTAAAATGGATTTTACATGGTTTAAAATCCCACATTCATGGGAAACAAGGATAGAGATGGATTTTTAAAGCCCTAAACTGCCAATGCTAACGTGGTTTTGGCCACATCTTCTCCCACTTTTTCTTATGCCCAACACTCAGGATTTGGTTGCTTAGAACCTTAGGATATGGGTTTGTTATATTTGAGTTATTATTTGAGTTGGATTAGACTCTGACTTAGACTCTGAGATGGGTTATATTATGAGCTACCATTAACAAGTAACTCAAACATTATGACTTGGAAAAATAGAGGTAGAGAGTTGTGGTAGGCCACACGGTGGCTTGAGGTCCTATCACATGGGCCTGTAAAATAATGCCACTATATCGCTCATCATCTTACCACTTGTCACAATTAGAAGCACCAAAAATAGTATTGTATATAAACAGTGTAATTGGAAATATAAAAATTACACTAATATGCCACAATAACAGAGTCCTCTTCCATCACAAAAGAAAGCCAAACTAGGTATGATCCCTATAGCCAACCCTTTTATGACCATAAAATATCAGAGGTGCAAAGACCCATTTTTCACCATGTGTCCAAAACTTGCCATGTCATTAGTTGACCACAAATTGACCAACTTTGATGAGAACTTTGACTAGCCATATCTAGAACAAATCAACTTTGTTTTTTGAGTTCTGCATACTGTTAGAAAGCTCTCAATGAGCCCTATGTAATGGTGCTAGTTTAGGTAGGATTAGGTATGTTAAAATATGTCATTTATATCAATAAAAAATATTGAAGGGCATTTTTTGATAGGTAAGTGTCCCCCATGGTATTATGAAATCCATCTCATATTGATCTTCTTCCACCACTTTTATTTGGTTATATCTTGAAAATCCATATAACACAAACAACATTTATGAGCCTATAACTAATTTCAAGGTATGATCCATGGTGGGAAATGGATAGTTATCCTTCAAAGAAACTTGACTGAGATTACAAAAATTAACACACAAACATATTTTTCCATTCTTCTTTCTTATTAGGACAATGTTAGCTAACCATGCTAAATGATGAATGGTATAAATGATCTGAGCATTTAGTAGCTTATGTATTTCAGCAAAGATAGTACATGATATTTTTTGGATATTATGGTGAAGCTTTTGCCTGAAAGGTTTTACCTCTAGTTGAAGTGGAATGAAATATTGTACCTCTTTTGGCTGAAAGGTCTTTAGGTATTTGTAAGACCAAACAAACACATCAATATATTTATTGAGAAACTTAATGAATGCTTCTTTTTCCTCTTGGGAACAACATTTTCCAATGTTGAACATCTTGGGCTCTTCTTTAATACCCAAATTAACCTATTTTACTTATAGAGAAGATCTCTCACCATACTCTTTCTTTTTCTTCAAAAACTGATCATGTTTATCAAAAAGTTCCTCTAAAGAAACTAACCTTTTAGGGATTTTATTTCCCTTAAATTATATCACATCTTCATTATCATCATGCTCAGGGTCAGTATTACTAGTTTTTGTTTGGCATGAAAGTGAACTACTTTTTCAAAATATAGTTCTTCAAAATTATCTTGTTGTTCAAGGAAAGTAGCTATCTATTTGTCATCATTAAAGACCTACCACTGATTAACATTATTTGGTACCTTTAGACAAAAAACCATCTCTACTCTATAGTCACCTTTTTAAAAAAGTGTAGGCTATTGAATTGGCATGATTAGAGCTACAATAACCATAAGATAATCAACTCTAGAGTTTCGATCATAAGGAACAAAATTGATTGAAAAAGATGCAAAATCCAGTGTTGCACTCAGAACTCAATCAGGGTAGTGCCTCAACTTATCTTTATTTACTTGATATTGGCCATGAATTTTCCTTACAACCAACTCAACATCTCAATATGTTTTTAAAATTATTACTCCTTTTTATTTTTCTTGTTCCAGTCCTAACAATAATGCTTCATACTCTATTGTGTTATTAGTATATTTAAACATAAGTTTGTGAGAATAAGGATATACCTTATCATCAAATGATATCAATACAACCCTAGCACCCAAACCTAGAGAAAAACAACTACCATAAAATTATAACATCCATATTTTCTCTTATTCTTCTTGTGTCTTTGGTTTTTACATGTATTTTCCCAATTTAAGGCAATAAATTCCATGATTTGATTCTTCAAAAAGAATATGTGATCTTAGATCATTTGACTTGCAATCTGTATACGTGGATTTATTCTCAAATTTGAGTTTCTAATTTATACCTTTTATAAGAATATGAGCACAAGACTAATCCATCTTGACTTCTCCCTCAAGATCTTTTTAAAATTTTCTACTCAATAACATTTCATAGGAAATAGGAATATCTACTACCAAAATTGTCATTTTAAGTTCTTATCTAGAAAAGTTGCTATAATAGCTTGAGCATCTTTGATTTGTCTAATGAAAGGAACTTGTATTTCAATTGAGTAACATCTCCCTATTGACTTAGTTAGATTGAGGCCAAGGGTATTAGCTACTTTAGCTAGCATGGCACTATCAAAAGCTCTAGAATCCAAGATATAATTTCTCAACTTGAACCCATTGATTAAGAGAGATACATAAAATGGATCTATTTTTTTGGATGTGGAAGCATGATAGGTAGTTGTAGCATTGTTTTGGGAAGAGACATATTTGGGAGTACGAAAACTAACTTTTGAAACATTAGTTGTATTATTTGACCCTTTAATTTGAATATACGTAACTAGTTGATTCAGTTGATCTGACTGGAACCTCAAGTATTTGAGTTCTAACATTTGAATCTTAGTTTTCTTTATTTGTCAAATAATATCAAAAGAAGGGATGGACATAGACAAAGTAGGATTAGATTTAGAAGAATGTGTGACTATATTATGAGGTTGAGAAGAAGATACTGCATATTTATCTTTTGGAGCAAGAGAAATGGGTAAAGGACTACCTCTTTTGAAAATGCTAACAACTGATTTGGAGTCTTCTTTCTCCTTCCCTTGTTCTTTGGAAGCTTTTTCACCAAATTGATAAAGTTATGATCTTATAATTAATAAAAAAGAGTAACTATAATTATCTTTAAGCATTTATTCATAATCAATTTCTGATTGATATTCAAGGTAACCTTTATTGGAGTCACTAGCAAGATCTACAAAATCATCCTCATTATTAAATCTTTGATCAAGATCAATAGCCATATGATCTTCTTCGTTAATTTTATCATGGTTTTTTAGATCATATTCAATTTCCAGTCTTTATGGAGGTCCAACAATATGATTCTAGTTCTGATTATTGAAATTGCATGTAGGTGCATTCCTAATAGGAGTAAAATGACCACCTTAAGTAATTTACCTTTTAACTTGCAGCAGGTCATTAGCTAGTTTCTACAACAGGGTATCCATAGTGGTTTAGTATGTAGTTAAAGCAAAAATGTCCACTTTAGAAGTTGTTTTCTTAATCTTCCCAGCCATAATAGGGTGATCTTCAACCTCTATAGTAATGTTTTGAGCTCGTACTAAATCAGTAGGACATGCTCTACATAGGTGATAGCTAACCTTTGATAATTGAGAATTGATGAAAAAGTAGTTTTGATTATCGCTAGTGGGTTGAATAGCTTGAGGTATTTTTTAGAGTGCTCTGTTAAATTTAGTAATCATATCCTGCATGTGTTCATGTGGTTATTTTTTAAGATGAGTTAGTTAGGTGAGCAATATGTGTGAGTCTTTAGTAGCTTTAAACCATTTTTTAAATTTCTCATGCATAGTGGCCTAATTAGTTATGGTGATAGGATCCAAATGGTATAAAAATTCTATATCTATGTCATGTAAGGTTTAAATGAAGATCCTAACTAACACATTTTCATGCTCAATGTTAATCACTCTATATGATACAAATAAAGTAGCTAAGTGTTCATCTGGACTATGTTTTCCAACTCCTATGAACTTAGCAAATTTCTTTTTTGAACCCTTAGGTAAGTCATGGAGAGGAGGAGTTAAATTCAACGGGCCAATAGCTACACCCCAAGGAAAAGGAAGTTGTTGCACCATTCTTTTGGGAATAAAGAATTGAGGATTAGCAGGTTGGATTGATCTTGAATAATAATGTTATAGCTAATTCACAAGAGTTTGCACTTATTTGACAGTCAACATAAAAGCTCTTCTTGTTTTGGTTTGGGGAGGGAAGCTAAAATTAAATTTTTCTTGTAGTTGAAAGAAGTCATCCATTTGGACTTGAGCTCTTCTTGCCCTAGTGAAAGGTTAATTTTCTAGATTTGTCAAAGTTACTTTAGGTTTATAAACAAATACTTGGTAAGTGATTACTTGACATGCAACAACTTAAGATAAATAAAGCATTTATTTTAGACAAGTAAAGATATCTTTATAAAATGTGTGTTTCAATTCACAAGTGTGCCTTTATTTTACATGTAGATTTTCATATGGTAGTGTGGAAAATTTGTAATTTTAGAGAATTGACCACTAGTTTGTGTCTATCTTACCCTTGTGTGGATAATCTAATTTAGCTCTGGTTAAGTTTGTGTTCCCAAACAAGGTTTTTAGAAACTGTTGGTTAGATATTTTATAGGCTATTAAAATTACTTAGGAAGTCATGGGATTAAATCGCCTTCATTTTATGGTGAAACTCTTGTATGCTTATGTTTATATGCTCTAACTATTCACACTTTCAATTTTTCACAAATTATACTAATTATTCATAGGATATACACAAGTTATCTTATTTGGGTATTACTTTAATCATAAAGTTCTTGACCCATAACATAATGATTTTATAGCTAGTAAGTAGTTGATTCAAAAATTATGCAAAGAAGTTCTTAGAAAGTAGAGAATGAGAAGACTAGAATTAGTGAGAAAGAAAGAAACTGTACTTCACAATAGGTATTTTTGTAGAGCTTATTGTATCCATAAAAATAGATAAGAAAGTAGAGAATGAAAAGACTAGAATTAGTGAGAAAGAAAGAAACTGTACTTCACAATAGGTAGTTTTGTAGAGCTTATTGTATCCATAAAAATAGATGAACATTCAAGATGTGATAATTCTTTTCAGCAAATGATTAAAAAAGATTTGAACTCATATTTAAAATAAGTGATAACACAAAATTTACCATTTTAATCCTCATAGAACGAACCAAAATATCTTCTTAGATGCAAAGTTCTTTAGAACCCAACTTTATTCTTATTCAGTTTAAACCAAGTTCATACAAAAACATATAAAAATATAAATGTAAATTTTTAGATTGTTTAGTCTATTTTACATAACAGTTACAATTGATTTCTAAAAATTACCTACCCTTTGGCATGCAAGCCTTTACCCATACTTATACTATTTCAACTATCAAAACTAATTAGGAGACAACTCATTGAATTCCCCATATTTTACGTTAAATTATAAAAACTATTGAGAGACATCTTCCTTGAATTTCTCTTGTGTGGCATGCAATGGTTGATGACATGTAGCTCTTCTCAGTTTCACTATTTGGATCAAATACAACTTCCTTGCATGTTGTTCATAGTTCTCTTAAGTAATTTGTTTTTACAAAATGACTTCAATTAATGACATTTAGCCAAGTTACTTGAGTTTTTCACTTTATCAAGCAACTTAATTTTACAAGTAATTTCTCTTAGTGATATTACTTATAAATTAGCTACTTAAAACAAAATTACTTTAAATACATTTCTAAAGAAAATAGAAGAAGTTGAGAAGAGAACCAATAGAAATCATTCTAATTCATGAACCTCTATTCTACACTTTTCCCTGTGCTTGATGTCTTTAGACATCATGAACTGATGGTTTCCTCATCTGATCTGGGAACTGATTGCCTTTTTGTTTCAAACCTTAGCAATTTCCTTTCTAGCTTCTTACAATATCCTTTCACCTTTCCAAGATTGGGTTTCAGCCTCTTGACCTATTGTTGACTTTTTATTAACTCCTTTATTGATTTTTTTTTAATGGAATCATGTCCTTTTCAATTACTTGCACAATGATAATGGCCAATAACAATAGGAAAACCAACTGAAGAATGGTGTACTTTTGACTGTAGATCATGCAATTACACCATCTATCTAAATAACTCCATTAAAATCCATTTATCACTAGGGTACCTTGGTAATTATACTAGAGTCCCTGTGAAACCACCAACTCTGATATATGTGAAATTCAAGAATTGAATAAAAATACATTCAAAATGGGAAATTGCCTCCCATGCTACTTCATATTCTCTCTTGGAATTTAAAGCAACATTAAATTTACAAATGACTTCATAAAAGAATACATCATTTACCATTTTATAGTGTTTGAAGTATTTAGAAAGAGTCAAGTGAGGGTAGTATTCATAGATGGGCTCTGTTTCCAACAACCCTTTTGTAGTCAGCCTAGAAAAGACTTCATTAGATGTTGAAACATATACTAAATATGAAGTCATTTTGAATTCAAGAGTCTAAAATACATTACTCAATTACTGATCAATGTTATCACTTATCATTCTTGAGCATTTAATCATAGCAGAACTTCTATTGACATCAATATCCCTTTTGTAAGCATACATCTAGGTGGAAAAAGTTCTTAGAATTTTTCTCTCTATTGATTCTACATAATAACTATGTGATGTCATCAACTTATTAGACCAAGTCAGACCTCACTATTTGCTTTGGAAACCTTGAGGGTTGTTTTGGTTTCTATAGATAAGTAGTAGTCATTATCTTGATGCAATATGTTGTTTTATTATCCCATTGATTAAAAAAAATTCTATTGATAAGTTGAGGACTTTAGGTCTTGCTGGGATATTGAAACAATAGTCAAAATACTAAACATCTAATCTAGCTACCACATTTCCTACACTATCTTTTACTATTCTGGTGAGAGAATCATAATACATAGCACATTCTAGGACAATTTTAGGTATTTTTGTAGAGCTTAGGAAAGTTGTAGCTTGCAATATTCCACTATTTGTCATTGCTTGCATGAGTGGTGTTTTGATTGTGGCTTTAGATCTCTACAATAACTTAGTTATGGAAACATATCCCATGTTAGTGTAATTGATTTTAGACAATTTGGATGCATTGCAAGACTCAATGGGATAGCCCTTGTATTCGTACTTCATCTTTTCTTCTTTTGACTTCTCAAATATCTTTATTTTAGTCTTCCCTTTCCTACTTGGCCCTAGAACTTCTTCAAGTGTAGGATCAGGAAATTATTCAATCAAATTTGATTCTTATTCTACTCCTAACATTTTTTATGACTAACACTGGAAAGACTTGGTAAATGCTCTTGAAAACTCAGTAATTGTTCCTATTGGTTTTAGAAAAGGTTGAACAACATGAGTTAAGTTTTCTTATGTAATAATCCTAAGCAAGCTTCAGGTATTAGGAAATTTAAGCAGTAGTAAACCTTGAAAAATTTGGGAAACCTTGAATAATTTTCGGAAGGTCTAGGTATTTCTCAAGTCTTTAGGGTTGAAAACATTGAGTAAGTGATAAGCATTTACAACTCTAGGTTTATTTAGGCAAGTTACTAGGGTTAGAAAACCCGATGAAGCAAAATCAAGAGATAGTTAGAACTCTGGGTAAGTAATTAGTTGTTCAAAATTTGAGCAAGTAATGGCCCTTGGGGGCTTTGGGTTTCTTGAGACTAGTTTCTTCTATTTGGGACTCTAAGTAAGTAACAAGTTATAATGAGTCCAAGAAGATAATTTAGGTCAAATTCTAGGTTTTTGTAGAAAATTTTGTCTTTTAGGGTATTTGCTTAATATTTTCATATGAAAAGTGTTTCTAAAGAATTTATAAGCTTTTAATCAACACTATGTATGCAAAAATAAATTAAAATAGCAAGAAAAATGAGAAACGATAGAGAAACCTTCAAAATAATGAATGAAATTTTACCAAAGAAAAAATGAGACAAACACCCAAAATAGGATCATGAAAACAAAGGGGAAATAATCTAAATACCTCAACTGCAAATGGGTTATGAATATTTTGTGCCAAAATGATTCCATAAGCTCAAAAATGTCACTCAAGTTTTGCAGGTGCAACAATTAGGTTAGAGAATATGAAAGCCAAGTTGGAAATGAGGTGGAATTTTATAATATTTATATTAACTTATGTATTAATGACAACTAAGTGACACATGTGAGGAAAACCATGTAATCATTTTGATGACTATCGAGTTTCATGAGTTACTTCACTTTATTTGGTCTATAAAGTCAATTAACTTCGTAACCCCGATTTAGTCTAAGCTTGTGACGACTTCGGGCTTACAAACCTTTGTTGCTTTTACTTATGATTTTAATCAAGTGAAGCAACTTTAAAACTTTGGGTTATTCTAATTAGTGATTTGTAGGTTTATGGAACTACTTTACTCAACTTTTATGAAAAGTAAAGTCATTTCATAATTTTGGAGTAATTTGAAGCAATTGGTAATGCAAGAAATTACAATGAAAACTATTAAAGAATAAGTCTTATTTAAGGGATTGAGTTTAGACAAGGATAACTAACTCACATAAGATAAAAGACAAAATTTTTGATAAGGGTAACCTAAAATTTTTGAGTGTCAAATTTTGGGAACACCACCTAATAAGGAGCTAGTGAGTAAGGGGTAGTAGATAAGCAAAATATTCCAAGCTACCCAAATCATGCCTACATAAAATAAATCACCTTGGAGCTTTCTTTCTTATACATTGGTAGGAGGATAAAATCCTTGTTTAAGAAGCTCTCTAGGATCAAATATCATGCCATATGGAAAACCAATATTGGATTGGTTTTCCAACTCTCCAAATACGGGATAGATCAAAGCATGTTGGTAAGGACTCTCAAAGACTTTTAAAAAATTAGTCTCAACCTTTTGAACATATTCTATAGCCATCATAATCATGGTTTCTTTCAACTAGCATAAGGTTGATATCAAGTGGTTTAAAGGAGAAGTATGTATTCATAAGTGATGTAATGGTTACATGGTGTGAAGGAAGACATAGTATAAAAAAGGAATACATTAATAAGAATGAAATTGGAGGGGACAATATTAATCAAACTCAGTTAGACTCTCTCTCTACCAAGAAACACACCTATAGACACTTGGGACAATAAGCCTATCTTCAAGAGGGCAAATAGTATTTCAAGTGAGGTGCTCCATGATGGAGTCTCATGGTATGAAGGTTTCATGAGAACATGTGGAGATGGTATGGGGTTTATATTTATGGTATATGACTTTAAAAAATACAATCTATAGTCATGCACCTCATAGCCATCACCTACATCATTGTTTGTATACAATCAAAATGAGGTTCTTAAAGGAGCTTAAGTCATACATGAGTTACATGAGGGTGAAGGTTGAGTAGTTAAGGGTGAAATAATTAAAGGATAAGTTTCATGATCATTTAAAATAAAACACGTAATTCTAAGGCACAAACCAAGGAAAAGAGGAAGAAACCCCATTTTTGAAATTTGACCAAGCAGGCAACATGTCACTAGCTTTTGGAAAAATAGGCCTACAAGCCAAAATATGCATGATCTAATCATGAAATTTGGTGGAGAGACTAATTATGACCTAATATACATATTAAAAATATTTTTGAGGTTTTTTTATAAGGGTAAATATTCACTATTTTAGTACAATCAACTCCATGTCTAATCATGGTCAACATTGGAGCCTACCTTGGAGGAATTGAACATTTTGGGGCATTTACAGGTCAAGTCAAAGCAGGAAATTTGGTAAGAATGGTCTTAATGACCCGTAAAATCATCCAATTCCATAATAAATGTCCTAAAAAAGGTGAAAATACCCGTTGTTCTTACACATACCTATTATAGTCAGTAGGCAACCATTAGAGACCAAACGAAGCTTTTGTCAGTTTTGAGTGATAATGAGGATTTTAGGACTTGAAGAGGTCTTAAAATAGTATAATATGATGTTAAAAACATAATTTTACATATGGATTTGATCATATTCAATCAAAATTTTGAATAAATACATGTTTAGGCATGGAGGAAGCATATAGACAACTTAAATTAAAATTTGGTAAAATTCATATTCAATATAAAATATGCATCTTCAAATAATAAAAATTGGTAAGATTGGTACTCATGAACTACCATAATTATCCATAATATTTTTAACATCTTTTGACAAGTGGAAGTTCTTTTTGTTTATACACAGTCCCCTCCATGGTTCACAATAATCACCATTGTTGTAAGCATGCTTCTTGGAGGTTTAAGGTATAAAAATTGGTTTAAAGATTATGAAAGGTTTTGAAAAGAATAATTGGATGATGTTAAGACTATTAAACATATATAAATAGTTTTCACACTCCAAACCCCATGAAAAACCCATAGGCAAGCTAGAATCCCCATAGGTAGTCTACAAGGCTTAAAGAACAAAGTTAGATTTTTTGTCATTTAAAGAGGAGAATACAAGTTGAATTAGGTAAGGAACATGTAAAAATGATGTTTTAATCCCACATCATATTATAGGTGTCCAAGAACTCCAATATTCATTTTTGGCCAATTGGGCCTTAAAGCTTGTTTGAAGGCCTCTAGTACCAAAAGGTACTCTCAGACCTTTCAATGCAAAGTGACTTCATGAAGAGGTTATATAAGATGTTAAAAGTTACATGAAGGTGTTTTAAAGAAAATAAGATAATTGGGAATGTCAAATTTTTCCTTTGTAATAATTTGAGTTTATCAAGCCTAAGACACCTAGTTTTAACCCCTCTTTAGATGCTCGTATCTTTCACACCATGAGGAGTTGGGCCAAATTATTTTAGTATGTTTTTATTACCCTTATGTAATTTAAATTAATTATTGATTAATTTTGGTTAAGGTCTTGAGTTTTATGAACAATCACTAAGAGTGTAAGCATCTCCATAATGCTTGAAAACCCTACAGACAATTATCTTTACATATGTATCTTTTCATCCCTTCTGCATGGGAGACTAAAAATTTCAAGGATGTTAAAGGTGTCTATGGAATAAATATCCATGAAAAGATGTGGTGAAATGGTAATTTACATTTTATGAACAATCGTCTTGAAGGTGAGCTTGTCTAGGTAGTTAAGGAGCTTTTTTGACCAACTTTGGGTTTTTGGACTCAGGTCCATCAAATGGCTTATGAAAACTTGAAAACCACATAGAATTTGTAGAGGACTCCCTTAAGCTCCTATCTAAACTATTTTATAGAAGAATTTGACACGTTTGGGTGCTTAGGAGGCTCAAAATGTTTGAAAATGTTTATTTTTGCATGTCTTCAAAGAGAAATGGTTTAAAGCCATGGAAGAGGCCTAATGGGACCTAAAACATCATTATATGAAAATTAGATATTTTCATAAGGATTTCAAGGGTGCCTATCAGAGTTGAAAGGTCAAAAACTCAAATTTTTAAACATTTTATAGATTGTTGTAAGTTTAATGGTGATTTTTTACCCATTGTTGTAGGTCTTGGAAGTTGTCCAAAACTTTATTTTATTCCTCATATGCATGTTATGGATGTCTGGAAGTCTTCTATAGGTCTAGAGGTAGTTTGTATGGTTCCAAATCATCTTGGGAGTAGGATTTAGGGTAGGTCATTGAGGATGGCTCAAGCTTGATACCTCCATTAATGGAGTCCATGAAAATTATAGGTTTCATGAAGTTTATTGCAAGTTGGAGGAGGAAAGTGAAGTTGAAAATAGAAGAAAATAGTAAAAAGAAAACTCCAAGAGATAACCTCCATGGTTAGTTAAGCATCAAATGCCAAGGTTCACTAACCATTTTCCAAATGCTTTTAGAAGAGAAAGTGAAGGGGGCGTAGAAGTCCAAGAGAGAGAAGTTTGGAGGTTGGGAAGACAAGTGGATCATTCAACGTGTTTTCAAAGTCTTTGGAGACTTTTCCCTTGTGAGTGGATCATGACATCATCATCCTCAAATGTTCATCTTCTAGTGTGTTTCTAAGCCAATGAGAGATCTTGAAGACTCTTTGGACTAATGAGGGTTATTTTGTTAAGGAAGGATTAGTGTTAATTGATTCAAAGGTGGTTGAGACCCCATGGAAGTTTGTTGTGCCTCATTTATTGATTTTTGAGTGTTTGCTTCTCTCTCTCTCTCTCTCTCTCTCTCTCTCCTCTCTCTCTCTCTCTCTCTCTCTCTCTCTCTCTCTCTCTCTCTCTCTCTCTCTCTCTCTGTTTGATTTTTGTTGTGCCTCATTTATCTCCCATTTTTGTAATATATTATCATTTGACAAGGTAAAACCCTATCAAAATTTGTAAGAAATACATTTTGAAGCAATAAAGATCATTTTCACCTATATCTTGCCTCTAACTTGTGTTTAACAAGCTTGTGTATGATGGCTTTGTGAAGAAGCATATTTCCATGTCCATTGTCCTTATTTATTGCCTCTTTTTAGGTGTTTTAAAGATACATGTCTAAAATTGAGATTTTTCCACCTTTAATGGACTCTTCATGTGAGTTTTATAACTCTTATTTGCTTCATAAATTGCTTAGTGATCCTATTTTAAGAAATACTCATGCAAATTAGCTAGTTTGTGAGATTGTGTGAGCAAAGATTATCTTATGTTGAATTAGTGTTTGTTTCAAGATTATTAGAGTATCATTTAATTTGGTGCATCACCATTTTAGTGTTCGTAGTCATCCTATACCCCCTTTTTATCCTTTTTTCAAGAAAAAATATTAGTTTAGGTGATCTACGAAGAGAAGTCAGCCTTCTCTAGAGGTTCAACCTCATTATAGGATACCCACATCTTGAGGTTGCTCCAATATTTTAGCTAGGAGTGAGATAGCCTAATAAATATTCCACAAGGGTAAAATTCTATGCTATAATAGTACTACCACTAAGGACAATGATAACAGGCACTATGGTCAAGAGGCTCTACATTAGCCAAAGTATAGGGAGACTAACACTATCTTAGACATGAGTTGTCTAATGAGAAGAGGGGGGATATAGATATGCATGGGGCTAGTATATCCTAGGTTTACCATACTAACAGCTAGATCACATCTAGTGCACAAGGGTAGGAGGATTAACACAACCTAGCCTACTCATGTTATGGGCTTATGAGAGACTCTCATTGACACAACTAAAGACAACATGGGGTGATGATACATACCCTACACTAGAGGAGGCCACTGCATAGGCCACATGGTTTAAAAATAGGGCTAGGCCTACACAGGCCACCTTAGATCTCGATGTAGTGGGTTGCTACATTCAAGATCCATACAGATCTGTGGTGAGGTTGGAGGATGTTGGGTTGGAGATACATGTGGGATAGAAGGAGTTCTAAGGTCTAAATGGAACATATTAGCATCTAGAGAAATAGGCTCTTGTGGCATGGGATAAACAGGCACATCCTAAGCTAGCTAAGGCTGAGCACAAAGGGTAACTGAGATAGAGCAAGGGAGACAACAAAGGAGAAAGGTAACCACGATGAGCACCGTCACCACCATGAGTAACATGACCTATTAGATGGCCATAGAGGCCATCAATATGACTAGGTAAGAAAATTTTATTTTTTAGATATCACTTTATCTTTTGTATTCATCCTTTAGTGAGAGTTGATATGTGACTAACATATGTGCTATATGTGTGTGTGTGTAGGAGACCAACCTAAATAAATTAGACCGTAGATGGACCTACTACTAAGGGAACTATTAAAACTAACCCCATTGTACAACAACAAAAAACAATAATTTTTTTTAATTTACTTACTATAATAAGCATTATATTTAAAATTAGAGATTTATATAACAGATAAACATCAAAATTTCAAATTTAATTTCTAGTGGAAGATAGAGGGTTGCAATTTGAGAAAGGAAATATATAATGACATAATTACTACTGGTCCCACTATACAACAATGATTTTTCAAGTAAATAATATTACATTTATAATTTTAATAGGTAAATAGCCTTATATAAGATATCTAACTCTTTGGAGCTCAAGTTGCACCAACTCATGTATTTATGATAACCTCAAGTGTTGTCTCTAAGAATGTACTGGTGGGGGAGGGATAACATCATCTGAGTGTTTTACCACTCCAACCATGGACCAATGATCCCCCATATAATAATCTATGATGGAATGGCCCTCCCTACATGGATAGGCAGATAGAACAGTGCAAGAATCTAGAATGAGACATGTTAATACCCCCATGTGATGTAAGATTCTACTATATGACTGTATCATAAAGAAAAATATGTTTCTACTATGATATCACACAACATGAAAATCATACATATGAATTTAAAATGTTAATCTAAAATTACTTTGGCCAAAGTTTTAAATAATATATGATCATCCAGATCAGTCATTTTCATAACACATCACTTGATCGGGTTATCCATACCTATCATTGGTGATGCTAGCCAAGCTTGGGAAACCATCTCAATACTTGGGTAGTATCATCAATGCAAGATCCATAATAGACATAAAATATATATATCCAAAGCATAGGCTTACCAAATGGGTAAACTACTCTAAGGATCATTAACAAACACATGCAATATCTGATGTAGTAAGCATATATTAATAAAACCATGCCAACCAAAAATGACTTTAAGAGTCTACATTAACTTATCTATAATTTATAATTCAACTAAATTTTAATTATTGCTACAAAATAAGTACTTTTAAGATACAAATATCCTTCTGACACATCCCAAAATATTTAAGTTTGACTTCCCTTAAAATCCAACAAAATTTACAAAGGCACTATTTTCTATGATTTTAAGCTAACACCATAAGTATGTTTTGCCAATCATTTTCAAATATTTTCTAATAGTTTTATACTATTTTCATTGTAAGGAAAAACCCTAAAATTTAATAAATAATATTATTCTTCCCCTGCCTCTCGATAATTTATTTATAGGGTTTAATAATAATACTGACAACCAACTGACATGTCATAGGGAAATTGCTTTATATCTATCTCAACAAATTTCATTATAATTTCATAGGGCATGTTATAAATTCATAGATTTATAACAATTTAATATTTTAATTTTATGTAATTTTTTATTATGTATTAATAAATATAATATATTATCTAATATTCTATAAACTGCATTATTTTTTTATTTCCAACAAATTAATAATAGTCTATATTCATTATATATTTATACTTCAAATATAAATAGGATTATCTAACCAAATTAATTTAGTTTTTAATTATATAAAAATACATTACTAAATAATCAAGATTGTCTAACCAACTATATATAGTTTTTTAATATAAAACTTTTCCCTCATCCATAATAACGTAGGGTTAATCTACACCGACCAATGTGTGATCTTGGTGCGATTTTCAAGAAGTTTTTATGATAAAGTTCTAACATATAGGTAAAATATGTGAAGCGACTTGTCCCCTCATCCACAAAAAAACTCACAGACAATATATATATATATATATATATATATATATATATATATATATATAAAGCATTTTTCCTATCACAATTGGTAGTCACTGATAAGGGTTTGTTGAATGCGTGGAGGGGAGGGTGTTATAAACCCAATGAAAAAAAATCCTTGACTAAAATGGGGTGCAATTCAAGTGAATCAAAATATTAAAGACAAGAGAGAGAGAGTGACGTTAGTATTTTCTTGGTTGGAATAATTTCATTTAAACCCATGATTAGAGTGAAATGTGGTTCTGATTGAATTGAAACAGTTGAGATAAAAGAAATGAACAAATTCTTGGTAAAGGAATTAAATGTTATCTATTCACATGATTTGCTAAATTTGGCCTCAACGGAGATAAAGATTAGTTGTGATACCATTTTTTATAAGCTAATCAAACTGCTCTTTTGGCAATGTCTCAATAAGGGAAGGATCTGGGTGGTTATTGATCATGTAAAGAGAGGGAAAGTGTTTAATTTTCTTAAAATAACTATCTTACTTCATCAAAATTTATGAACATATTTCCAACCAGTTTCTATAGATATTACTCATAATTAAAGCAAATATACTATGTAAATGTATTAAGTCTATCATCCAAAATATTTTCAATATAAAATACTCCTTTAAGATAATTACAATACCCACCTAGTACATTTCCCCTTTCATTGCTAGTAAAATTTCCCTTCCTGCTTCCGAAGCTTCCTTTCTTCTTCTAGCTTCTCATTTCCCCTCTTGTAAATTTTCCATGTCCCTCCAAATTTTTTCCCTTCCCCTTCTTAATACTCCCCCCTTTTTTTTCCTTTGCGTTTCCCTTTTTACATGCCATTTGAAACCAAATCTGTAGGATTTGTTCCAACTCATTAACTAGGAGTTCCATAATAATCATCAAATAAAATAGAAATTTATCTCCTTTGATTTCCCTAGTTAACAATAATGCAACTTAACTTTCCTTTGTCAAGGTAAAGTCATCGACAGATTTCATGCATTACTAATAATCAATTCCAGATGAGCCTTTTTCAAGTATGAGTTCATCTTCACATTTTAATTATGATTTAATTAGTATAATTAATAGGTTGAATGTTCCAACTTAATTACATTGTCTAATATAATTAAATAATTTAAAATTTCCATAAATCTTTATTTTTTGACAAATTAAATATATCAATATTACTATTTCAATCCCCTATTGAAAACTGCATTAAAGACACAAATATAAAACAAAATATAAAGCATCTCACAACATAGAAATCACTTTAACCAATTTTAGAATAAGAACTCATTCCATTTTAAATCATGACTAAAATATATTCAATGTAGACTATTCTCGCATTAACGATCATATTACTAGTAAACCATATTAATGCAAATAATTTAACAAGTCAAACTACTATGATGTGTGAATTTGGGTCACTAGCATTTCCATTCTATCATACTACAATCATCCCATCTGCAATACCCTCTCAGATGATACTCTCCCTCATCATGCTCTGAGGATGAGACCAATCATACCAATTATGTAGTTAGTCTGAGTCATTGTATATAAAATCAATGATTCAAGACTTACAAATATACATCTATATTGCATAAAATAATAAAATGCAATTGTAACATCACATAAATAAATCATAAATATCATTGTTCTCTATTGCATTTCTCATAGTGCTTAAATCAAAGCATTAAAGAATTAGTTATTAACCATTTCAAATCCCTAAATTTAAAGGTAAAATCATAGGGTGAAATCAGGATGTAACATCCTCTCCCCTAAAATTGGTCATCATCTTAATGACACTTATTTAAATAATAGTTTTAAAATATTAAAAGATTTTTATTGAAATAATAATATAGTATCAAGCATCAGTCATGCAAATGAATGTGTAAATAGCCTGAAGAACTCATCAAAGTCTTCCCAAGTAACACTTTCTTCAGAGTGTTGGTCCCATAAGACCTTACACTATGACACTTCTCTATTATACAAAAGAAGTTTGTGAGCATCAATTACCTTCATGGATTATACCATGACCAACCTAGGGTATAAAACCTGCAAAGCATTCTAATCCAAAACATGTGAAGGATCAATTATATAATTTTTGAGATATGATACATGGAAAAAATTATGTAAAAGAGATAATGCTAGTGGTAATGAAATCCTATTCACAACAATATTGACCACATCTAACACTTTGAAGGGTCCTACATATCTAGGTGACAATTTTTTTGACTTCCTGAACTTAATCAAGCTCCTTTGCGACTTAACCCATAAAAACACTTTGTCACCAAAAGAAAACTACCTATCAGTCCTCTTCAAATCAACATAAATTTTAAGTCTATCATTAGCCTCAACCAATCTCTACTTAATTAACTTAACTTTCTCTTCCATTTTAGAAATCATTTCAAGCCCAAAGACTACCCTGCCCTCTAACTTATCCCAACTGATTAGTGTCTTGCACCTCCTCCCATACAATGCTTTAAAAGGTGCCATTTTCAAAGTAGACTGGTATGAGTTTTTATAAGCAAACTCAACCAATGGAATATAATATTCTCATTTTTAATGATGATCCATGTAATACATATGTAAAATATCCTCTAGAACTTGATTGATTCACTTAGTCTGACCATTGGCCTCTAGACGATATGTAGTGCTAAAATTAAGCACCATACCTAAAGCTGAGTTTAGAGTAACCCATAACCTAGAAGTCATTTTTTGATCATGATCTAAAATGATCCCTAAAAATCCATGAAACCTATATACTTCCTTTACAAATCTCTTCGCAAGGGTAGGTACATCACCTATCAAGTTACATGGTATGAAATGAGCTATCTTAGTTTATCAACAACTACCAAGATCATATCATGCCTACTCTATGACATCGTTAAACCTTGGACAAAATTCATACTGATCACCTGCCACTTCCACTTTAGTATATCATGCGGATATAGAAATCTAGTTAGGTGAACATGTTCAGCTTTCACTCACTGACATTATAGACATCATGACATAAAATCAACCATATCTTTCTTGATTCCCTTCCAAAAATATAGATGTCTAAGATCTACCATAAGTTTTTTTACTCCTAGATGTCCCAAATATGGAACATTATGTAAATCTTTCAACACTATACTACATAGATTTTCTCAATTTGGCACATACATCCTTTTATTGAAATGTAAAAGACCATCACTCTCAAAATTGAATCCTTTATATTAAGGATCTTGGGCATTAATAGACAAAGCTTCTCTGACATGCTCATAGTAATCATCTCCTAGTGATAACTTAACCACTTAATCTTTAAAAGTACTCCTAATAGTAGCTACAACTGCTATGTACCTTCTACGACTCAAAGCATTAGTTACTCTATTCTCTTTCACTTGACGTAATTGATATCAAAGTCATATTCAAAAAGGAATTCTAACCATCTCTAATGAATATTTAAATTTAGTTGGGTGAAGATATATTTGAGTCCCAAGTTATTAGTCTTAAGCTCAAATGGTTTTCCCAACAAATAATGTCACCAAACATTCAAAGCATGAATAATCGCTACAAGTTCAAGGTCATGCGGAGCATAATTCACCTCATGAGTTTTCAACTTCCTCAATTCAAAAGCTACCACTACTCCATCCTGCATCAAAACTCCACCCAAACCTTCACCTAAAGCATTTGTGATCACTAAAAATTATCCATTGGGATCAGGATCTCTTAGCAATGGTGTTGATGTGAGTCTTCTTTTCAACTCTTAAAAGCTAATTCACATTTCTTAGACTAGTCAAACTTTTGATTCTTTCATTATAAAGAGGTGATTGGATTAGCTATCTTTAAAAAGTTTGAAATGAACTTCCTATAGTAGCCTACTAACCCCATGAAGCTCCTTACCTTGTGCACATTTATAGGTGTTGACCACTGCATAATAGCCCTTATCTTAGATGGATCTATAAAAATACCATCTATAGAAATAATATGCCCTAGATATTGCATTATTTTCTGAAAGAAAGTGCATTTGGACAATTTTCCATATAGCTTGTGCTTTTGTAACCATTGCAAAACTAGTTTTAAATGTTACAAATATTCCTCTTCATTCTTAGAATAGACAAGAATGTCATCCAAAAAGACTAATATAAAGTGATCTAAGTAGTCTCTGAATATACTATTCATGAGATTCTTGATTGATGTTAGTGTAGTGGTTAATCCAAAAGGTAACACCGTGAACTCGTAATGCCCATAGTGAGTCCTAAAAGCTATTTTCAGAATATCCTCATCTTGAATCCTCAACTAATGATATCCTGATCTAAGATCTATATTAGAAAATATTATTTCACCACACATTTGATCAAAAATATCATCTACATGAGGTAATGGATACATGTTCTTGATAGTTGCCTTATTAAGCATTTTATAGTCAATACAAAGTCAAAGGGTGGCATCCTTCTTTAAAAAAATAATTGGTGCACCTCATGGTGATACCCTAGGTATAATCAATCCCATATCCAATAGCTCCTAAATTTGTTCCTTCAATTCGACCAATTCAATGGTTGTCATCCTATATAATGCCTTAGATTGTGGTTCTAATTTAGGTATAATATTAATAGAGAAATCAAACTCGCAGTTGGGAGGCAAACCTAGTAATTCCTTAGGGAACACATCATGGAAATATCTAAGAAAAAGAAAGTCTTTGAGACTTGGTTACTTAGTTTCCTCCATTTCATTTATCTTGACAATAAATGCTTTGCATATGTTTACTTGAGCCTTTTTGAATTGCATTATAGAAATTTGCCTAAGCCACAACTCCCTCTTTTCACCCTATAGTTAGGCTGGATTCCCAAAATCATCCAGACACTCAACCTTCTTCAAGTGACAGTCAACTTTGGCTTTGTGATTAGTAAGCCAGGTGAATCATAGAATCACATCATATGATCCTAGTGGAAATACATATAAATCCATTATAGTTGTGAATTTAAGCAACTCAATCACTACTTCAATAAGACCCTTATTAATTATGACTTTAGTGTCATTCATATATTGTACTAACCATGCATTTTCCATATATCTAGATTTTCTAAGAAATTTGCTAAGCATTTTAGGATCTATAAAACATTCAATAGCCCTTGTATTTATCAAAATAGAAACTGGATATCACTCTTGTTCTAGGGCTACAATTTAGTCCCTAATATCACTCATGATTACAAACAAATGATCCATCTTTGCTGACTAATCAACAACAACCTGATTAGGATCCATGGGTGGATTATTGTTATTCGATGGACCCTCCCCTGATGCTCTTGTTTGCACCATTCTTCCTTCTCAATGAAAAGAAGAATGCAAAAATGTTGGTAGACTCATTAAGTCTTAGATTTTGAGCCTAAGTTTTGATACCACATGTTAAAACCAATCCCATTGTACAATAATAAAAATTAGTAGTTTTTTTATTTACTTACTACAATAAGCATTTTACTTACAATTATAGATTTAAATATCAAATAAACATCAAATTTTCAACTTTAATTTCCAGTGGAAGATATAGGGTTACAGCTTAAGAAAGTAAATACATAATGACAAAGCTATGGTTGGTCCCACTATACAAAAATGATTATTCAAGTAAATAATATTACATTTACAATTTTATTAGGCAATTAGCCTTATATAAGATATCTAACTCTTTAGAGCTCAAGTTGCGCCAACTCATGTATCTCTGATAACCTCAAGTGTTGTCTCTGAGAATGTACTATAGTGGGGGAGGGAGAGCATCATCTGAACACTTTACCACTCCAACCATGGACCAATGATCCCATGCACAATCCCCTATCATGGAATGGCCCTCCCTACATGGATAGGCAGATAGAATGGTACAAGAATCTAGAATGAGACATGCTACTACTCCCATGTGCTATAAGATTCTACTACATGATGTGTATCATAAAGAAAAAATATGTTTCTTCTATGATATCACATAACATGCAAATCATACATATGAATTGACAATGTTAATCTAAAATTTCATGGCCAAAGTTTTAAATAACATATGATCATCTAGATCATTCAAATTCATAACACATCACTTGATCGAGCTATCCATACCTATCATTAGTGATGCTAGCCAAGCTTGGGAAACTATCTCAATACTTGGGTAGTATCATCAATGCAGGCTCCATAATAGACATAAAAAATATATATCTAAAGCATAGGCTTACCAAATGGGTAAACTACTCTAAGGATCATTAACAAACACATGTAATATCTGATGTAGTAAGCATATATTGACAAAATCATGCCAACCAAAAATGACCTTAAGAGTCTACATTAACTTATCTACAACAGATAATTTAAGAAAAGTTTAATTATTGCTATAGAGGAAGTAATTTTAAGAAATAAATATCCTTCTGACACATCCCAAAATGTTTAAGTTCTACTTCTCTTAAAATCTAACAAAATTTACAAAGGCACTATTTTATGTGATTTTAAGCTAACACCATAAGTATGTTTTGCCAATCATTTTCAAATATTTTTTGATAGTTTTATACTATTTTCGTTATAAGGAAAAACCCTAAAATTTAATAAATAAAATTATTCTTCCCCTGCCTCTTGATAATTTATTTACGGGGTTTAATAATAATATCGACAACCAACTAGCAATGCACAGGGAAATTGCTTTATATCTATCTCAACACATTTCATTATAATTTCACAAGGTATGTTATAATTTCATAGATTTATAATAACTTAATAGTTGAATATTATGTAATTTTTTATTACGTATTGATAAATATAATATATTATCTAATATTATATAAACTACATTATTTTTAATTTCCAACAAATTAATAATGGTCTATATTCATCATATATTTATACTTCAAATATAAACATGATTATCTAACCAAATTAATATAATTTTTAATTATATAAAAAAACATTCCTAAATAATCAAGATTGTCTAACCAACTATATATAGTTTTTTTAAAATAAAACGTTTCCCTCATCCATAATAATGTAGGGTTAATTTGCACTGGCCAATGTATGATCTTGGTATGATTTTCAAGAAGTTTTTATGATAAAGATGTAATATATAGGTAAATGATGTGAAGCAACTTTATATATATATATATATATATATATATATATATATATATATATATATATATATATATATATATATATATATATAAGCATTTTGCCTATCGTGACTGGTAATCACTGGTAAGGGTTTGCTAAATACACTGAGAGGAGGGTGTTATAAACTGGATGAAAAAAAAATCCTTGACTGAATTGGGATGTATTTCACATGAATCAAAATAATAGAGATAAGAGAGAGACCATATTTTCTTGGCTAGAATAATTTCATTTAAATCCATGATTAAAGTGAAATGTGGTCCCAATCAAATTGAAACAATTGAGATAAAAGAAATGAACAATTTCTTGGAAAGGAATTAAATATTATCTATTCACATGATTTGCTAAATTTGGTCTCAGCTGAGATAAATATTAGTCGTGATACCATTTTTTTGTAAGATAATCAAACTGTTCTTTCAGCAATGTCTCAATAAGGGAAGGATCTGGGTGCTTCTTAATCATGTAATGAGAGGGAAAGTGTTTAATTTGCTTAAGATACCTATCTTTCTTCATCATAATTTACAAACATATTTCCAACAAGTTTTGATAGATATTACTCATAATTAAAGCAAATATACTATGTAAATGTATTAAGTATATCATCCAAAATATTTTTAGTATAGAATACTCCTTTAAAATAATTATAGTACCCACCTGGTATGCTTTCCCTTTCATTGATGGTAAAATTTCCCTTCCTACTTCCAAATATTCCTTTCTTCTTCCAACTTTCCACTTCCCTTCCTGTAAATTTTCCATGTCCTTCCAAAAAAATTCCCTTCCCCTTCTTAATACCCTTTTTTTCTTTCCATTTCCCTTTATGCATGCCATTTGAAGCCAAATTTGTAGGCTTTGTTCCAACTCAACTAGGAGTTCCACAATAATTGTTGGATAAATTTCCAATTTATCTCCTTTGATTTCCCCAGTTAACAATAATATAACTTAACTTCCCTTTATCAAGGTAAAGTCATTGATAGATTTCATGCATTCCTAATAATCAATTCTAGGTGAGCCTTTTTCAAGTATGAGTTCATCCTAATATTTTAATTACAATTTAATCCCATATTAATTAGCATAATTAATAGGTTGAATATCTAAATTTAATTAGATTGTCTAATATAATTAAATAGTTTAAAACCATAAATCTTTATTTTTTGACAAATTAAATATAGCCATATTATTATTTCAATCCCCTATTGAAAACTACATTAAAGACACAAATATAAAGCAAAATATAAATCATCTCACAACATAGAAATCAATTTAACCAATTTCAGAATAAGAATTCATTCCCTTTTAAAGCATAACCAAAATATATTCAATGCAGACTATTCTAGCATTAACAATCATATTACTAGTAAACCATATTAATGCAAAGAATTTAACAAGTCAAACTACTGTGATGTGTGAATTTGGTTCATTAGCATTTCAATCTATTATTATTAAATAGTTTAAAATTACCATAAATATTTATTTTTTGACAAATTAAATATAGCCATATTATTATTTCAATCCCCTATTGAAAACTGTATTAAAGAAACAAATATAAAGCAAAATATAAAGCATCTCACAACATAGAATCAATTTAACCAATTTCAAAATAAGAACTCATTCCCTTTTAAAGCATAACCAAAATATATTCAACGCAAACTATTCTAGCATTAACAATCATATTACTAGTAAACCATATTAATGCAAAGAATTTAACAAGTCAAACTACTGTGTTGTGTGAATTTGGGTCATTAGCATTTCAATCTATTATAATACAATTATCCCATCTGCACTACCCTCTCTAATGATATTATCCCTTGTCATGCCCTGAGGGTAAGACCAATCTTGCATCCACCTCATACCAATTATGTAGTTAGTCTGAGTCATCATATATAAAATCAATGATATAAGACTAACAAGAATAAATCTATACTACATAAAATAATCAAATGCAATTGTAACATCACATAAACAAATCATAAATATCATTTTCCTATACTACATTTGTTATAGTTCTTAAATCAAAGCATTAAGATATTAGCTATTAACCATTTCAAATCCATAGATTTAGAGGTAAAATCATCGGGTGAAATCAAGATGTAACAAGAACTATTCCCTGATGTGGTGGTGATACCCCTCATGGAGCAAATGTCACATCTACCAGTAGGGGTAAAGCCACATACTCATTTCTGGTGGGTGGGTGCATGATCCTCACTCGATCTGGTGAGGTCACAACACTAGATACCATCGCTAAAGGAAGAGTCAACATGACACAAATAAACTACAATATGACTCAAGATAATTGTAGCATGATCTAAGGCACAACTAGCTAGAGAAGAGGTTGAGATAAATTAGCTATGGCCTAAGCTAGCCTGAGAGTAGACCAAAAGAGCATAGCTACCTAGGGAGATGGAAAACTAGTTAGCTACCTCAGATGAGACCATGGTTCAACTGGTCAAGATCTAGAGATTGAGATTTCCACCTAGAGTAGGGATACCATAAATAAAGCTCAGCCATAGGCTAATTAGGATAGTATTGTATATATATCCATATACGTGGTAGTTTTGAGGACTACAAGCCCAAGCTTAGAGAAATCCATGTGACGTACCTATAAAAAATCATGTATTTTTTATGATATATATAGTCATTTCTCATTATTAGCACATGTGTGTATATGATTTTATGTGTGATGTGTATGCTTCATCTGATAAAGACTACTAGATACATGTGATTAGATAGTATGAACTACTAATAAAGAACCCATATGCACACACATATACAAGTGGCATGGAGGTTAGTGGTGTAGGAAGAGAGGAAAGGTTCACCCTACCACCATAGGTGACTTTCTAGGAAGGACATGCAAGCCATAGATGTGAAATGTTTTGAGGCGGAACCCATTGATTAGGTGCCACAAGGGATTACCTTCGAGGGTTGAGAGATTATAAGCCCCATTCTTTAGAGAGGTAGTGATAATGAAAAAGACCAAACCAATAGTGTGTGAGGTTACCCTTCTTGTAGTGCTCCTTGTCAAAGATGAAGATCATATCACCTACCTTGAATGGATGTAGGTGCACCAATTTATTGAATTGGTGGTGTTGATGGTACTTATAAGCATAGTTTTTCTCAAGAACATCAATGTGGTTCTCATATAACTGGTCAAGCTCAATGAGGTGAGAGACATGTTATTCTTCATCAAAGAAAGATCTAAATGTCTTAACGTACAGTGAATGGATTAAGACCTCTAAAGGTAGAACAACATTGGACCCATATATGAGCACCTATGGGGTTCTCCACATGGCCATTCAAAAGCTAGTTTGGTAGGCCCAAAGGGCATGATAGAGCATGAGATGTTAGTTTTTTATTTGTAATCGATAAAAATCAAGTGTCGTAGTAGCAGAAAACACACTTGAATAATGGATCGAAACCTTAAATTTATGATTTAATAAAAAATTGATATTTTAAATGACTATGGAATTTAATAATGGATTTTAAATATCTATATTATATTTAATTTAAAGAGTGAAATAATAATACATGAGATAAATTAATATAAATACTGAACCAGTTTGATAATAGAGTTTGGCATAATGGCCTACGTCTCCAAATCCACTCAAAGTGAGGATCACTCCATTAAATTATCACAAAATAGCTTTACAATTTCTTTTATAAGTCTCTCAAATCATCTATACGGGCTTAAATCTATCGAAGAGATACTCTGAAACCAAAATTATATAGCTTGAGGCCTTTAAAAATCTCTCTATGGCTCTCTAGCACCCTTTTAACACTTAGTCTTCAAATACATTCAAAACTTGATTACAAAATGAACCCCTCACCCCTTTTGTATAGGTTCATGGGTCCAAAAAATGTGAGCTTGGATGACTATCCTTTCCAATTTCAAATAATATTCATAATTATCCCAAGAGCATTATTTGTGGGATTTAACATTATCCCCTTTTTTAATAATATTTATCTCTATCCTTTTTTGATGGGATTTATATTATCCCATTATAATTTTATATGGAATTTTGATAATATCCCACATATTTAATTTATGGGATTCCAAATAATTATCAAAATACCAATTAATTATAATATGTGAGGAAGGATTGAATTAATAAGCTAGCATTTAATTGGTTCATGTTTCCATGTCATCATTTGACCATAACTTTGATTGGCAATAACTTTTACATACAGACTCTGAATTGGTTCATTCAAAATGCATTAGAAATATCTTAACAAGATATATACTATGATAATGATCCATCTAAAATTTTATGACTTCAATTTTGGAGCGTATATGGAAGCTCTTGGATCAATCCTCCCCACTAAGAGCTTTTGGACCTCCAAAAATTGATTAATTGGTAAAGAAGTGAGGGTACTTTTCCCTCACTTTTCCAGCTTTCGTCCATTTGGCCTTGTTTAGGTGCATCCCTTTGAGACCAACTCGAAGATCCTCAACATTTCCTCTTCATGAAGTCTAAACCTGCCTATCAAGAATTATATCTTCCTACAATTATGTTAGATACTCAGGATCAAAATCATCAATAGAAGGAATGGATACACTCCCATCATGATCTACAATCATCATAGGATTATACAATTTTAGATTTTCCACATTCACAATTAAATAAATATGCATATAAGATGGAAAATCTAACTAAAAATAATTTTTACCAATCTTTTCCATAATCCAAAAAGGACCATACCATATTGGTTTCAAATTTTTACCTTCACTTGTCAACTTTTCCTTACTAATGTGAAGCCATACCAAATCACCTACAATAAACTAGTAATCAACATGATGTTTGTCATGTCTTACTTGATAATTTGCTTGACTTTTTTCCAACTGATCTCGGACAATCTAATGTACCTATTGTATTTTTTCAATGAACTTCTTAGCTTTAACAACATCATTATGTTCATCAGTAGCTGAATCATATCCATAACAAACATCTAGGGGTTATTTAGGCAAATATCCATAACAAAATTCAAAAGGAAATTTCATAGTAGAAGAATGAAGTACATGGTTGTAAGTACGTTGAATATAGCATAAATTCTCTTCCCATAACTTGGGATGTTTACAACAATACCCCTTGAGCAAATGTACCACTGTGTAGTTCACAACCTCTGTCTGACCATCAGTCTATATATGAAATGTAGTGCTCTTATTCAACTTAGTGTCCATCAATTTCCATAGTTTTGACCAAAATTCACCAAGAAATTGAGAATCCTGATTAGAAACAATAGAAGTGGGCAAACTAAAATGAACCCATACATGCTGAAAGAATAAGTGTGTCATACCTTCCCCTGTAATTTGCTTAGTGCAAGGAATCAAAACACACATCTTGATAAATATATCCACTACCACATACAAGTAACCGTGTTTCCTTTGTGACATAGGAAAACCCCCTAAAAAAATCCATGAAAATACTTTCCCAAGGATGGGTAGGAAAAGGTAAGGGAGTGTAAAGTCCTAGTTTCCTATTACTAGGCTTTCTTGTGGCATAAAGAACAAACCCCTTGATATATTTGGTAACATTTTCCTACACACAGGGCCAATAACAATAAATTTTCAAATGTGTAACCATTTTACCTACTCCAAAATGACCAAAAATAAGAGAAGTATGTGCTTCCCTAATCATATGCACCCTTTCATTGTAAATATTGCAAAGTTTACCCAAATGATACAAAAGTTCATTATGTGCATGATAGTCTGATTATTATACCTATTTAACACTTTTCAAGTCTTTATACACATCCTTAAAGTTAACATCATCATTATACTATTCTTTACAACTTTCATGAGTCAAATAAATATGTTATAAAAGAATAGATGCAACTACCATATGAGGCCTAAAAATCATGCCAACAACTTTATTTTGAATACCTTTCTTATACATGATCATAAGATAAAAATTTTGTAGGAAACCCATCTAACAAAAAGTCCTAGACTATTGTAGCTTGGCCTGTGATTGAAGATACTGGAGGGGATGATGATCTGTATGTATCATTGTCTCCTTACCCATCAATTAATGTTTCCACTTCTTAACACTTTGAACCAATGCATATTATTCCTTATCATAAGTTGGATAGTTTTTTATCGCACCTCTGAAGGTCTCAGAATGATAGCAAACTAGTTTCTTTCCTTGCATCAAAACAACTCCCATAGCATAATCAATTGCATTCATCTTGATCTCAAATGGATGCTATAAATTAGGAAGTTCCAAGATAGGAGCAATACTAATTTTTGTCTTCAAAGTGTTGAAGGCCCTTTGTTATTTTCCTCCCCACTGAAAAACCTATTTTGTACTAGTCAAAGAATGCAAGGGTGATGAAATAGGTGAGAAATTAACAATGAATTTCCTCTAATATTGTACTACACCAAGAAAATTTCTAACCTTAGTTACATTATTGAGTTTAGGCCATTTAACTATAATCTCTAGTTTTATAAGATCAATTTTCAATTCACCATGTCCTACAATATAACCCAAGTAAACCAAAGTGGTCTTGCCGAATTCACATTTAGACAATTTCAAATAAAGTTTCTCCCTTCTCAATACATCCATGACTTTCCTAATATGAATCACACAATCTTCCCAAGACTGTCTGAAGATCAAAATATCATCTAAGTAGACTATAATAAAATCATCAAACGCATGAATGTACCCAATGTATTACACAATCCAAAAGGCATGACAAGTCATTCAAACAATCCATGTTTTCTCTTAAAAGCAATTTTCCAAATATCATCATCATTAATCCTAACTTGATGATAACCACTTTTCAAGTCTAACTTAGTGAAATAGATAACATTTCTTAACTAATCTATCAAATCATCAATATGAGGAAGAGGGTAATGATTCTTAATAGTAATTTTATTCAAATCACACAAATAAACACATATTCACCATGTGCCATCTTTCTTTGGCAACCAATGATAGGCAAACCAACAAGAGATGTATTAAGATGAATAACACCCTTTTCCAAAAGTTTCATTACCTACTTTTTTATTTCCTCATTTTCCACCACCAATAACTTGTACATGCCAATGTTAGGGAGAGGAGAATCCTGTAACAATTGAATTTCATGTTGAACTCCCCTTTTAGGGGGCAACCCTTTGGGATCTTGAAACACATCATCATAAATAGAAATGATTTCAACCAATTCTTTCTTATGTTTAAGATCATAATTTTCCATAGCCTGGGAATATTCTTTTTCCTTAGACTTAATTGACAGGAGACAAAAATTATTGCTTGAATTGACTAGTCTTTTCATTTGCCCTATTGTAACCAATGAAAGACTCGTCTTAACATGATGTGTTCTGACTATATATTTAATTACATACTTAACAAGCAAGTACTTATTCTCCTCCCTATATAAGATTGTTTTTCTATCATAAAGATAAGGGCTTCCTAAAACATTCTTGCTTATGTCCAGAGGAACTACTTCTAGATCCACTTCATGCATGAATTTAGATGTGATGGAAAATTTCAATTTGTAAGCTTTGGTTACTTGCATTTTTTAATGATTGGTTTCTAAGCTTAACTTTTTAACAATCTCTTCAAAAATCAAGTTTAACTATGATCCACTATTAAATAGAGTGTCAATCTTAGTATGTTTTATATCAACCCTAATGTAAAACAACTCATTTCTTTTCTTATCATCATGCACATATTTCTATTTTGAAGAGGAAGCAACATTATATGACTTAGTGATATAAATAGAAAGAGAAGAACAATTTTTCATACTCATAGTTATGGTCTTAGTTTCATCCCCAAAGTCTGAACCCAGATCATGAACCACATTATTAGTTTTCTTATTCTTCTTCTTAAACTTGTTAAAAGGTCTTAACTCAAGATATAATTTCCAACACATAGAATCATCATGATGCTTCTTTCAATTATTTCAAAATGGCTTACCCTCTTCTTTATGAATAGTAACAGTGGATTTTTATTTACCCTTTTCAGAACTTTGCCCTTTAGAATGCTTAACATCATATTGATTACCTTTAACTTTGGGAAAAGATTATTTTATCTATTTTCATCTAGCCTCTAAATGAATGGCTTTAACACATGATTCATCTAAACTAGTGGAATTAAGAACCAGAATCATGTGTTTCAAATAACTATGCAACCCACCTATATACTTAAGCAATGTTTTCTATGTATAAAAAAGAATATTCAAAAGTAAATCCTTTTTCCTAAGTTCTTGTGTATAATCTTGAACACTTTGGCCTTGAGTTTGTCTAAAATATTTACAATCCATCATGGCTTTTTGCATATAGCCTAAAGGATGAAATTGCTTTCTGAGTGCATCAACAAATTCACTCTAAATGGAAATTGAGTTACTTGTGTTAATCTCGTTTTCCTTCAACTTACTCTCCCACCAAATGAGAGTTGTGCCTCCCACTTGAAGAGTAGCTAGGTGAATTTTAGCCACATCATATACAATATTTTGGACCCTAAAATATACTTCAATTTGATTTATCTAGTTATCTAGCTTTTTTGCATTAATCTTACCATTAAACATTGACAATTCAAACTTAATATCTAGCTTTAGTGAAGAGAGAGATTCAACAAATTTTTTGTCTTTCTCATCATTCAAAGAGGAGGAAGGTTTCTCAAAAAAATTACCACCTTCATCATGCTCTATTTTCCTTCATCTTTCATGATAAATCTCATTGACCATATCTTTGATTTCTAAGAAGGTCTGTCAAAAATCTCATTCAGACTCGAAGTCATCTCCCATTTTCACAGTACATCTTGATCCAACCTCTAGATTATACTTGGCCAATTCTCCTTCACCCTGCCTAGATCTCAACATTATCAACATACACTAGCAATCCACATGGTTAAATACCAAATTCTGCTCTGATACCAAAAATAAGATCCATAATTGATAACAATCAAGTGTCATAGCAATAGAAAACACACTTGAATAATGGATCAAAACCTTAAATTTATGATTTAATAAAAAAATTGATATTTTAAATTATTATGGAATTTAATAATGGATTTTAAATATCCATAATATACTAAATTTCAAGAGTGAAATAATAATACATGAGACAAATTGATAGAAATACTGAACCGATTTGATAATGGAGTTTGGCACAATGGCCTACATCTCTATTTCCACTCAAAGTGAGGATCGCTCCATTAAATTGTCACAAAATAGCTTTATAATTTCTTTTACACGTCTCTCAAATCATCTATATGGGTTTAAATCTGTCGAAGAGATACTCTTAAACCAAAATTATATAGCTTAAGGCCTTTAAAAATCTCTCTATGGCTCTCTAGCACCCTTTTAGCACCCAGTCTTCAAATACATTCAAAACTTGATTACAAAATGAACCCTTCACCCCTTTATATAGGTTCATAGATCCACAAAAGGTGGGTTTGGATGATTATCCTTTCTAATTTCAAATAATATTCATAATTATACCAAGACCATTATTTGTGGGATTTAACATTATCCCCTTTTTTAATAATATTTATCTCCGCCCTTTTTTTATGGGATTTATATTATCCCATTATAATTTTATATGGAATTTTGATAATATCCCACATATTTAATTTATGGGCTTTGAAATAATTATCAAAATACCAATTAATTATAATATGTGAGCAAGGATCAAATTAATAAGCTAGCATTTAATCGGTCCATATTGCCATGTCATCATTTGACCACAACTTTGATAGACAATAACTTTTGCATACATACTTAGAATTGGTCCATTAAAAATGCATTGAAAAGCTCTTGATAAGATCTATACTATGGTAATGCTTAATATACAATTTGATGACTTTAATTTTAGAGCATATATGGATCCTCTTGGATTGGTCACACTTGGTCAAAGTCTTCTTTGAAGATTCATCTTGCCCATTTATCTAAGGGTAATGGGTAGAGGAAAAATAGTGTTTGAACCCAAAGAATTCAATGAGCTCATGCATCTTATGGCTTTGGAAGCTCAAGCTATTATCGACCATGATTGCAGTAGGGACCCTAAACCTACAAATGAGTTGGTTCAGAATAAATTTGGAGATGGTCTTCTCACACATATCACTAAGAGGCATGGCCTTAACCCACTTTGTGAAATAGTTAGTGGCAGTTATAAACCAATGGTGGCCATCAGAAGAGGTAGGTTTAAACTCATCAATAAAGTTGAGAGCCCAAACCAATAAGGTCCAAGGGGCTAAAATAGAATATTTAGAGCATCCCCAATAACTTCATACATCTTACACTTCTTGTTGTATTGGATGATGTTCTTAACAAGAGAGGGAAAATATTAACCCATCTTGTTGATAGGCTAAGTGGTGGTTTTCTCTCTTAGGTGGCCACCATAGACACACCTATGATATTCTCCCAATGTGAGAGGGGTATCCTGGGGGGTGAGTCATCACATCAACACACCATCTAGACCCCTCTTGAACAAGATGCCACCTATGATGACATAGTGAATGGTGAGCTTACAGATTTGATAACATTCTCATGAAGGAGCATTGATGGGATAAGATTGAGTCTCAAGTTAATGGATAAAGTCCTAATAGTAATCACACTTAGAGACCTCAATTTGATTGATTGAGTATACCATCTCATCAGGAAGGCATAATCAGCCAATTCTATACTAAGATTAAGTAACATGCATTCAACAAGTTGTTAGGCTATATCTAAACCCTTGGTGGATTTTTGGTTAACAATAAAAATTTTGAACTCTTGAAGAATCAAGGTGTGTCTTATCGAGTAAATAGTGGAGTGGATCAGATTGGACAATCACATTCATGGTTGAGACCCATATGTAATATCATACCTTCTATGTGGATAAGATGAAGGAGAGGTATTTTTGATCAACAAGAGAATAGTTAAGCTCAAGGGAAATTAGCATGCAAGAGATGTAGTAAACAACTCTCTCTCTCTCTCTCTCTCTCTCTCTCTCTCTCTCTCTCTCTCTCTCTCTCTCTCTCTCTCTCTCTCTCTCTCTCTCTCTCTCTCTCTCTCTCTCTCTCTGCCAGTGTCATCCTTTTGACATAACATGCCCCTAATAGAAAAATCAGTGATATAGGGGTACAAGATGAACTCTAAATCCTTGAAGGGTGCCATCAGGATAGGAGGATTATGAATCATGTACTTTAATTCCTCAAAATCCACTTGGACTTTAGGATACCACAATAATGGGGTATTCTTGCATAAGAGACATGTGAGGGTTATGGATTTATGAGCATACTTCTCAAGTAAACATCTAAATAAGTTGAGACTTCCAAGGAAGGACTGCAACTAAATGAGATTGCATGTGGGAGATATATACAGGATTGCCTTGATATTCTTAGGATATACCTCAATACCTTTTTTCAAGATAAGGAAGCCAAGAATCTTTCTAGCTAATACACCAAAAACATAGGGGTTAAGGCTGATGTGATACTCCTTGAGATGCTCAAAGATGATCCTAAGGTCTTGCACATTCTCATCCCACTTATGGTATTTCCTGAGGAGGTCATCAACATAACACTCCATAATTTTGTGGATGAGGTCATGAAAAATGTGGGTCATGGCATGCTAATATGTAGCCCCAATATTATTTAGAATAAAAGGCATGATGGCATAACAAAAGGTACCCTATGGGTTAGTGAGTGTTGTCTTGACTTGGTCTTTGGGTATAATCTAGATTTAGTTGTACCTCGAGAATCCATCCATGAGGGACATGATATCAAAACCAACTATAGAGTACAAAATTTGGTCAATCAAAGGAGTGGGAAAATTAGTCTTTGGATAAGCCAAATTGAGATCTCAAAAGTCAATGTAGATGGGAGTGACTCCATTATTATTGAGAATAGGGATGATGTTGGCAACCCATTTGGGGTAGTCAATGACTTAGATGAAACCAAATTAGACGAGTTTAAATATTAGCCTTGACTAACTAGGAGAATTTGACCACCATTGGTCATTACTTTTGGCAAATGTGATAGACCCCATCATCCATGCAAATATTATGGACAAAAACATTGGGATCCATTCCCTTCATTTTAGCATATTTCAAAGTGAATACATCTAAACATTCTTGAAAAAAAGTGAACAAGATATCCCATTCATCTAGAGCAAGGATAACACTAATCTTAATGATATTTGACCTTGGTGAAGTGTCAAGGTTAACATCTATAGATCCTTCAACATTCATAGCATTGCATTCCTCGAAACACTTAGGTGCAGGAGGGAGTGATTGGTCGAACACTTTAGGTTCAACTATTAGGACATGCACTATAGGGATGCTAGGGGTTGGGCCATTAGAGAGAAATATCCAAACCTAACCAATCAAGGGGATAATGGTACTTACAGTAGGCTTGTATGAGCTTGATATATGCCTTTCTCTCCTTGAACATGTTGTGTGCCATAACATGAATTAAATAACACTTGATATTAGACTTACCTACTCTAGTGGTTTTAGAAAGAGATTTATTGAGAGATCCTATACTCTATTAGGAAAATTGTGATGTGAGGGGAAGCTCAACATCTGGGGAGACATCTTAAAAGATGTCTCCAAGAAATGAAGAGCTGATCTAGCATTGTGGAGTTGAAGAGGGAGTCAATTGATGCATGATGAACTCTAAAGGAGTGAATTTTGATCGATACTCAGCTAGATCCCAACATTCATCCTTAAAAGAATGAAACTTAGAAGTGGGGGGTGTGTGGGAGTCCATAGATCCCCATGAGGAGATGACCAAATCCTTACCTGAGGGCTTTGTCTTTATGTAAAGAAATACCTAGGGATACAGGTTAGCCTCCATGGTATGAACCTTACCTTTATGCATAAACTAAACCATGCAAAATGTGGTCGATGTGATAACATGCATGACAGTGGTCTAGGGATGGCTAAGAATCATATTGTATGAAAGATCTGAGTCTAACCCACAAAAATCAATATTGCCTATCTTGTGGCCAAACTTGACCTAGAGCCTCACATTTTCCATTGATATAACTATGTCTTTATTGAAACTAACATAATTATGGTGAGAATTAGAGATCTTCTTATGACTAATCCCAAGCTCATTGAACACATGTGGGGGCATGCTATTCAACATAGGTCTTTAATCAATGAACTTGATAATCATCAATGAAGGTCTCAATATAGAGGGGGGAACTGAGCCCTCTTTACCAAAACTAAAGCATCTAGCAAAGAGGTAGGGTCAAATGATAAGGCAAGAGGATAAGGGTGCTTAGATGCATCAAAGTTCAATAAAACTTTGACATCATCCTATAATGGGCCCTCTCGAAAGAGACCAAGCTCATCACAAATGAGACCCCTTTAATCATGGCAAAGGTGAAGAAAGTCCCAAGTGGAAATCCCAACTAAAATGCCCTATAACACCTCTATGATGGAGTAAGGACATTATCTATCCTCGAGAAGGATGTTATTCTAAAAGTCAAATCTGACATTGGGCTTACTTGCCCCTATGGGTTGGATAGGAGTCCCAACACAACTAGTCTATCTAATGAGGTTGGTGACCCAACCCAAGCACATGTTGACAAAGCACTCATACCCAATGGAGGTTATGTCAGTATCACTAATGACCTTGCTACTCTAGTGCTTGCCTTTTCCTCTCAAGTTAGCATAGGAAGAAGAGTCATAAGAGGTAGAAGAGTAAGGGGAACAATGGACCTTAGCCTTGGATTTCTTATTTTTATTCTTCTTATCCTCCTTGTTATGGTCAGGTAGAGGCTCCTTGAACACATTCAATTTCTAGTTGGGTTCCATAAGTGGAGACCTTTGAGATGGAGGTGAGGCTCATCCACTAAATTTTTGGGCAGCACAATTGGCATTATCATGGCCCTTCATCCAATGGAAATTGTAAAACTTGGTAGGGTCATAAGGAAACACATCCATGGTTTTTCTATGCTTGATTTGGAATCCTTATTTCAGCTGAATTCTTACTCGAAGCATTCACCTCATGATTATCCTTCTTGTCCTCTTTCTCTAGAGGAAAATCAGTGACACCATCATGGATCGCGTTGCAATTATGATCACACAAAAAGGATGACTTTTGGGTTGGCATAGGGTGCATGCCTACATGCACCTTAAATAATTCAATCTCAGACACTCATTAACAACTTTGTCATAAAAGGTGGTATCATGCTTGAGGGCCTCAATTTTAACCTCCTACCTCAATGCTCATGTGAACATATCATAAAGTTGATCATCTAAGAACCGTGTTCTAAATGTATGGATGGTTGAGTGCCACCTATGCACAAAATCAAATTTCAACTCACCCTTGGCCTATGCCATGGAGATGAGTGACTAGATGTTGAGGTTAGATGGTTTATAGATATCAAAGTACTAGAGGAAGTCATCCAAAATTAGCTAGAAACTAGAGATAGAATATGGAGGTAAATTTTGGGACCAAATAAGAACTTCATCTCATAGAAAATGATCACAATTTTTTAACATCATGCCTTTGTCATGTTCCCAATCCACACACACCATCATAAATGTCATGATATTCTCTATGGGAATAGATTCCTATGTCCCATTAAACTTAAGAAGTTCAATTATAGGAGTAAGAAGGGGAATAACACGTACCCAAGGGGCTAGAGGATTCCAATAGAGATCCTCATAGGCATAGTTAATAGTGGGTTGAAGATGAGCTCCAAGAGGAGGATCATGGTGGTTATGATATTGTCTATGCTAATAGACCTCATCATAACCCTGATTGTGGATGGGATAATGCTGAGGTAGCTCTTGATATAGGAGATGATCATGCTAGAAATCATCCTACCATGGGGTGGGGAACAACTAGGAAAAGGATACCATTCCCTATGGGGATGATGGGATGATATGGCATACTCATGGAGATGGTCATGGTGATTCAAATTTCCATAATGCTAGTCATGTACCATTAGATGAAGGTAAAACTAAGGGTGTTAATGCTCAAGATAGGCATCCCATGAATCTTTAGTCTACAAGTGGTGATCAAAATCAACACACTTATCTGAAACTCTAAAGGATGGACTAGGAGGATGGGAAGATTCCATGTGTTGGAGATTCCTCATTGAGTTAGAGTACTTATGGCCCATAACATGGACATGAGAGGTTTATTATTGTAGATTCCCCTACCAATAAATAGGTGGGTAACTCATAAGATAACTAGTTAAGGCACTCAAAACTGAATGGGTACGATCTTTGTCTCTAGAAGAAGCACACTATCTACTCTTAGAGGGAAAAGGGTGCACTTCATTCACCTTAAATAATCTAAGGTAATCATTAATTATCACATGTAGATCATTAGGCCTCAATCGTGCAAGGGGATCTTCATCACCTTGAATGGTGAATGAATCATGTCATGAGGTCGAGGGGAAAGATCCTCATATAAATGAAATTTGGACTACTAAAAAGGGGACCAAGTCCATTGGTTATATACTTATCTATATTATTCCCTATAGAATGTCATAGGGTCTAAGTAACCTTGTTGGGTTGAGGGAACCTCCTAGATCCTGTGGTGTCTATGGTGTTCTATTATAGTCGTAGCTTGTTCATGAGTGAGCTTAGGTATAAGGCCCTGAATCCAATGGGATTGGCATCCCAAGGGTGGGAGGTTGGCCATAGATGCAATGAAATAATAACAACATGAGAGGCAAAACAAAAGGAAAATAGATAGAAAACTAGTGGGGATAATGATATAAAACCAAATCAAGATAAACTAACCAAGGTGAGAGTCGAAACACAATTGAAATTAAGTCATAATAACTAATAGAGGGGAGTTATCTAGGACAGTTCTAAATGAGATAGAACTAGTATGAGACCATATGTGAGGTCCCACTAGGTGTGATAGAATGTATCTCTAAGAATCCAAATGGATCCAATAGTGTTTTTTAGGGGGTACATAGGGTACTTAAAAAAACAACTAGAAGGTTCAAGGCTTCTATGGGCTACTAAAGATCTATAGTGGTTATCCAATTTTTTGGCTTGCACCAAGCTATAGATAGACTTATAAACTAGGTTAGGAATAACATGATCAAGTGTAAAAAGGATGTGGTTATCTCTAGTGGGTATAGCCACAGTAAAACAAGTAGCTAAGACTAGAAAACTATTTGCATACAAATTATCAAAATAATAATGTTAAATAAAGAGAGCTAACAAAAAATGCATAAACTTAGAAGAAGAGGCACTTTTAGGCCAAATGAAAGACATTTTAGGAAGTAAATATGTTTTCAATCAAAGGTGCAAGAGCATGCCTAATCTAAGTTTTAGATAACTTTACTTTTAACAATATTGATTTAGAAAGAGAGGAGATTGTTTATTCAAATTGTATAGATTATTTTGAGCATTCAAAATTATACTATGCAATGAGATATGTTTACAAAGTAAGCATGACATGTAAGAGACTATATTTAAATCAATTAAATATGTTCTTAACCATATATAGCTGCATAAAACTTTATAAACTATCTAGATAATACCCTAAACAAGCTAAATCACTAAAACAATCAAAACCTAGCATATATACTACTGCAAATGAATAGGAATTTAAATTTTCATAGAAAATTTACTTCACATAAAAATAAAAATAAGTGTGCATTCTTTCTACCAACTAATTATCCAAACTAGGAAGCAATGAATGAGAAAGATCAGGCTATGTGTAATCTGAGTCCAAACCAGGAGCCAAGAGTTGTGGAAGAGGTGAAGGAGAAGTTGTAAACTGTGAGAGAGCTAATGCAAGTAGCATAATAATAGGTGTAATAGAGTATTGAAAGGGATATAAGAAACCAAAAAAAATTATGAACATTTTAGAGATCAATAGGAATCACCAAGATAAGTTCTATAATAGTAGGGCATCCGATATCACAATAAAAGCTGAGTGTGCCAAGAATGAACCAAATGAGATTCAAGAAGGTAGCCAAGATTTGAATGTGATGATCAAGTGTGAAGATTAGAGAAAAAATGTAGGAGAGAGGGAGGAAAATGAATGAAAAATCATCATATAAGGCAACCCTAATCTGTCAAAGGCTAAAAAGTAGCCATTTTAAGCCATTTGGGCCAAATTGGGGCCTTTTTGCACTTCTACCCAGGTCATGGCCTAAGACATGGCTCTTGTGAAGTAAACATGTAGATTAAGCCATGAAGTTCCTCACTAATTTATTTCCTAGGTTAAATGGCCACTCCATGTGGTCAACAGGCCTCCAAGAGGGCCTCAAGAGGCATATAGAGGGCTTGTCTAGTGCTCAAAAGGGCAATAAAGTGGTAAGGATGTGTAGGGAATGGATGTATGATGTAGGAGAGGTCAATACGAGTGGAAAATGTCTTGAAGTGGGATAATTAGGGTTAGTAGTCTTCATGTGAGCTGATGTGTAATCATATGGAGGAGTAAGGTCATGGGAAGTATGATTACATCTTGTATTTTATAACACCATTCTATTGAGGACTGTATGGAACTATATGTTGTATTTCAATCAAATCTGAAGTGAAGATTTGTTCAAATGATGGTTTTCAAAACCACCACCATTTTTATTACATAAAATCTTGATGGATTTACCTAATTATTTTATATAAGGACCTTGAAGTCCTAAAAGTGATCAAAGACCTCATACTTTTACTTAAGAAAATACACCCATTTATAACTTGAAAAATAATTAATGAAGGTAAACATATATCTAGTCTTGTTAAATGAAAGATGGGTAAAAGGACCAAAAATATCATTGTGCATTAAATTCAAAATATATATAACTCTTCATGATTTTCCTTTTTGATACTTCTCTACAAGATGCTTAATAAATATGAAACCTTGGGAAACACTATTATAAAAATAGACACGAGGTAACTTTGAAACCATGTCATTAGGATTAAGTTGTTCCAGTTAATGATAGTTAAGATGGTTGAATCATTCATGTTATAATTTAATCACTCCATCTATATGAGTGAGTATAATAGTAGAGGGTTGATCAGGAGCAAAATATGATAAATTTTACAATCGTGACTCGTGATTTGCTTTCCCAACTAAAACTATAACATTATTATGTAATTCCCCAATAACCATAGAATCAAGTGTGAACTCAACTGTTTTACCTGAAATGATGTGAGTGATCTAATAAATAGACATGAGATTAGTTGAGAATTAGAGAACACATAAAACATCCTAAAATGTCCCATCACTCACTTCAATAGATCCTCTCCCACAAACTTATATGAATGTATCATTACCCATCAAAATAGAAGGCATATAACAAGGCTCCAAATGTGAGAAAAAATCTTGTGATCAAGCCATGTGGTGCGAGGCACCACAATCAATAATTAATGTGGAAGGCTGAGATGCAAATAAAATAAGGGCCTTGCCATTACTACTATATTTTGCCTTAGAAGAATCATGTGCTGATGAACTCTATTTGATTGAATTAGGGAGATTGATATTTTTTTCTCAAGCATATTTGTTAGTTTTTCAATCTATTTCTTCATAGATTTGGTTTTATCTTGCCTAGTTTTCTTACAATAGGCACATGTGAGCCTCTCTTTTTGGGTTTCCCATCAAAAGAGGAGGCCTCAATTAATGTTTTAGACTTAGCATCAATTTTTTGACCCTTTGTTTACTCATGGTCTTGTTATGTTTCGTATCCTTAATGTTGGAAGTCTTTTATTTATCATAACTCACAATTAAGGCATGTAATTTAGAAGAGTTTATTGTACCCATTTGAATAAGATTATCTTGCTCCTAAATTAGGTTGGAAAAAAATCATCCAAGGAAGGCATGGTCCATGCCACTCCAAGGGAATGCTTGGTGGCATGGAAGGTTAAAAAATAGAATAGTCAAAACCCAATTTTTCAAGGATTGAAAGGGTCAATTGTTCATCTTTTTTGTCTATGCCACATAGTTTCAACTATAACCTAAATTATTTGAATTGGGTGAAGAATTCATGTATAGTGTCAAATTTGTCTAGACTCAAATTGATGAGTTTATTATCCACCGCATGACCCCTCATTATGTCCTTTCCGAATTTTTATTTTAGTACAATCCAAACATCATTAGGAGTGTTTGCATATTCAATGTGAAAGATCAATTCAGGATAAATTCAAATGCATAATTGATCATAGGCTTTTTCACATATGTTAAACCATAACACCTTATTTTCATCTAGTGTTGGTTGTATTTTTGTACCCATTATGATTTGGTGTAAACCTTTACTCTTCAAGAAGATTTGTACTTTGGTTTTCCACTCATGATAGATAAATGGTGTAACAAGTAGAACCATATTCTTATTTATAATGTAGTAAGGAGGCATGTGCATAATTGATATCTTGAAAGAGATAAGGAAATAAAACCCCTTGACCTTACAGAGGTTCAATTTTAAAAGGCCCAAAAATAGCACCAATGCATATAGCTTGAAAAATTCACACTTTCAAAACAAACTATGCCTCAAAATGAGTTGTCTGCTAAAATTTGTCTTTGAAGTTCTAAAAAAAAACATCCACCTTGCAAAAAATAAATAGACTTGAAAAATATTTAGACCCAACTATTGAAACAAAAAGTTAAGCCTCCTTGGGTTGGTTATTTGTGATCAAGGGCTAATATCCCCTATGACTAAGAGCTAATCCCTAGTATGAGTGCCCCCTAATGATGTCACTTTACATTATGATGGAATTGGTAGATGGATTTCACTTTAAAACTTTCCCAATGAATAGTGACAATCCTTGATAGCATAAATTTTTCATGTGCATACATGTCATTGTGTTAAAGGAGTGGTAAAATTTGAGGAGTGTCCATGCAGGAGAGTAGAATTTAGGGAGTGTCTGTGCAGGTGGGTTGAATCCAAAGAGTGTTCATGTAGGTAGGTGAAATCTAGGGGTGTCTTTGTAAGGGAAGATACAGTGTGCATATAAGTAGGCCTTAGGTTTTAATGACCATCCAAGTAGGTCTCAAGTTTTGACCAACATCCAATAAGGCCTCAAATTTTGGTGACCATCTGAGCAAGCCTCAGGTTTCAGTGATGATCTAACCAGAGCTCGAGATTTGGAAATAAAATATTAGTAAAATAATTTTTACCTACAATTTTAATTGGAGTATTAAATATGGAGATAAAATACATACTTGTGATTAATTAAGTCATATACCTTCTCCATTTGTAGTAATCAATAAAAAATTAAAATATATTGAACTTCTGAAAAAGAATTTTTTTCTTTAAATTTGAGTGTGTTTTGTTAATGAGTAATTTTTTTAATTTTCAACCTAATTTAGTGTGTATAAGGTTAAAAGAGCACACCCTAACACAGTCATTGACATAATTACATTAGTAATAGTGTCATTGTTTAAGTGAATGGTGGAGTAAAATTCAAAATCAAAATTTTTGTCTTGGTGCAATTACTATGCAAATTTGTTTTAGTGATAAAAGTATCAAATTTTAGTTTTTCTTGCAGATTTACTAAATTAATGACACACTTTACATCACCAATTAATGTTAATTTATACTATGTCCCTATGTGTGAAAGATATAAAATTGCCTTTTAATGTTACATTTTTTATAGATAATTATAAGAGGAAAGGGCCCTTACCCCTTTATAAAAAATAAAGTGACTATCTAATCAAATCAAGAAAGATAAAATAAATCTCTAGGATATTAAAAGGAGATGAGCAAAAGTCCAAAAATCCAAGCAGTTGTAAATCCAACTAGCCAATCATAAGAGAGAAGACCAAAGAATATAAGATTGAAAGCTTCATAAATAAAACCATTCCAAAAATAGAAAAAATATCCCAAAGTAGTCTAAAGTGAAATAAGGAAGCACCACCATGGAACAACTTAGGGAAATACGGAAAATGCAAGTGCCAAAGGCCTTGATCTCCAACTTTCGAACATCCTTCAAGCACTAATCCAAGACCACTACTCATAATACTTTGATGAGGTTTGAATTTAAGACAGAAACCATGGCTTTTCCAAGCACCTAAAACAAAAACAATCTAAGAAGCTAAAACATAGAGGAAAATATGAGACAACAATAAACACTTTGAAATCCAAATCACTGATTCCTTCAATGAAAGTTTATAAAATGGGAATTTGTAAGTAGGACAAGTCTTTTCTAATTAATTCTCTACAATATTCCCAAGGGCATTGACCTTCATAATGCTAATCTTCATTAGGGGTGAAGAGCTCCAAATTTAGACAATAAATCTATTGGAGAGTTAGTCTCACTATAATTATGAGAGAAATTAATATCCTTAAAAATGGAATGACATTGAGGATATCTTGAATGATTGATTTGAGCCACCACTAGTCAAATTTTATTGATTTAATAACAATGATAACCAAGAAATAATATCCTTCCATAAGTAATTTCCTGAAATTAGATTCAATGGTGGTTCTCAAACCTCTAAGAAGATCTAGTTCTTCAACCAAATTATTTGAAGACCATGGAATGTTGAAGGCAAAACATGAAATCACTTATCTCATATTACCTCTAAATATGCATCCACCTCCAGAAAGACCTAAGTTACCTTTGGAGGACCAGTAAAAATTTAGCTTGACATAATTGTCACTTGGGGGCTTCCAAAAACCCATTAACCTTTTGTTAATTTGGGGAGGGAGATTAAAGTTATTTTTCAATAAATTCTATTTTAAGAGAATATGACATTCTTCTCCAGTGATTTTATCTATTAGAGGTATAACTTTAGCCTTAAAATTCTTTTTAATGAGAGTCTTGATTTTAAGAGTAAGGATTTCTTGAGAGAGGAATGGATTCTTGAAGACTCTATTCTTTCTTTCCATAAGATATAGATTATCAAAGATGAGGACATAGCCCAAATACTTCTAACTTGACCCCATCCCTCTTTTGTCCAATTAATCAAAATTTCTTCAATAAAACTTGCTTCTCCCCAAAGTCTATTCATATTTTTAAAGAACTAAGACCAAAATATCGATGCAAAATTACAATGAAGGAGGACATAGTTCAAGGTTTCATAACTATTCTACAGAAGGTGCAGTAAGAGGGCCCTCGAAAACCAATGCTTTGAAGTCTATCCAAGAAAAGAGATTTTTAATTCATGATAAACAATAGATTTGCACTAGCTTTAGAAAGCCCCCAAGGGATCCATACTTTTTTCAAAAGCCTAATTGGTGTATTAATATGAGAGTTTAAATTATTATAGCCTTGTTTCACTAAAAATTTATTGAAAGGATCTCCATTTCATTTTAAGCCATCAATCTCCACTAAGCTAGTAATATGGTAAGAATTCAAGAAGAAGTTGAATAAAATCATATCATAAGAATGGTTTTCTGCATAAAAGAATTGGAATTTTTCATCTTCTCTGACGGCCCCATGAAATTGGTTTTTTAACCTAGTAATTACAAACTAGGGGTTCCCAAAGGTATGAAAAGTAATCTTTATAAAATGTTGAAGGAATGATGATTGTGGAGAGGACTCGCACTAGACTAGGCATCTTTCCATAAAACAAATCTACCACTTTTAATATCCTAGCAGAGGGAATTATTGATAATGTCTCTACATTTCCTAAGTAAATTCTAGATATGAGACCCATACATCCAAATCTATATTATAAAAATATGGGCAGGATCATCTAGGTTATCAAGATATTTTTATTTAGAGCAAGATGCTCCAAGTGTTGTCCTTGTTTTGATAGAGTCTCTATTAAAAAAAAAAATCCCAAAGCTTTATTCATCGTGAACAAATATTTAACTCCATCCCCACCTTTTGGTTTAGGGAAGTAGACCTCTTCCCATTTTATTAAAGTAATTTTCTTAGACTCAAAAAGACCATTCTACATAAAAAAAAATTTAATGTTAGTTAATATGGATTCAACAATCGTTGGAGCTTTTGAAACTAATATCATATAGATTGGTATTGCTTGGAGAATAACTTGAATCAATTTTATTTTTCCTATCCAAGAGAACCTTTTCCTTTCCAATAAGCTAGTTTATTCTAAAATCTAGTGGCCATATTATCCCAAAATTCTTTTTTCGGCCAACCATCAAAGAGGGGGATTCCTAGGTATTTACTAGGAAGAGAAACTAAACAAATTCCAAAAAAATGTTCAATCTCATTTTATCTATGGATAGAAGTGTGGACAAAGAAAATGTTAGACTTCCAGTGGTTAACCTCATGGATTCTAGTACTATTTTATTATTGTGTTTATTAATTAAATATTATATATATATATATATATATATATATATATATATATATATATATATATATATAATGAATGTTCATTTAGATTAAATTTGTTTATTTAGTGTGAAAAATAGCACAAAGTCTGGTGAAGGAAAGGATGGATGCAGGCGAGGGCTTCGGTGGCCTGCGTGGAGCGGAACCATCTGCATTTGGGCTTTCTTCACCTGGTAGCAGCTCACAGGAGGCAAGAAAGGAGGCGTTCTATGTGGGCGAGCGTAGTAGGATCAACAAAGTTAATGGCTGCTTTCCTCGCAGCCAAGACAGACCTATGTTAGTTATTCTGTCAGACACTGTTAAAGATGATGTTGAATATTTGGCTTCTCACGCACTAATCTGTAAGTTTCTTAGAATTTGTATATCCTAGTCGGCTCTAGAAGCCTAGATTCACCGGTCATGGCAGATTGTAGGAGATTTTGATATCATGCTGGCTAGTAATAGCTATTACATGGTTAATTTCACTTGCATTTTTGATAGAAATAGGATTTTTGAGGGTGGCCCATACTTTTACAATCGTATTGGCCTCTTTATAAAACCCTGGCATGTAGGGTTTAACTTTGTTGAGGATCTCCCTTCACGAGTTCTGATTTGGGTCCACCTTCTGAGGCTGCCTCTAGAATTCTAGAGTGAGGATATCCTATGCCAAATTGGGGCTATGATTGGAACACCTGCTGCAATTGCTCACCAATATTTGGACAAGAAGGTAATCTCTTATGCACGCATCTGTGTTGATATTGATATCAACAACCCTCTACCAGACTCTATTGAAATATGCTTGGGCACATCCACCTGGATTCAGCCAATTGATTATGAGTCCATCCCTTTCTGGTGTCATTTCTGTCATGAGTATGGAAATATTAAGTGGCGATTCCCTCATGCGCCTAAAGGCTCAAGCACCTTTGAGGGATCAGCTCGTCCACGAACTGCAAATGAATGTTTGAGGAATGGATAGCCTGATCCTATCAATAGTAGAAATGGATAGCCAGATAGCGCAGAAAAAGGGAAAACCCCCTTGAATACCCCCAATTTAGAGCAAGGCCAATCTGACTCAATGGGACTTGAAAGGGATGGTTTTACCCCAGTTCACCGCCAAATAAGAGGGAAAGGCCAGAAGTGCTCTCATCTTGACCGATAAGGAAATGCAGGTTTCAACTGATTTGAAGTTCTTGACAACGCGATCATAGAGGAGGGTACCCCGGTAGTGGAAAAGTGTGGGACATTGGGGCTGGAAGGAAGGAATTATTTACCTTTTGATCCCTAGGACTTTGCCACTCAGCAAGCTTTGGAATCTGTTCTTGACCCAGAGGGTAATGCCCTCGTGGTGGCATCCACACAGGAAAAAGAAGTACGTTGGGCAGATTTGGCAAAAGAAGTGGATGTTCCTAGCAAAGAAAAAGGACCCTCTTCCACCCTTGGTTTAATGCAGAGACCTTTCAAGAAGGCATCCCTCTCCACACCTTCTCGAGTAGAATGTAGAAAGGATCAAGAGAGGATTAAACTTACAGGAGATCTACTGGTAGAGTCAGGGGTGGTAAAGACCATGGACGAACACTTCCCTCACTTAACTCAATGATTATTTTGTCATGGAATGTGAGGAGGTTGAATAGCATCCCTAGACAAAAGGCTATTCAGAAGCTGGTGAGAGATTATTCTCCTGACATTCTCTGCATTCAGGAAACCAAAATCTCCATTGACTCTTTGTTCACTTGCCACCCCAAATTTTGGTTCCACGGCCATTGCCAGGGTATTGGCACCTTGGGGACTTTGGGGGGCCTTGCTATGTGTTGGGATCTGAGAAGAGTCGTGCCACACCTTTGGTTGTCCTGTATCTCAGCCCTCTCTATGATTGCTTCCTCTTTGGAGACTGGCAAGATGATTTTGGTCACTAATGTATATGCCCCGATGGATCTTCCAGGTCAGCTCAAGCTTTGGGACCATATCCATTATGTATGAAGCTACCAGCCCTTCTTGCCCTGGGTTGTAGCTGGGGACTTTAACTCTATCCTCAGCCTGGAGGAGAAGAGGGGTGGACTAGCTCAGTTGGGACCTTCTACGGAACTATTTCAGAAAAATATTGATCGGTTACATCTTTCGGATGTTAAACCCCTCAATGGCCTTTTCACATGGAAAAATCATAGGATGGGAGATGTGGCCATCTCAGAACATCTGGATAGATTTTTAGTTTCAGGCTATTGGTGCTCTAGTTCTTTCTCTCTCTCCTTTGATATTCTTGATTGGCGGGGGTCTGACCATTAGCCTATCATGTTCTCTATGAGATATATTGCTGCTCCTAAGCAGCCACCTTTCAAAATTTAGCTGATGTGGCTTCGTGATGCTTCCCTTCAGGATTTAATGACAGGTTGGTGGCAGCAAGGGACACCAAATTATGGCACAGTTATGTTTGTGTTTGCTAAGAAGCTCCAGTATGTGAAAAGGAAATTGAAGTATTGGAATTTACACTATTTTGGTAATCTCCATACTAGGAAGAGAAGGGTGCAAGACCAGCTGGATGCCATCACCAGATAGATTTGTGAATTTGGATTGTCTGAAGCCCTGCGTGTGGCAGAGCTTCAAGCCTCTACAGAATTGGCGGAATGGGAGCTTCACGAAGAGATTTATTGGAAACAAAAAGCTCATGTTGACTGGCTTCAGGAGGGCGATAAGAACATGGATTTCTTCCATAACTCTATCCAGGATCACCGTAACAAGTGCTTCATCTTGCCCTTGGTTACTTCAGATGGTAGAAGCTTGACGTCCTCCCAAGACATATCGAAGGAAGCTATATGGTTCTATTCTGCTCTATTCGCAAATGATAATCCTCCTGATGAGCTTGTTGAAGGTACTATTTTATCTTGCATTCCCCCTATTATGTCTCTAGGAATGAATGACTCCCTTATGCGGCCTATTAGTATGTCAGAACTAGAGGGAGTGGTCTTTGGCATGAAGAAAGGTAAGGCTCTGGGACCAGATGGATTCCCTGTGGAATTTTTTTAGGCATTTTGGGACGTCATCAATCAGGATCTTTTGGGGGTGATCCAGGAGTCCTACTCCAACAAAGAAATGCTCTGGGCCCTAAATGCTACTTTTTTGGTGCTCATCCCAAAGTGCAAACAAGCTAACCAGTTAGAATATTTCAGACCTATTGCTCTCTATAATGTGGTCTACAAGATTATCACTAAATTGATTGTGAAAAGGCTTTAAATCTGCCTTCCCAAGCTCATCTCTAAGGAGCAAGGGGGATTTTTTGTTGGTAAGCAGATTATAGATGGAGTAGTTATAGCGTCTAAGGTTATTCATTCTATGAGTATTTCCCAGGACCATGATATGTTTGTCAAGCTTCATATGGCTAAGGCATATGACAGAGTCAACTGGGGATTCCTGCATAAATTTCTTTAGGCTTTCGGCTTTAATCAAGACTGGATCAGCTAGGTGCTTAGCTATGTTATGACCCCCTCTTTCTCAGTCCTTATCAATGGTGCTCCCTCTGAGCTTTTTGGCACCTCTAGAGGACTTCGTCAGGGAGACCCTCTTTCTCCATATTTATTTATTATTCTAGCAGAAGGCCTTGGGCATCTTATTAAGCTTCGGGCTTCTCAGCATATGTTACAGGGTTGGCGGTGGGGAAATGGATTACCCACTGTATCCCACCTCCAATTTGTGGATGACACTTCCCTGGTGGGGAGAGCCCAAATTTGGGAAGCTGAAGCTTTTTGGCTCATTCTGGAAACTTATATGGCAGCTTCTGGATAGATGATTAATGACCACAAATCCTCTATTGTGTTTTTTAACACCCCTGAGCCTATTCAGTGAAGGATTATGGCCATCTTAAGGTTTCAGACACAATCTCTTCCTCTTACCTACCTTGGGGTTCCTATTATGGTTGGAAGATAGCCAAGGCTCTTCTGGTAGAGGATGCTAGACAAACTTAGATAGAAAGTTAACCATTAGACACACAGATGGCTCTCCACTACCGACAGGGTGATACTCTTGTAGTCGGTGATTCAAGCCCTCCCCATTTACTGTAGTATGGTGCAGGCTACCCCTGGATACTTCTTGAAGGAATTCAATGCTCTTTCTTTCCAATTTTTGTGGAGTGGCAATCTCCTTAACACCAAATGGAGCCTGCTTAACTGGGACACCATTTGTTGGCCAAAAAAGGAAGGTGGCCTTGGACTTTGCTCTGTAATTCTATGCATTTAGGCTCTTGCTGCCAAACTCTATTGGCACTGGTGTTCGCATCCTTCCCAACTCTGGGCCCACATTTTGACCTTTAAATACTACCCCAGGGAGAGGCATGAGGATATTCCTAGAATCCCCCTAGAGGGAAGAGGGTCAATGGTTTGGAAAACCCTCAAGTGATGTGCTCAGCTGGTGAAGCGTAGCCTTTTTTAGATCTGCAACAGGGGAATGGACACTCTTTTTTGGAGCGACTCTTGGGATGGGCATCCCCCTCTCTTATCCTCTCATCCACATCTGTAGTTGCTTTGTGATGCTATGCTTGATGTTGGTTGGAATACAATGGATCATTATAAGGAGGCTGTTAGGTTAGGCACTACAGTGAGTTATAGATGGAAGAATTCCTTGGACTAGCCTCTAAGAGGCTCTATTGAGGATCGGAAGGAGTTATCTTTGATATTGGCCTCTAGGGAATGTAGTTCCTTGCAGGAGCATGATGTTCTGGCCTGGGAGGAGACCCCTCAGGGAAGTATTCTATTTTTTTTGGATACCTTGCCTTAACTAAACATCTCCTTGGTGAGGTGGTGGTCCCTTGGGGGACCAAAGTTTGGAACAGCTACTCTTGGCCCAAGTGTAATTTCTTTCTTTGGTGTTAGTTCACAATAGATGTCTCACCTGGGACAATCTCTGCAAATGAGGTTTCCAGGGGCCCTCCATGTGTGTTCTTTGCCACAGCAGTGGAGAGACTGTCTCCCATCTTTTCTTTTAGTGTCCTTTTGCCAAACTAATTTAACACTTCTGGTGGGATGTTTGGGACTCCCCATGTTGGCAAGTTTCTTCTTTGGCAAAATTTTGGGACTGCTTGGGTCATCCCCCTCTCAGGCTTCTTTTCTCCAGGTCGCATGGTGCATAGGCCCGTCTTTCATCTTGTGGCAGCTATGGCTAGAGAGGAACAGGCAGATTTTCCAAGGTACTAGTACTGAGATTCATGTCTTGTGGGGGAGAATTCTGAGCTCTCTTTTAGAAATGCTTCATGCTAAATGTGACCTGACGGTGGAATTGAGTTTGACTGATGCCAAGGTGTATGCGCGCTTGGCCCCTGCCACCCCCTGGGGTACTCCCCTCACCCCTCTCACTACATAGCACACCCGTGGTCAGTCGAAGCATCCTGTTGATAGGACAGGTTGGTGGTCTCCCCCTGAGACTGGTTGGCTTAAAATCAACACCGATGGTTCATCTCGTGGGAACCCTGGACCTGCTGGGATAGGTGGGGTGGGCCATGACAGATCTGGTTAGGTGATTTTTTTCTTCTCTATTCACAAGGGTTGGTATACTAATAACTTCATGGAAGCTCTTGCAATTTTAGTAGCTGTCCAGCAATGTTGCTCTCTCGGCTGGAATAGAATCATTTGTGAATCTGAGTCACAGGTTATTATTAATATTTTGAATGATCAAAATTTTGAGACTACTAATTGGCATTTGGCTAGAGTGGCACTTTAAATTTTTCAGCTCTATACTTCTTTATATTCTATTTCCTTTCAGTATATTCCCCGTGAATGGAACAAGGTGGCTGATTGCTTGGCCAAATGGGCTTCTGAGCATGGGCCCCCTTGGAACGTGTCAAAACATAGGTTACTGCCTCTGGAATTCTCCCAAAAGCTTGACCAACTGATTGACCAGGATAACCTTATGTAACTTTGTTCTTTTCTGGTTTTAATAATATTTTTACCTCTTTTAGTTTTTTTTAAAAAAAATTGTTTATTTAGAGCATGTATGAAAACAAATTTGTAAATATTTAAAAATTTATGTTTATTACAATATAAATTTTCTTGATAACACAAAGTTAAATAGAAAATGTGAACCTCTCTTCATATTTGTAGGAAAGGCCAACAAAAGGTTCCAATATGTTAATAAGAAATATATGAATATAATTAATTTGTTTTTATTTTATATGCAAAACTCATATAGTTTGTAGATGTAAGTTCATACCAAAACATTAAACTTGGGTCCTTGACAAGGTACTTACAAACCCTAAATTTATAAGATTTAAATAAATTATAATGACAATTTGTTTGAGTGATCTTTAGAATGTAGATGATATTTTTTATTTCTTTTTGCTTTAATTAAAGACTAAAAAGAATAAAAATTTATGCTCGTCTTATCATACTTATTAATTTTATATGATACATTTTATATCATTATTATAATATAAAAATGATTAACCATTAAAATGAATTTGAATACTATACTATTCATCACAAATATTAAAATATAACTATTTATTTCTAAAGTTTATAGCTTCATTGTAGTTTAAGATGTTTTTATTATTATTGGTAAACACTTTTGAGCTAGAGCTATGAAACAGAGGGAGAGGGTTTTGACAAGACCCCAAAACCCATACAAAGTCAACCAAAGCATCAAATATCTAAACCAAAACTTATAGAACCACTAAACAAAACTTAAAATCAAGAAAAACCCACAAAATAAAACAACAGTCAAGAATATCAGCTAAAAAAACCACAAAATAGTAACACATCTAGAATTCGGCCTCTTAAAATAATGGAAATACAAAAAATAAGTGACATTAGTCTACCATAAAGAGAAATAAATTACCCAATGGGTGGAATTAATCTTATTCCTATATGTGATATAATATCTTCTATTGTCCATTGGGTACCATCCTTGATCATTTCTTCAGCCTCAGTCCTATGCCCTCTCATTTTGATTATTGAATCCATAGGTGTTGTGATCTCAAGCTTTACCACAGGAGAGCAAGGAGTAGAAACCAATGGTCCCAACAGAGGAGAAGGCTTTGTCCATTCATTCTGACTCACATTTGTCTTCTAATCAACCTCCCTCTTAGGTGATTGATCATCATCTAAAATATGGGGAATAGAAGCTCCAAAAAGATGAAAAACACATTGCAATTATGCCAAATAAACTCTTGGTCAGGAGTTCCCTCTTTATTTATCCAAACCATTTGGGAAAGAGGTACTTATCATTGCAGACCCTTGAAGAAACACCCTACTACTATATGTCCAAATTTATTGCATCGAAAGCATCTAAAAAGAATCCCCTCAAAGTTAAGATATTGAATCCACGAACCATGAGACAAACAGAGCCTAACTGAACAATGTAGGGGTTTAGAGAGGCCAACAATCTCATAGGCTCTCACATTCTTATTCCCCACAAATCCCTTATCCAATATAATGAAATTACTAACCTAATTAATTAGTATGGAAATGTGCTCTTCATTTATAAAATCAAAGGAATATTCCATAATTTGATCCAAATAGGGGCTGCTATGATTTCTACCTTAACAGGTCAAAAAAAGGATCATATGCAAAGAAAAACCCCAAAAATTATCATGAATGAAAGACCTAACTATACAAAATCCTAAACCACAAAACTGTAAAAACCACCTAAAAGATTTAGGGTGTTATTTATCCTATTTGGAAGATTTAAATTGTTGTTTGGTATTCAATATCTATTTTGTTAAGGGTGTGGCCCTTCTATAAACTTAATTGTCATTAGTTTTAAATGTTCAAGTTAATTGTTAATGTAGGCTTTATGGTTTTCAGGGATTGGGCCCTTTTTTGTATCCCAGATCCCATTTGTAACTCTAATTTCTACAAAAAAATCTTTTTTTTATTATAATTTTGATAAAAAACATTTTCCACTAATAAAAAAACTATTTCTTTTTAATTAAAAATATATACTTTTTATCTTAAAAAAACATATCCAAATAATTTGTAACTTATTTTGGGATGCATCCTTCCTACTTCCCCCCACCTTAGGGCCAATTCAATTCTATTATTCTCAACCTTTGGAAATAAAGTGTGCAACCATTAACTCAAGTGGGTTAATTTTGCCCATGGGTTAATTTCACCCATTTCTTCTTCTTCCTCTCTTTTTTGAGAGCCCATCCCCGTCTTTCATTCCTACATGCCATCTCGAGGGGTATCATGGATCACTAATTATTCCTTCATCTAATTTTTTAATTTCTTGTTAACAAATTTTTCATTCTTTAAAAAGATGTTACTTTGTCTATATCTCGCAACACCTTATCAAATAGGGGCAAAAAGTAGACACTCCATTTTAACCACTTACATGTCTAAACTAAAATTAGAATGAATTTTCTTAATCACATGTACATTTAACCAAAAATCATAAATTGATCCAATTTACCTGCACAACTATCATTTCAATTCAAAATCACAATGATACATCCTTGATTCAGGCGATGTATCGTATCATAATATTAATCTTATCAAATGCATCCCAAATCAAGTCAACCCTTTGCAAGTATTATTATAGGATAATTAAATTAATATTTGATTGAAAAATGAGCATTTCAAGTGTACCATTATTCTAATTTTGAATTTATCACCTTGATTAATTAGCCTAAGATTTCTTTTGTTAGAAAATTCCATGGATTTGGAATTACCTATTTTCCATAAAGCAATGTGACTTTAATGGAATGGAGTGGAATGTGGGAAAGGTGGGTTATGACATGGCCATGTACACACTCTCTTACACCTCTTATAGGTCCTCTTACATGTTCCTCTCTTACATGGCTTATGATACACTCCCAAATGATTAGTCATTGCACTTTTTTTCCAAGACTTGCTTCCACACTCTAAAAATATCTTAATTGGAGTTTCTTACACACTCCATGTATGAGATCATGAATTTGAGGACTCATTTTCCACCATTTATCTTGATCTTAGGTTAATGGTCCACATTCAAGCCAAAATACAATGGCCTTTAGCCATTATAGATGAGCTCTCTTGATCTAAATTTACCATGCAAAAATCACACTAGAGATTTAACATTCTCATGTCATTTATCAATCTAAGCTAAGAGTAGATAATGGGAAATATTTCCCACATGTGGATTTGACATTTCCAAAGAGCTCTATATCTATAATTTGAGCACATGCCTCTTCATATTGGTAAGCAAAGGAGTCTCCAAAGAATTTATAACATGTTTTGTTTACTTTCACTTGATTCTTAATTTGCTTGATCTTTCTCAAACCTAGTATAGGATTAGGGTGTTATGTCCTTCAAGTTTTTTTATTTATTTACTAATAATTGAATAACCCTCTTTGTATTCCTAATATACACCATGCACTACCTCAACTATACATGTAAACAAAATTTCTTGATCGATGCTTGGTAGCCACCAACTAGGTGTGCACAAAATCATAAGGTGAGAAATATCTAAACATCATGGTAAAATTAAGCATTAAATATTCTCCACCATTTATTTTTCAATTATTTTACTATGACTATGCAAATGCTTTTATATGTATTCTTTTGAAACATTCATTAATACCTAATGGACCATAGACATCAATTTGAATTGGTTAATTATCCACCATTATTTTGGTTCTTTTATGTGATTATGGTGCACAAGACCCACCTTTTTAATATAATTCTCAACAACCTACTATGAACATCAAATATCTAAAACACATTACTTTGTGCCATAAACATTAAATATTTATTACAATTCTAATTTACATAAAAACATTATAGCATATTGCATCACAAAAAAGTTCATCACAAAGTAACATTAAATGAAACCATAATAACCTTCCATGATTTAAATAATTAAATTCAAATGATTAATAATTCTATCGGCTCTTTATCCATAACACATCATAAAACATATATGCCTAGAATAGGTTGTGCATAAGATAATTTAAATGTAATTCACAAACTTGTCAGGGTAAGTTATAATACTTTACAACCAAAGGATACACTAAAAAATTTTTGAATAATGATCCTCATATTTGCACTGTTACACACCAACATCTTGTGTAAGACATCTCACACTTTGTGCATTAGAACTCGTAAGACTTCAACTCTTAATTTTGTGTGGATATTATAAATTAGTATAAATTCAAAAAAGGACCTTCAAACATACTCACACAAAGATTTTCAAGTAACTATAAAAAAGAACCACAACTGTACACACCATCAAAGTTATGCAAATTAATAAATAATAAATGTGTACGCACAAATGCAACATAAAAAACACAAAGAAACTACACACAAATCAAGACTTGCACAAATTTTAAAGTGATAATTTTTTAACTATGTGTTTTTGGTTAAAGTAGAATTACAAGTGAACCCAAATGCTATTGCATTAGATTAATTAGTTGTTCTTAAGGAAGAGAATGTAATATCAGTGAAAAACTTAGTTGTTTCTTGGGCATAGATTTATAGTTTAATCTTGCATAAGATTTTTTTAAGGCTTATCAAATCACTATTAAAATAATATAATAAAATGCAAGCACAATGAACAAAATTTAAAACGTGAAAGCTTTGTTGGATATATTTTGTTGATTAATTTAATTTTAAATTTTGAAAAAATAAAATTTCCTTAATAGGATGGGACTGGGAAAGAGGCACACTCTTTTAAAAAAGATTTATTGGTGTAAATTGTGCATGTTAAAATGGGTTAGATGGATAGCTGATACATGGATTCCAACTTCCCTTGACATATCCCCTTACAAAGTGAATGTTTCATTTTTCTTCTTGCCCAACATAGGCATCATTGATTGTAGGTACTCATCTCCATGCATATCATCTATCCTACATAATATTTGTATGTTATGATAAGTCTTTATGTACAATCATTTTTTATGGGGGAAGGTTGTATATGCAAATAAATAAATCTATAATTTAATTAAAGATTATAAGACATGTACAATAAAAACACTATACTTAGTTAATAATTGGAATAATAATACAATAAGGGTCATGTAGCGGCTAGTCCCTACTTTCAGTAATAGCATTATTGTGAATTTGAAATGATGTTCAAAGCTATCACCAATGTTACAAAAGCACAGTTAAAGTAGAAATCACTAGGTAAACTAGAGGAAAGTGGTAGGCTTTATTCAAAAATGGATAAGCTTATGTAATGTCAAAACCTTTGGTGCATATAAATTTTAAATGTAAACTCAACACAAAAGTTAATAACAAAATTAATGGCTATTATAACATAGAGATTTAAACATGTTAATAGTAACATACTAGATCATTCAACATGTTCTATAATACTTGATTAAAGAGATATTCATTTGTATATTATGTTATGGAAACCTAATAGGGGTCACGAAGGGAATTAGTTTATTGTGTATCGAGTGTTATTTGGCATGTGCCAAATAAATTGCTAAAATTACACATAGTAATAATGTTGGTTATTATTGGTGTTTTTTAAATTTCATTGTAAGTTGTTTAGCCTCTGACAGTCGACATGCAACCAATTATTTCAAATGTTGTATTGGATATTGGGACTTGATGGATTGATGAAGGAAAAATTAGTGAAACATGTTTATAGCTCAAAACATTGTGAATTCATAAGATCTTGTTTCTTGTTTCATGTTGATAAAAAAATATTAACCATGTTTGAAGCTATAATTATTCAATGATATTTAGGGTTATTAGCAACTCATGCACATTTTTGTATATTTTTATAATCTCATTCAATTAACGTAGTGGTTAGTCCTTGAATTTGTATTAAGAATTATTTGTGCTTTAATTTATTACAATTTTATAATGTACACTTTAATAATTTTAACTAATGAATTTGATTTTATATTCATTTAAATTAGTGTTATAAAATATTATGTTTAATTATCTTAATTTATGATATAGGTTTGTGGAATACTATTTTATTGCTCTAGATTTGAAATTATAATATTACAGTAATAAAAGTGTATAGTTTTTAATTTATTTTTTATTAAAATAATATTTAAGAATAACTCAATTATACACTGAGTTGAAAGGTCATTAGCCAAAATATATATGGCTAAGTTGAATTAGTCATATCCAATGGTGATGCCCAATGACTATCTAATATATTTGACAACGCGTATGGGTATTATGAATGGCAAATATGTAAGTTGGCAAAGTTGATAATGCACTAAAATTTTAAGGGATTTGTGATTTCATGATTTAGTAATCAATTTTTGCAGGGACATTCCACATGTTCTATCATTGAGATATCATGTGTCAAATGTGTCTGGGATTTGTCTAGACCCCTAGATGTGCAGGATTTTACCATGTGGTAGCATCCTAGGTGCCCTAGTATCAAGAGGTCACTGGACTTGTTTGAACCTCATGGCATGTGATGGCACCTATAATGATGCCAAGTGACAACATACCACACATTCTACATTGATTAAATAGGAATTTGTAATTGGGATAAGTATTTTATAATTAATTATATGCATTCTTCCCAAGGAAAGTGACCTCGACAATGCTAATCTTCATTAGGGGTAAGGTGAAGATCTCCAAAATTTGACAATAAATATGGTAGAAAGTTTGTTTCATTATAGTTGTTGGAGAAAATATCCTCAAAAAAAGGAATGACATTGAGGATATCTTTAATTATTGAATTAACAATATTGATAATCAATGCTTCAGCCAAATCTCCTATCACAAATAATTATCTTGATTTATAAATGTTGCTAATCAAGAGATAATCTTTTTCCATAAATAATTTCTTGAAATTAGATTCAATAATGGTTCTCAAACCTTTGAGAAGATCTAGTGCTTCAACCAAACTAATTGAAGACCATGGAATGTTGAATACAAAATGTGAAAGCACTTATCTTAGATTGCCTCTGAAGATGCCTCCACTTCTAGAAAGAAATGGGTTACCTTTGAAGGCCTTGTCAAAATTTAGCTTGACATAATTGTCACTCATGGGCTTCCAAGAACCCATTAACATTTTGTTAATTTGAGGAGGGAGGTTGAATTTTTTCTTCAATAAATTTTATTTTAAGAGAATATGACATTCCTCTCTAGTAATTTTATTAATTGGAGGCAAAACTTTAGCCTTAAAAACCTTTTGAAGGAGTGCCTCAATTTTAAGAGTAAGGATTTCTTCAACGAGGGATGGTTTCTTAAAGACTATGTTGTTTCTTTCTTTCTACTAGCTCTAGATTATTAGAGATGATGCCACAGCCATTAAAATACTTCTAAATTGATCTTCTTCCTCTTATGTCTTATTAATAAAAAGTTCCTCAATAGAACCTTCTACTACCCAAAGCCTATTCATATTCTTAAAGAACCAAGACCATATTCTCCATGCAAAATTGTAATAAAGGAGCACATGGTTCGAGGTTTCAAAATTATTCTTATAGAAGATGCACTAGGAGGGTCCTCGAAAACAAAGCCTTTGAAGTTTGTCCTAGATAAGAGATTTTTTCTTCATGATAAACCACATATTACATTAGCTTTCAATAGTCCGTAAAGGATCTATACTTTTTTCACAATCCAAATCAGTGTATTAATATGAGAGGTTAAATAATTATGACCTCATTTTACCAAAACATTATTAAAAAGATCTCCATTCATTTTTAATCCATCAATCTCTTCTGAGCCACTAATATGGTGAGAGTTTAGGAAGAAGTTGAAAAAAATAAGAAGATCATGGGAAAGGTTGGTTGCATAAAAAACTTGTTTTTTTTCATCTTCTCTAAGGGCCCCATGAACTTTACATTTCAACCTAGTAATTACAAACTAGGGTCCCCAAAGGTTTGAAAAATTCTCTTTTAAAATTTCGAAGGAAGGATGATTGTAGAGATGACTCACAATAGACTAAGCATCCTTCCAAAAGTTAACATATATATCATTCTTAATATCCTATTAGAGGTAATTAGTGATGAGGTCTCTACATTTTCCATGTGAATTATAAATATGAGACCCATACATCCAAAACTCAGCTATAAAAATATGGGTAGGATCATCTAAGTTATAAAGATATATTCTTTGGAGCAAGATATTCTAAGTGTCATCTTTGTCTTGATGGATTCTCTACAAAAGTTTTACTCTTAGAGATTTAATCATCATGAACAAGATTATGATTCCATCTCCACCTTTTGATTTAGGCAAACAAATATCTTCCATAGATTTTTTTTTAATGTTAGTTAATATGGAGTTAAAAATCTTTGGAGCTTCGAAGACTGACATCATGTAGATTGGTATTTCTTGGAGAATAGCTTGAATCAGTTAGATTTTTCATGCCCAAGAAAGCCATTTTCCTTTCCAAGAAGCTAGTTTATTATGGAAGGTAGTGGCCATATTATCCCAAAATTATTTTTTTTACCAACCATCAAAGAGGGGGATCCCCAAATATTTGCTAAGAAGATAAACTGAAGAAAATCCAAGAATTTGTTTAATCTCATTTTATCTATAAATCGAAATTTGTAGAAATAAAATGTTAGACATCAAGTGGTTAACCTCACGGCTTATAGTATTATGTTACTATTTTGTTTATTAATTAAATATTATTATTATATTTTATATATATATATATATATATATATATAATCTCATTTTATCTATAAATCGAAATTTGTAGAAATAAAATGTTAGACATCAAGTGGTTAACCTCATGGCTTATAGTATTATGTTACTATTTTGTTTATTAATTAAATATTATTATTATATTATATTATATATATATATATATATATATATATATATATATATATATATATATTACAAATTTTCAATTAAATTAAATTTATTTATTTAGTGCATGCATGAAAACAAAATTGTAAATATTTATAATTTTATGTTTAATACAATATTAATTTTCTCGATAACATAAAGTTAAATATAAAATGTGAACCTCTTTTCATATATTTTTTTATTTTATACACAAAAATTCGATATTTTGTAGATATAAGTTGACACCAAAATATTAAACTTGGATACTTGACAAGGCACTTACAAATCCAAATTTTATAAAGATTTAAATAAATTGTAATGACAATTTGTTTGAGTGGTCTTTAGAATGTAAATAATATTATTTTATTTATTTTTACCTTAATTAAATATTAAAAAGAATAAAAATATATATTCATCTTATTGTACTCAGTAATTTTATACGATATATTTTCTATCATTATTATAATATAAAATTGACTAACCACTAAAATGAATTTGAATACTATACCATTCATCAAAAATATTCAAATATAATTATTTATTTATAAAGTTTGTATCCTTCTTTCAATTTAGATTGTAATTTAGAATATTTAACTTGTTACTTAGTATATATATATATAAAGCATTACAAAATAATGAAGCTACCAATAGACAGCTGGAAAAAGAATACAAGAGTTACTATATAGCATTACTTCGTATAAAATTAACTATTATTGGTTTTGAATGTTTAAGTTAATTGTTTTAGATTAAGGTAAAAACAGGTTTTGAAGGGGCCCCGAAACCCTGTACAGATTAAGAAAGATAAGCGTTACAAACTGCCAGAAGAGGCATACGCATCAAAAAATGGTAACTAAACCAGGTTTTACATGGACCTGAAACCAACAAAATAAACCAGTTAAATCTCCCCAGGTTTTACAAGGACCTAAAACCTAGACAGAACTAGGCAAACAACCTGAAAGTGCTAGAACAGCGAAGGCAGAACCGCCATACCCATCAATTTTAATGAGCAGGGCTCCTCCACGGCTTAGGGTATCTCCATTTTTCCCTATGCAGGGCGTCGTGGCTCAAACACCAACCACTGAGGAAATAGAGTTTCCCCCATGCAAACACTATTTTCTTCGCATACCAAAACAGGATGGCCGTCCAACTTGGGCAAGAGATCCCACCCAGGTTCCATCCTCCATCTAGCAGACCGAAGCAAAATAAGAAAAAAATGCAAAAAGATAGATCACTACATTAAGCGCCGCATACCAACGCACTGCCCAAAGCAGACAACACCACCAACAAAGAACCTACCTCCAGACCCGTCGCCACCACTGCATACCAACGCACTGCCCAAAGCAGACAACACCACCAACAAAGAACCTACCTCCAGACCCGTCGCCACCACTACCCAATCCATCCACCCTAGTATCTGCAAAGATCTCCCCCTTACTCAGAGGAATCACCGCCATGGCATTCTAAATATCTCCAAAAATAAATTCGAGGTAATGGTCAGCACGATGGCCACCAGACGGAAATCTGAGGTAAAAGAACAGATCTACACAAAAAGAATAAGCTTCCAGCACCACACCTCTGCACCAAAGATCCCACCAACCATGGATCAAGATCTGGTCTCCAATGAGTGCAGAAGCGTCCACAGAGGTTAGGGTTTCAGGGCCGCGTCTGCGTCCGCGCTCCTCTTCCCCCACGTCCGCGCTCTTTTTGGTTATGTTTAAGTTAATTGTTATTGTAGGCTTTATATTTTTGGGTAAATATGCCCTTTGTTATGTCCTAGATCTGATTCGTAAATTTAGCTTCTAAAAATAATTATTTTTTCAATTATAATTTCAATCAAAAACATTTACCCCCGATTAAAAAAGACTATTTCTTTTTAATTAAAAAATATATATTTTTATCTTTAGAAAAAAGCATGTCCAAATTTTTTTTTTATTAATCTCTACTTTTCATGGTGATCTTAAGTTAAGAACCAAGGACTGAGGGGTATCGATTTTACTAAAGTTGCTCGAGGCATGTTCTAGGCCTCATCCCTTTTATCACGTCAAATTTTGTTAACAGTAAAAATTGATCATTGGTAAGCTTTTTGTGAGCCAAATAACTTCACCATTTAAACCAACAACCAACCAAATAATATTACTTAAATAATATTAAAACCAAACATGAACACAAGAAATGCAACAACTTGCACAAAAGGATACTTAAATCTTGCTAAGACATTTCTCACACATATATCAAACACAAAACCCCAATCAATTAAACTCCTTCCTTCGGTGACAATTGATCAAATAGGAAGTTGTAAGTGGGACAAGTCTTTTATAATTAATTCTCTACATTGTTCCCTAGGAGAGTGACCTTGGCAATGCTAATCTTCATTAGGGGTAAGGTGAAGAACTCCAAAATTGGACAAGAAATATGTTGGAGAGTTAGTCTCACTATAGTTGTGGGAGAAAATTCCTCAAAAAAGGGAATGACATTGAGGATATCTTGAATGATTAAATTAACAATGTTGATAATCAATGCTTCAACTGAATCTCCTTCCACAAATAATCATCTTGATTTAGCAATGTTGATAATCAGGAGAGAACCTCCTTCCACAAATAGTTTCCTAAAATTAGATTCAATAGTGGTTCTCAAACCTATGAGAAGATTTCATGCTTCAATCGAATTATTTGAAGACCATGGAATGTTGAATACAAAACATGAAAGTACTTATCCTAGATTACCTCAAAAGATGCCTCCACCTCTATAAAGGTACGAGTTACCTTTGACGGCCCCATCAAAATTTAGCTTGACATAAATGTCACTCGAGGGCTTCCAAGAACCTGTTAACATTTTGTGAATTTGAGGAGGGAGATTGAATTTGTTCTTCAATAAATTTTATTTTATTAGAATATGGCATTCCTCTCCTGTGATTTTCTTTATTGGAGGCAAAACTTTAGCCTTACAAACCTTTTGAAGGTGTGCCTTGATTTTAAGAGTAAGGATTTCTTCAAAGAGGGATGGTTTTCTGAAGACTCTATTGTTTCTCTCTTTCCACAAGCTCTAGATTATTAGAGATGGGGCCATAACCCAAATACTTCTAACTTGATCTCCTTCCTCTTATGTCCAGTTAATCAAAATTTCCTCAATAGAACATATTGCTACCCAAATTCTCTTCATACTCTTAAAGAATTAAGACCAAATTCTCCATGTAAAATTGCAATGAAGGAGGACATGGTTCAAGGCTTCAAAATTATTCTTACAGAAGTGCACTAGGAGGGTCCTAAAAAACCAATCCTTTGAAGTTTGTCCTAGAAAATAGATTTTTTCGTCATGATAAACCACATATTTACATTAGCTTTCGAAAGTCCCCAAGGGATCTATACTTCTTTCACAAGCCAAATTGATGATTACTATGAGAGGTTAAATTATTATAGCCTTATTTCACCAAAAAATTACTTAAAGGATCTCCATTCCATTTTAAGCCATCAATCTCCTCTGAACTACTAATATGGTGAGAGTTTAGGAATAAGTTGAAAAAAATAATATCATGGGAATGGTTAGCTACATAAAAGACTTATATTTTTTCATATTCTCTAAGGGCCTCATGCACTTTATGTTTCAACCTAGTAAATACAAACTAGGGTACCCAAAGGTTTAAAAATTACTCTTTTAAAATTTTGAAGGAAGAATGATTGCAGAGATGACTCAGAATAGACTAGGCATCCTTACAAAAGTTAACAAATATATCATTCTTAATATCCTAGCAAAGGGAACTAGCAATAAGGTCTCTACATTTTCCAAGTGAATTCTAAATATGAGACCCATACATCTAAAGCTTTGCTATAAAAATATGAGTAGGATCATCTAGGTTATCAAGATATTTTTTTTGGAGCAAGATGGTCCAAGTGTTGTCCTTGTCTTGACAGTTTCTCTACAAAATATGTACTCTTAGAGCTTTAATCATTATGAATAAAATTTTGATTCAAACCCACCTTTTGATTTAGGTAAGCATATCTCTTCCTATTTCATTAAAGCAATTTTCATAGACTCAAAAAGACCATTCCATGGATTTCTTTTAAATGTTAGTTACGATGGAGTTAGCAATCTTTGGAGCTTCTGAGACTGACATCATGTAGATTGGTATTGGTTGGAGAATAACATGAATTAATTATATTTTTCATGCCCAAGAGAACCATTTTCCTTTTCAAGAAGCTAGTTTATTATGGAAGCTAATGGCTATATTATTCCAAAATTCTTTTTTCGACTGACCATGAAAGAGGGGGATCCCCAAATACTTGTAAGGAAGAGAAACTAAAAAAAAACCAAGAATTTGTTTAATCTCATTTTATCTATGGATCAAAGTATGTAAGAATAAAATATTAGACTTCAAGTAGTTAACCTCATGACATATAGTACTATGTTACTAGTTTGTTTATTAATTAAAAAATATTATTATATTGTATATATATTTCAAATGTTCAATTAAATTAAATTTATTTAGTACATGCATAAAAATAAATTTTAAATATTTGTAAGTTTATGTTTAATATAATATAAATTTTATCCATAACATAAAGTTAATTGGAAAATGTGAACCTCTTTTTATATTTGTTTCTATTTTATAGACAAAACTTAGATAGTTTGTAGATGTAAGTTCACCCCAAAACATTAAACTCAGAGACTTGACAAGGCACTTACAAATCTGGGTTTTATAAGGATATAAATAAATTGTAATGACAATTTATTTGAGTGATCTTTAAAATGTAAATGATATTATTTTATTTCTTTTTACTTTAATTAAAGACTAAAAAGAATAGAAAAAAATATTTGTCTTATTATACTTAATAATTCTATACGATATATTTTCTATCATTATTATAATATAAAAATGACTAACCACTAAAATGAATTTGAATATTATATGGTTCATCACAAATATTAAAATATAATTATTTATTTCTGAAATTTGTAAGCTTCTTTCAATTCAAAATGTGATTTAGTTTATTTAAAAGATTTAACTTATAGATTTATATAAACTTAATTCTCATTGGTTTTTAATGATTATTGTAAGTTTTATAATGTTAAAAGAACTCAATCCTTCATTATGTCCTACATCCGATTCATCAAACACATTTACCCCTAATTGAAAAAACTATTTATTTATTTATTTATATAAATATATATATATATATATATTATCTTTGAAAAAAACGCCCAAATAATATTGAAACCAAATATGGACAAGAAACCCAACTACCACTTGCACGGAAACCAAATAATATTCAACAAACACAAAACCCCAATTAATTAAACTTCTCGAATTAATTAAACATTAAAAAGTATTGCAACTTGATATACGTCACCAATATTATATGGAAAGCTTGGCAAAGCAAATCAAACATACAAAAATCTAATAAAAAAAAGTGTGAAAAAGGTTATAAAAGTGTGAAAAAGATAACAACCTATAATCATAATTTTTTTAAAATATTTTAAGTTAGGTATATTGAATGTATGTTTTAGAATTGTTTCTATTAATTATAATATTTGATATTGGTTAGAAGATTTAAATTTAATTAATATATTATAATTTTTATATTAATAGATTGATGTTACAATTAAAGTAGTCATTTTATTAACATAATTATTGTTTGTTTGTAAATGAATATATTTATTTGTTAAGTGTTTTTTGTCATCTTATATAATTTTATAAAATGAAAAATAATTTTAAGATCTTCATTTAATTTTTTTAAAAAAAATATATGTTATACAAATTCAATTATGGGTCATCATCCAACTCCTTAAAATAAATAAATTAATACATATATCTTAAATACATTTATTTAGAGAGAGATTTGGTAATCTAATAGGATAATTTCGTTTTCTACATAAATATATTTGTTTGTTAAACTATATGATATGTTAGATCCACTCTCAATGGCCATTGAATTATGTAAGTTATGGACCAATTATTATAAAACCTATGGATTAATGTATTTTTTTCGAGTATTGATGGTCATAAATTGCAATCATTGATTGTAAACACGATTACTTAAAAATTATAGTGGATGAAAGTTTTTCTTTTAGTTTTATTAAATACTACAACACCTCACTATCAATGGATTTGGAAGTAAATAACATATTTATCATTAGTGTGCCTTTAAATATTATATGTTATAAGTATTTTTTTAAATTATAATTTTTTGTCTCCCCAAGTACCTTACTTTAATGCGAACTCATAATCTTTACTTTTCAATTTAAATGCATCACCACTTATGTCACCCTTTCAAACTATGTTATAATTAAATTTTACTTTCACATTTAAATTCATACACACTATTTTGACTATATTTATAAATTATCATATATCTTTCTACCTATTTTTCACAACAAACTTTGTAATATTAATTAACAAGCTCTTTCAATTATATATGTGGAGAGCTTAACATGTTGAAATATAAAGAGTTCTCATGAGCAAAGCAAATCAATCATACAAAAATACAATAAAAGTGTGGTTTTATGTGAAAAAGAAAATTTATAATAAGTTAATAAGTTTAATTTGTATATGTATGTATAAGTTTAATATGTATATTTATGTATATGTTTTAGAATTATTTAAATAATTTTAATATCTTTATATTATAAGATTTAAATTATATTAATTTATAAATTTAATATTCATAATTTGATGTTATAATAGAATTGGTCCTCTAACTAATATAATAATTAATTGGTGGGAGATGAATAAATTTATGTACTTAACCCCCTCGCCCCCCCTCTCTCTCTCTCTCCACAGACACACACAACAAACTTCTAAAAATTCTTGTATCAAATTATATATACTAATTTATATATTTTAAAATTACTTTTATAACTTTAATATAATCATTAAATTTTATAAAAAATTAAATATATGATATGAGTTCAAATATGGGCCATCATTCTTCTCCTTACAGGATAATCAACCTCATCTCACATTTATCAGCCTCATCCCACCTATGTGGTTATCTCAATTGTTATGCTTTAGCCACCTTTGTAACATCATTCGTTTCGGTTTGTTATAAGACACATGTTGGCATAACAAAAACTCAAAGCTAAAATTTTTTCTATGGAACAAAAATTAGAGCTTTAGTGTCCCATATTGAATCCTTTCTCTTCAAAATGAAATATATATCCTTGGGATCGTTTAAAATATTGAAATAACATATATTATACATCTCCTAATTTTATTTTTAAGATTGAGGATGCCATAAGAATAATTATCATAAAATTTTGACTTGAGAAGTAAGGGTGACTATCAAATTTTAGCCCCAGTGTAGGTCTTCCATCACTTTAATCTTCACTAGAAAAAAACCCTCCAAATTTAGAAGAGTGCCCTTAATTTTAGTGATTGTTAAAATAATCATAAATTTTAGTTATGGTTGAACATATTTTTATTAGGGAGTGTTAACATAACAAATAAAGTTATAATTTATGCTAATAAGGTAATGTCACAATGGAAGTAGCATTCTTACTAGCATAATGATTGATTAGTTGTAGATGAGCATGTTTTTTACTTGGCCTCTTCTCTCATATTATGAAGCTTAGAAAAATAAAAAATAATCCTTTTACAACAAGCTTCTAAAAAAGAATTGCAATCTCAAGTTGGACACTTCTAATACATGTGTATTGTAATTACTTATACAACTCTAAAATCCTCATATAATATTATATCATTATAATCTAACATGATTCTATAATTCAATCTCTTATACAATTATATTAAAAGACAATCATTGTAAAAAATGGGGAAGAAAAAATGTTGTGGCATGTTAATGGATTTAATATTAAGATATAAGAGTTGTTAGTGGAAAAGAAAATAAGAATAAGTTTATTTTTTAATTTTTTTTATGGCCTTAAAAGGGAGGTCACATGTTTAATTGATCGGAGAAGGTATGTATATATCTTATCACTTAACACATGATGTTTCTCTCTAAAAATATGAAGTGAACTTTCTATTAAAAATATAAGATCATATTCTAGAGGGTATGGATAGGGCCCAAGATATCATGGACCTAAAAAAAAATTCCTTTAATTTTATTTGTTATTTTTTACCTTATCCACATGAAAAAGAAAAGAGAAACACGTATAGAATATGAAATTGAACTCATTGGTTTAAAGATGGTGGTATGTTTGGGAAGGAAGCAATTATTTTGTATAAACATGAAATTAACGAAGTATGTTGGTGTTTCTAATTCATTTATTTATTGAACTATGTGGTATGCTACATGTACTCTTGATGGCCATTGAATTGTGTATGTCATGGACCACTATTATGTATTATTTTATTGTTTTTCAGAATAATGGAGTTTTATTCCTAATTAATAAATAGGTCTAGAGTAAAGTAAATCAGTAAATAATGTACAATAATTTAGCTATTAATTTATGTAAATAAATTGTATTTTTACCTTTTCTAAAAATAGTAATAGATGAGAGAAAATATGACTTAGCTTATTTTGAGCTATCTGATTTGAGATAGGGCCTAAGAATTCAGGTACAAGACTGGGGTAGTGTCAAAAACAAGTTCCTGAACTTCATTTTTTGTTGGTGTTGTAGCATGGAATCGCACCCTTGTGGGAGAATTTTTCAGGCTCTCTCACTCCCAACTACAAAATTGGAACAACCTCAGGGTGTGGGTATCCTATTGTGAGGTTGAACCTCTAAGATTTTTAATGAGGCTAGCTCCTCAGATGCTTCACTTTAGCTGTTCCCACACACTAAAACATATTGTTGACCAAGGAAAAGGGAGATAAAGGTAACATAAAAAGGAAAAATTGAAGTAAGAAAGGTGATGCACTATATAGAGTGACCCACATAAGCATGAAATGAACACTAATTCAGCATAAGATAATTCTGCTTACACAACCTCACAAATAATTAATTTGCATCGGTTTCATAAACGAGGCTCACTAAGCCATATATGACACAAAGAGGAATTTTGAAATTCACACCAAGCATCCATTAATGGCATAAAAGCTCAAGTTCAAATCTACAACTAACCTAAAAATACCTAAAAATAGGTAAGGAGGGAGGACAAGGGACATGGAAGAATACTTCTTCACAAGGCCATCATGCACAAGCTTGCTAAACATGATTTTTAGACAAGAGATAGGTAAAAATAATATTTATTGCTTTAAAAGGTCTTTCTTACAAATTTTTGATAGGGTTCTTCCTTCTCAAAATGAGGATATCTTGTTTTGAAAAGAATCGAGACATATGTAGAAAAAGGGAAGACCCAAAAAGAAGAGGCTAGCAAACAAAAATCAATAAGTGAGACCCAACCACCCTCCATGAATTCTCACCCACACTTGGGTTAATTAAAACTAATCTTTCTTCAATGAAATAAATGCCATTAGCCCCAAAAGTCTTCCAACCCTCTCATTGGTCGAGAAACACATTAGAAGACAAAACTTGATGAGGATGATGATGTCATGGTCCACTAAGAAGGAAATGTATTGGAACATCTTAAATGCCTGAGCTATCTTTTCTAATTGCTTGATCTTTATCTTTCATCTCCATGCCATCCTCCACCTGTCTGCTTATGTATGAGGAAAAAATTATTACACCTATAAACTTGACTGAGCCATGCTAGCTCTACACTTGTTGGTTGTTGGTCAGAGATGATGGCCATATCAAAGGATGAGGACTCCCCATTATCTTCACTTACTAGCTCTTACCTTGAAACCCAGACCAAATCTTCCCTATAGATGGAAAACCAATCTAAGGACATTGGTTTTCTTGAATTTATCTTATTTATGTCAGTGTGAGTCCATAGGTTACACAACTCCTTTTCATCTTTTAAACACCAACGACTACTTGCAAGGGCTCAAACTTGATGTTTGTGAGCCCATCACAAATTTCTTTAGACTTTCATTTCAGGCATTATCTTTGACATCCTTTTAGGCTCTTTTCCTTAATATTTTATAAGGTACCCCTCAAATTTTTGACAATAAACCTTCACGAAGGAAAAAATCCCTTCAAGTTTATTGAAAAGGACTTTCTCGAAGGGCAAGAGACCCTTCGGGCTTTGTTAAATGGCACCTCCCAAAGGGTAATATACCCTTCAAAATTTTGTTTGAGACCTTTGAAAATATTGCAATGGTCCTTTCAAAAGGAATATACCCTTCGAAATCTTTGAAAGCTACTCTCATAACCTCTAAAATGGTCTTTTGAAAAAGTGTTTAGCTTTTGCAAGAGAAAAGTACCCTTCAAAAATATTGTTTTGGTCCACTTTCTCGAGAAAATAACCCTTAAATAAAGTTGTATAGGGAAACTTGCTTGATGAGTTCATTTCTTTGGAACCTTTCTTTAGGATAAATTGTCTGAAAGAATTTCATTACTTAGCCATAAATGAAAAATCTTGAACAAAACACTTGGCCGAAAAGAAAAATATTCCTTCAAAAAAATTGTGGATAATTTTTTGAAGGAAAACCATGAAGTTTAAACCAAAGAAAATCCTAAGGGAAGAAACACACTTAGTTCTTTCAAAGTCTTGAATAATGAACAAGGACTTAGCTAAATAAACAAACTTTTCGCAAACTTTGTACTTACCCCTTTGGCTTGTAGGATTGCTTTTAAGCATTGTTACTGGATCCATTTCTAAGCCTTTGACCCAATGTTTCATCAAACCATGCAAGAGCTTTGTATGTGGGCTAAAAATGGCCAATAGTTGGACAAGAGTGATGAAAGTGGGACACCCTATTGTTCAGTGTTGTAGTCCTTTTTTGATGATATTGTCTAGGTGATTTGAGTTTTTAGGGTTTTGCTCAATAGATCTATGTTACCCTGTTAGTGAAATATCAAATCTTGGAAGTCTATGAAGATCACCATGTGTCTATTTTAATCTTCAAAATCCCTAGGAGATCTTTGTGCTTGAACTTGAAAGAAAATTTGGGAAAGAGAGAGAAGGGGTTAGTGTTTAAAGGATATGCTAGATGCACTTCACACCTCATGTGTGGGTACACTGCCTACATGCCAATACTCTAAGGAGGGATCAAACTAATGTAGTTCTCCCATTGAAGTGCTTGGTAAAATTATGTATGAAAATGTAACTAGATGCGAAACTAGGTGTACTTCAGATGGCTAGGGACTAGTGTAAGGGTTTGAATAAGCTTGGAATAATATTGGAAGGTTGTATGTAAAGAATAGGGAAAAGTACTTGAGTGTACTTGCTTGTATTCTTGATTCTCTCTTGTCAATGAGTGTCAACCCTTCTAAATGGAATTTGAATGGCCTTTTATATGGAGCCTAATGATCATGGATTAAATAAATTCATGTTAGGCTAACATGAATTAAGATAAGAATTCAATAAAATATGACCGTTTGAACCAAATTTGCACTTGGACAACAACACCATAAATAGGACACCCTAGATTTTAATGCTCCTATCCAAGTTGGGCACTATTTTCCAGAGGGAATGAGACCTAAGAGGATGGATTTGGGCCTAAAAGAGCTATCTGGGTCTGTAAAGATTAATTCTGAAAGGTTGTGGATGATTGGAAATTAGTGAAAGAAAAGCCTATAAGGGTTGTGGAAGCAAGTAGGAGGACCTATGGATTGGGTGTCATTAGCCACACTCAAGTAACCAAATTTTGCATTTTATATGACTTCATTTGTCCCCCTTTATTCTAGTGATGTAGCAAAGCAAAGTAATAGGATAAAAGAAAGTAGAAATCATACTTGAACTTACCTGTAAAGGAGAAGCTCATGAAGTTGTGTGGTGTTGGATGTGCATAGAGAGAGCATATTTTGAAGTGTGAATCTAAAATGAAAAACATAGATTAGATCAATTTTTACTAGATATGTTATATCTAAAATAAGAACATACAAAGTTGGGTAAGATAAATAGGAAGAGAAAGGAATGAATACACCTCACCAGATATGCGAACTAATACAAAACTTGTTGTGATACCTTATTGTGTTGGATGATGTTGGGTATGCATTTGATCAAGAGTAATATCATGAACGGAGCTAAGTGCTGAATTCTTTGAAAGGTGAATCAAGAATACAAATACTAGCCCTTTGGCTCCATCATCACCAACTAAGTGAAATTAATGAATTATGTGTGTGCTAATAGATGTTTGGACTATGTGTCCAATCCCTTTGAATAGGTGGCTCAAGAATAGAAAGGCTGGCCCTTTGGATCCATTATTGCCCTGTGAGGTGAATCTATGAATTGATACCAATATAGAATATATTTAATATGAGATAGCTCATGGAGCTCATGGATGCTCTGAAAAATATGACAATGTGATGTGGATAGCCGAATGTATGTTGGAAACTAGGCCACTCTTGGTCATTTCAAAATATGGAGGTTAGGCTTGTATGAAATCCACTCCGAAACTGATGTAATATGATTTTGTGAAAGACAACTTGGAAACTTAGGTACTTGAGAAGTTAAACTTGTCTGAAATTTCAACTTAAAAATGATGCTAACCACCTTTAGATGGAGTAAGGCATGCAACTATTGAGAATGCCTGTGTAATAAATTGAACTTAAAAATAAAAGAAGACTAATGTACCATGCACATTTCCCCCAATCACTAGTGTCTGGAACATGGATTCTAATTTGGAAGTTATGTCAACTACCTAATCTAAAACTAGAAGTGAGATCCATCATATCATGCATGATACCCCCTATATCTATGTTCTCTAAGAAAACTATACATAAACTACTCATTTTGATTGATTTGGATGTGAAAAAGTTGTAGTTGAGCTAAAAAAATGTCTTGTTACTATAAAACCTAGATGTTTTTCTATCTAGACAAGAGCACCAAAATGAGGACACCTTTGTGTTTGGCATTGCTTTGCATTTTTTATGTTGTTGTCCTATGCTAAAACTAGTTGTTAATATGGAATTTTCATTATTTTTTGTTCTATTTTGACTGGTTTGACCTTTGGATTCTGAACTGGGTGATCTTAATGTTGTTATTTTGACTATTAGGAGCTTTGATTTTTGTTAGAAAAAACCCTGTTTATTTCCCCCTCTTTTGAAGGTAGTAATGATGAACTTGCAATGACTACCCTCAAAAGAGAGAGTATTGTAAGTGTGTTATGTTGTATAGATACATGATATAGTAGTGATATTTGACAAGATATCTCTAGATATAGTAATGTTTGTATTGAGAGATTGTTCGATCAACAGGGGTATGCCTATATAGATATGACAATATAAAAGCATGTGCAATGTATTGAATTAGAACTAAAAATGTTAGATGTTAGTTTTTAGTTGGAGGGATGGAGCATGATGTGCATCATGGCATCCAAAAAATAAAGGTAAATTCATGATATAGATCATGGCATTGTAAACATGGATAATCAATCAAGCAACAAGCACATAAAGTAATAAGTAAGAATCAATAAGGATACAAGGATGGCCAAGAGGCCATGCAAACAAGGAACATGGGCATATGTCACTCAAACTGGAAAGCAAGCATACAAGGCATGTTCAAATGCCACATACATATACAATTTGTAACAAACAAATATTGTCACATAAAAGAGTACACATGAGGAACATTAGAAAATGTCTAAAGGTACGCATATAAGAAGCAAAACTAGAACTAGAAATGCAATCACACAATCTATGCTAAGAAAGGAATGAAATCAAGTAAATTGGAAATAAAAATACATCTAACTAATCAAAGAAAGAAGTGAAAGTATGCAAGACATGTTCGTACAAGATTAGGTATATACTAAGAGATACACAAGTGTTAGATACTAGTGAAATGTCAATATAGTAATATGTGTAATCTAGTAAGTATTGTACATCAGTATGATAACTCAGATTGTGTAGTGTACGATTGGCATAACCTGGATGGTGTTGTCATGTAGAAGATGCCCCCAGTGGGTATGTATATAAATGTGTGTCTCGAATGTAGAAGTAGGAATGCCCCCTCAATGGGTAGAGTGAAGTGATCAAGTAGTTGAATGTTGCTACACACACTCAAAAGAGATCAAGTGAAGCATGGTAATGTAGATAAATTTACATATAATAGCATGAAATAGAAAATGTAAGTCCTAGCATGATAGTAGTAATGTAGAGCATGGATGATGCAAACAATCAAAATGTTTTTAGTATTTTTGATAAATTTGAATGTTTTTGTATTTTTTGGAATTATTTGAACTATGTACAATCAAGTAGAAGAAACTATGTACAATCAATGTTGAAAAGAGGTTATGTACAAACAAATCTGGTAAGAGATGATACTAACTGATGAGTCTCATGCGAGATCACTATCATGTTATCTTATATAAAAAAGAAGTATCATGTGTGATCATGAAGCACTATGGAAATTCTAAAACCATGGTTCTAAAATTTGTGTATGTTGTAAGTGTTCTAAAATTTATGTATTAGAAACTAACTATGGGGTCCCCATATAACTTTGAGAAGTAGGTGCAATTTTGGGGCTCTGAGGGACCCATCTAGTGGTAGGAGAAGCTATCAAAACATGTGATCTATGTGTAGATGCATGAGATCTCAATGATACTACCTTGGGTGTGAATTCTATAGCTATAAATTATCTAGAATCTTGAAGCTATGGATGTGTATGAATTTTTTGTGTTCGTGATGAAGGTCTCGATTATGGTTGAATCTGAAGTAGAAGAAGAACTGTAACAAGTGGAGGAGCTAAAATTTTATCAGAAGTGGTGCTAACATGAGTAATAAAGCTATAACCATGGGTGTAATCAACGTACCTATCTTCTTAAACATGGGTGATAGCATGTACCATATTATATACTATAGGCATAGAGCTGGTAGAAGGTGTGGGATAAATGAAGCGATCAAGTAGTTGAATGTCACTACACACACTCAAAAGAGATCAAGTGAAGCATGGTAATGTAGATAAATTGACATATAATAGCATGAAATAGCAAATGTAAGTCCTAGCATGATAGTAGTAATGTAGAGCATGGATGATGCAAACAATCAAAATGTTTTTAGTATTTTTGATAAATTTGAATGTTTTTGTATTTTTTGGAATTATTTGAACTATGTACAATCAAGTAGAAGAAACTATGTACAATCAATGTTGAAAAGAGGTTATCTACAAACAAATCTGGTAAGAGATGATACTAACTGATGAGTCTCATGCGCGATCACTATCATGTTATCTTATATAAAAAAGAAGTATCATGTGTGATCATGAAGCACTATGGAAATTCTAAAACTATGGTTCTAAAATTTGCGTATGTTGTAAGTGTTCTAAAATTCATGTATTAGAAACTAACTATGGGGTCCCCATATAAATTTGAGAAGTGGGTGCAATTTTGGGGCTCTGAGGGACCCATCTAGTGGTAGGAGAAGCTATCAAAACATGTGATCTATGTGTATATGCATGAGATCTCAATGATACTACCTTGGGTGTGAGTTCTATAGCTATAAATTATCTAGAATCTTGAAGCTATGGATGTGTATGAATTTTTTGTGTTGGTGATGAAGGTCTCGATTATGGTTGAATTTGAAGTAGAAGAACTGTAACAAGTGGAGGAGCTAAAAATTTATCAGAAGTGGTGCTAACCTGAGTAATAAAGCTATAACCATGGGTGTAATCAACGTACCTATCTTCTTAAACATGGGTGATAGCATGTACCGTATTATATACTATAGGCATAGAGCTGGTAGAAGGTGTGGGATAAAAGCTAGATGAACCAAGTTTGAAGAGAGGAGGGATAGATATAACCGCTAGTGTTTGCTTGTGTCTAGTAGTGATAAGGAGATACTTAAAAGTAGCCAAATATTTAGATACATCTAAGTAGAAACCATGTATAACAATATGATTATAAAGATCATTCCACATGATAGATAGAAAACAAGGGATAACGAGCATGGGATTGTGCAAGGATGCATAAAAAAACTTTGACTTGAATCATGACATTTCTAATGTGTTTAGCAAGATAAATTTGAACAATTTTCCATATGACGATTAGAGAGCAAAGGATAGAGAATAATTTTTTTTGCACAAAGGCATATAAACTTTTGATATGTAACATGTCATTTCGAATGCATTTAGCCAGATAAATTTGAACAGATTTCCATATGAGGAATAGAGAGCAAAGGATAGCGAACATGATTTTTTTCATAAAGGCATATAAAATTTTGAAATACAACATGACATTTTGAATACATTTATCAAGATAAATTTGAACAATTTTTCATATGAGCGAAAGAGAATACACAAAAAGAATTTTGGAATCTTGTGTGTGTTTGGCAATGAATTTTGTAATATCATCCCATATAATGAAACATAAACATGAAATGCAAAGGATGAAATTTTTTACTAACATATGATAAACTTCATCATTCATGTATATGATAGGGCCTATTATGGTTTACTTATTATTTGTAAGAAATGTAAGAAAAATTTGTAAATAGATGAGCATCATTTTTGCAATTTGGCTATGGATGTAAGGTGATACCTCAAGAAGCAAAGTAGGAGCTAGTATATGCAACTAGGGATTTTTCAAAAATATTTATGCAAAATACTATGAATTTTTGAATTTTAAATTGATTTTTTGAGTTTGATATGCAACAAAAAAATTAGAAAAGGATCAGAAAAGTACTGGAAAATAATTGGGAGATAGTTAATGCAACTAGGGATTTTTTAATGAATTTTTAAAATTAGTATGATAATTAAAAAAATTTGATATGAATTTATAGAAAATTGTAGAATTTCTCTTGAAAAATTTAGGAAAAATCAGAAAACGTTTCTAAAATTAGTAATATATTTTTCTTAGTGTTTGGAATGTGTTTGTATGAAAAAAGGACCTCGTATGTGCAAACTAGGGTTTTTATAAAATATATTGATAAATCTGAAATTAATTTGTAGATTTCTAATTTTTAAATACAAGAAAAATAAAAAAATTATGGAAAAAAAAAAGAAATAATTTATGCTAGGGTTTATAGGGTTTTTATGCAAAATTCAAAGTAAGTCAAATTCACCAAATGTTTTATTGTTTTTCAAAATAATGGAGTTGTATTCCTAATTAATAAATAGGTCTGAAGTAAAGTAAATCAATAAATAATGTGCAATAATTAAGCCACTGATTTATGTAAATGGATTGTATTTTTGACTTTTCTACAAATAGTAATAGATGAGAGAAAAAATGACTTACCTTATTTTGAGTTGTTCAGTCTGAGACAGGGCCTAAGAATTTAGGTACAAGACTGGGACAGTGTCAAAAATAGGTTCCTAAACTTCATTTTATGGTTGGATAGGAGCATCGAAAGTGGGACACCATATTGTTCAATTTTGTAGTCCTTTTTTCACACTGTTATCCAAGTGATCTGAGTTTTCTATGTTTTGCTTGGTAGGTCTATATTACCTTGTCAGTGAAATATTGAATCCTGGAAGTCTGTGGAGCTCATTATGGATCTATTTTAATCTTCAAAATCCCTAGGAGCTCTTTGTGATTGAATCTGAAAGAAAATTTGGGAAAAAAAGAGAAGGGGTAAGTGTGTAAATGATATGTTGGACACACTTCACATCTCATGTGTGGGCACGTTGCCTACATACCAATACTCCGAGGAGGAAGCAAGCTAATGTAGTTCTCCCATTGATGTGTTTGGTGTAATTATGTATGAAAATGAAACTAGATGCAGAAATGGGTGTACTTCAGATGGCTAGGGACTGGTGCAAGGGTGTGAATAAGCTTGAAATAATATTGGAAGGTTTTATGCAGAGAATAGGGAAAAGTGCCTAAGTGTAATTGCTTATATTCTTATTTCTCTCCTGTCAACGAGTGTCAACCCTCTAACTGAACCTTGAATGGATTTTTATAGGGAACCTAATGATTATGGGTTAAATAAATTCATGTTAAGTTGACATGAATTAAGATAAGGATTCAAAAAAATATGATTGTTTGAACCAAATTTGCACTTGGACAATAATGTTAGAAACAAGACACCCTGGGTTTCAACACTCCTATCTAAGTTGGGTGTTATTTTCTAGAGGGAATGAGACTTAGGGGGATGGATCTAGGCTAGAAAGAGTTACCTGGGTCTATAAGGGTTAAGTCTAGAAGGCTGTGGATGATGGGGAATTGGTGAAATAAAAACCTATAAGGGTTGTGTAGGCAAGTAGGAGGGCCTATGGACTTGGTGTCATTAGCCACACTCAAGTAATCAAATTTCTCATTTTGCATGACCACATGTATATTTTATGGATTGATTTAAAAAAAATTAAACATTGATGGCCCTAAATTACAATCATTGGTTCTAAATGATTGCAATTTATACAATTTGCAGTTTACTTAAAAATGATGGTAAATGAAAATAACTAGAAATTTTCTTTTAGTTTTGTTAAACATCACAACACCTAACAATGAATGGATTTGGATATAAATCATACATTTACTATTGGCATGTTTTTAAATATTATAGTTTATACGTAAGTTTTTTAACTTGTAATTGTTTGTTTCCTTAACAATTGTGTGCAAGGGCATCGGTTGATATTTGATATTATAACCTTTAATTTTTAATTTGAATGCTTTACCACTTGCATTGACCTTCGGGTTATGTTATAAGTAAATTTTACTTTCACATTTTAATTTTTACATGTTATGTTAGTTGTTTTTGTAAATTATCATATTTATTTCTTCCTATTTTTTACAATAAATTATAATATAAATTAGTAACATTTTCCTATATAGATATAACCTTCGTCACAAAGGTTAATGAACATATGGAAGGTTTTCATAAACATTAAAAATTAAAAAATCAAATTTGGCAATGAAGATGTACACAAATATGTATTACCCATACATTTTGATAGATTTTATGGGAGTAATTTAGTCTAAAAGTTGTGGTTGTTATCATCAATAATGTGTAAATGTTGAAATTCTATTTAATGTAAAGATGTATTTGTATTTTATTCTCTAGAATATTAATCTATTACATCAATCTTTTTTATTAGGAATAAATATATTTTATATTAAATTAAAATTTATTGGAAATAGATAAATAGATTTAAATTATATTTTAATCCAAATAATTTAACATTTAATTAGTATAATAATATATACAAGATAATAATTAGATTAAACTAACCAGTTTTAAAATCGTAAAAAAGAGGTGACATGTAAGGTTTAAAGTGTATCTTGAATATTATGAGTTTTAGGGATAATCATTAAGATCTAACTGAAAATGTGCAAACAAATATGATATAATTCTAGACTATAAATTGTGTGCCAAACATAAAACTGTGTCTAGAGAGTTTTGTACTCTTTTGATGATGTCCAAAGCATAAAGTCGCTCCTTATGAAGGGGAAAATGGGTTCAAACATTTTTAATGATTGTGTTAAATTTATTTAGATCTTCAAATACCTCACTTATATTTCTTACACTTTCACTTTGATCACCTACAAAAAAAATCTTATTCTTTCCCTAATTGGTTAGCAATATCTAGAAAATTATAAGGAAAACAAAATAGGATTTGGGGCCTATATTAAATCATAGAATAAATATATATATTGATATCTTTCAAGCCCTTAAAAATTATCAATATTGAAAACCACAAACCTTACTCATTAGAGAAGCTCTAATGACATGCAACCCAGTGTCTGAATTGCATAAAAGTGCATAAAATTATGAATGTAGGTATTAATTTGAAATTTAGAGAACAAACATTATTTTATATATATATTGGTGCATTTTTTTATTTTTAATTTAATGGTATATATTTAATATAATACACATTTTCTCCATAACATGAAAAAGGTCCAATATGTTTGATAAGTGTGATGATAACTTATCACTTGATAGTCAAATCTAAATTAGTTGGCCTAGTGACCATAGGTGATTATTAGACACAAAAGTAAATCTCAGAAGGGGTCCAGTTGTTGTGAGATTATCAAGATGTATTCCCCATAATTTTTTTTTAATTCAAGGGTGTTGACCCATCATTGAGATAAATATTGTTAGAGTGGGCTATAATCAAGGATCAAGAATTAACTCGTCACAAATGAATGAATTTCTGTAACATGCAAAATGAAATATGCAAAAGAGATAACCTGTTGTAGAATTAATATAAAAAATGAACAATGAGAAGTTTGTCTTCAATAATCAAAGATTAAATTATGATCATTAGCATTTTCATTAGCCAAATCGCTTTAGGAAAGGTATGTTGGTGTGAACATGGTTATTTCATGTCTAGTTCCATTGTTAGGTGTGAACAAGGTTATTTCTCTAACTGGTTTCACTGTTTGATTCCATTCACACATTATTTAGTTAAATTTAATTAGATGTTTTGCATATTTGTCTCACCTCATAGGATCATGACACTTGACAAAATCCTGTGAATGGTTAATGAGATGTATTTAGTATAAATACCCCCTATGTAAGCTTATTTTATTGAATCAATTGAATGAAAAAATTCATGCATTTGCTTTGCACATGAGTTTTGCATTCTAATAAGAATATAGTCTATTCTTATCATTTGTATTCCCTAGCATAAGTGCTTCCCATAAGATTGTTAGATTCTAGCCTAATCTCATATGGTACAAGAGTTGGTTAAGTATCTAGGGTAGCCTTGTAGGGTCTAAATCTATTAATTTATTTTATTGTCAAGTATGATCTTCTCTTGCATATGTAGGATGGTCGTGAGAATCAAAACAATGTAAAAAAAAAAAAAAAACTAGATTCAGGGGGGTTTTTATTGAGTGGTTATTACAGGTTTATCTTAGAGCTTGTTGGAGCATATTGGAGCTCTCTATCTCATCTAGAGTGTTCAAGAAGGTAATTTATCCCCTATTTCATTCTATTTGAATATTGGAGGCTTCATTATTGAAGGTGGTTTTGTAGAGGCTTTATGTGCACCTGAAGAGCATTGAGTAGATTAAAGGAACAAATTGAAGGTTTTTCTCAAAAATACGTTTTTTAAGCCTTCAAGATCAAATTGTAGTTTTTTTTTTTTAAAAATCTCCTCCTAACCTAACTTCTCAAAATTTTAGTTTTCTCAAATTATTATATATATATATATATATATATATTTTTAAATTATTTTTACTAAACAAATAAAAAATCAAAGTAATGTCAGAAAAAAAAAAAAAAAAACACAATTATTTTTTATTTATTTTTAAAAAAAATTGTTATTCTAAAAAAATAGAAATAAAATATATATTTTTAATATTAAAAAATAAAATAAAAATGTGAAGGTCGAATGGCATGGGTGGAGGCCGACCCTCCAACCATAGGTTTGGCCTTGGTGGTGGGGTGAAGCCCACCCAAAGGCCATAGGCCTTGGAACCTCAACACCAAGGCCTACGGGCTTTGGGTGGGGGCTTTCCACACCACCAAGGTTAGAGCTGTGATGGGAGCCTAGGCCTCCACCCAAGCCATTCAACCTTCACATTTTTTCTCCCAGTTTTTAATAAAAAAACATTGATTTTCTTAATGTTTTTTTCAACTCCAAAAATTGTCATTTTCTACAATTCGAGTTTTCAAAATTAAAAAAAACACATGTTTCATGACCATGCCAATTGGTCAAATCTAGTTGCTTGTCCAAGTAGGACTATGAGTTTTTTAATTTTTTATCACACATGGAAAATTCCCACATGGAAAATGCAAAAAAATTAAATTATTTGGGTCAAAATTGGTCACCAAATCTGGTCAAGATTCCTCTAAATTTGGCAGTAGTTCTATTAAGTTTGGTGGATTTATAGATTTGGTAGCAATTCTACTAAATTTGGCAATTTTGTGAATGAACCCCTCTCCAATGCATATAGTGATTTGACAGCTCTACTTCATCAGTGAATATCTCAAGCTTTGGACCTCCAATTGACAAACAGTTTTTTTTACTATTTTTCCACTATCTTCATGGTGGCATAGATAGATTCTGCATTTGATCAACGGTTCTTTAACAATTGGTCTTTTTTCACAAGCATTGTGATCGTGTCATCCAAAGTCTCCAATTGGGCTCATCTAGAACCCATTTTTAGTGCATTTTTTTAATTAATGGAAGAGATCTAATAGTCATATGGCACACTTTTTTTTAAATATTTGTCTCAAAGTATAATTTGAAGGACAAGTTTTTTTAATAAGGAAGTTATTCTTTTTCTTATTAATTTTTTATTATTCATAAAAAGTGGGTTTTTACTAGGTCCCGTCTGATATATAATGAAATGACAAGTATAATAGATCTTTAAAATAATTAATAGGATAAGAAGGACCAACTAGTAAAAATTAACAAATAAACGAAAAATCGACAGTGAAACAATGAAACACTAAAAGAGACTTCTTAAGCAGGGGGCAAGCTAGAATACAAAAATAGATCTGCCACTCAAAAGAAAAGGAAAAGAAACTATAAAACACCTTGAAAACCAATAGCAAAGGAGTATCGTAAATGTTGTAAATTGACAGTACGTAAAATGCCAATGAGAGATATTAAGGGTGAAAAACTTGCTCCAAAGATAAAAAAGACAACCAATGCATAAAGATTCAACTATTAACAATCTCATTATTCTCCCTCATCAAGGAAGAAGATCCTCCATTCTTCTTCTTTTCTTATTAATTGTAGTTAGTAACTCCTTGAAATATTTTATTCTTGCCTCTTCAAATAGTTCTCATGTGATATTGACTCTCAATATTTTTGTATATTTGACCATCATATATCATTGTATGTTAGGCATTCTAGGATGAAAATATTTTTTTATATCTATTGCTTTTGTGGTGAAAAATAAGCATAGATAATGCTCCCATGTATCCTTAGGAGTCACCCATTTACATGTTTTACATTGGAGGTTGTAGGAACTAGTTCTTTCCACAAACTCTAGATTATTAGAGATGAGGCCATAGCCCAAATACTTCTTACTTGATCTCCTTCCTCTTATGTCCACTTAATCAAAATTTCATCAATAGAACCTATTGCTACCCAAATTCTATTCATATTCTTCAAGAACCAAGACCAAATTCTCCATACAAAATTGTGATGAAGGAGGACATGGTTCGAGGTTTCAAAATTATTCTTACAAAGGGTGCACTAAGAGGGTCCTTGAAAATCATTCCTTTGAAGTTTGTCTTAGAAAAAAGATTTTTTCTTCATGATAAACCACATTTAGCTTTCGAAATTCCTCAAGGGATCCATACTTTTTTCACAAGCTAAATTGGTGTATTAATATGTGAAGTTAAATTATTATAACCTTGTTCACCAAAAAATTACTAAAAGGATCTCCATTCCATTTTAAGCCATTAATTTCCTGTTAGTTACTAATATGGTGAGAGTTCAGGATGAATTTGAAAAAAATAAGAAGATAATAAGAATGGTGGGCTATATAAAAACACTTGGATTTTTTCATCTTCTCTACGGGCCCCATGCACTTTACATTTCAACTCAGTAATTACAAACTAGGGATCCCCAAAGGTTTGAAAAGTACTCTTTTAAAATTTTGAAAGAAGGGTGATTGCATATATGACTCATAATAGACTAGGCATCCTTCCAAAAATTAACAGATATATCATTCTTAATATCCTAGCAGAGAAAGTTAGCGATAAGGTCTCTACATTTTCCAAGTGAATGCTAAATATGACACCCATACATCCAAAGCTCTATTGTAAAAATATGGGTAAGATCATTTAGGTTATCAAGATATTTTCCTTGGAGCAAGATGCTCCAAGTGTCGTCCTTGTCTTGATAGATTCTCTAGAAAAGTTTTCCTCTTAGAGCTTTAATCATCATGAACAAAATTATGATTCTAGTCCCACCTTTTGATTTAGGCAAGCAGATCTCTTCCCATTTCATTAAAGCAATTTTCTTAGACCCAAAAAGACCATTCCACAAATTTTCTTCTAAATGTTAGTTACTATGGAGTTAAGAATCTTTGGAGCTTCTAAGACTAACATCATGTAGATTGGTATTGCTTGGAGATTAGCTTGAATTAATTACATTTTTCATGCCTAAGTGAACCATTTTCCTTTCTAAGAAGCTAGTTTATTATGGAAGGTAGTGGCCATATTATCCCAAAATTCTTTTTTCGACTGATCATTAAAAAGGGGGATCTCCAAGTATTTGCTAGGAAGATAAATTAAAGAAAATCGAAGAATTTGTTTAATCTCATTTTTCAAGTAGTAACCTCATGGCTTATAGTACTATGTTACTATTTTATTTATTAATTAAATATTATTATTATATTTTTTATATGTTACAAATGATCAATTAAATTAAATTTATTTATTTAATACATGCATGAAAACAAAATTGTAAATATTTGAAATTTTATGTGTAATACAATGTAAAATTTCTCGTAACTCAAATTTAAATAGAAAATGTAAACCTCTCTTCTTATGTATAGAAAAAGTGAACAAAAAGTTTTAATGTGATAATAAAAAATATATAAATATAATTAAATTGTTTTTATTTTATACACAAAACTCAAATAATTTGTAAATGTAAATTTACACCAAAACATTAAACTCAAATTATAATAACAATTTATTTGAATGATCTTTAAAATGTAGATGATATTATTTTGTTTCTTTTTACCTTAATTAAAAATAAAAATAAATAAAAAATTATATTCATCTTATTGTATTTAATAGTTTTATACCATACATTTTCTATTATTATTATTATAATATAAAAATGAGTAATCAGTGCAATAAATTTGAATATTATACCATTCATCATAAATATTAAAATATAGTTATTTATTTCTGAAGTGTGTAGCCTTCTTTTAGTTTAGATTTTGATTTAGTTTATTTAGAAGATTTAACTTCTTGTTTGGTATAAGCTTAATTGTTATTGGTTTTGAATGTTTAAATTAATTATTATTATAAATTTTATGATTTAACTCCTATTCATAATTTTAATTTTTTAAAAACTATTATTTCCCTGATTATAATTTTAATAAGAAACATTTATTTTTAATTTTAAAAACTATTTCTTTTTAATAAAAAAATTTTAAAAAAAAGGTGTCCAAATAATATTGAAACCAAACATGGACAAGAAACGCAACAACTTGCACGGAAGGAATCATTAAACAAATAATTAAGATAAAACATTTCTCACGCATATATCAAATACAAAACTCCAATTAATTAAACTTCTACAATTAATTAATTAATGTATAAGTTGTCAAACATTTAAAAGTATTGCACAAGTCTAATAAAAAAGTGTGGTCTTATGTGAAAAAGATAATGTACAATCATTATTTTTTAAATATTTTATATTTTAAATTGAACACGCTTAATGAGAGAAAAAAATTATAATCATTATTTTTAAATATTATAAGTTGGGCATGTTGGATGTATGTTTTGAAATTGTTTTTATAAGTTTAATATTTAATATTAGTTAGAAGATTTAAAATAAATTAATATATTATGATTTTTATGTTTTTGATATTGGTAAGTGGTTCTTTTTTGACTATTTTTTATAGGGGAAATTTTTGAAGACCCGTGGGGATCAATGCCACTTGAAGAGTCAACTACCAATGGCAAGGGAGACTCGAACATGGGACTTATTAGGTAAAGTTTTTGATATTGGTAAGCAGTTCTTTTTTGAATTTTTTTTTTATAAGGGGAACCTTTGAAGACCCCTGGGGAGCAGTGCCACTTGAAGAGTCAACTACCAATGGTAAGGGAGACTCGAACATGGAATCTACTGGGTAAAGCCCACCTTCTTTACCATTGATTTTTATGTGACTAAGTTGATGTTACAATAGAAGTGGTCCTTTTATTAACATAATAATTGATTGGTTGTAGATAAATATGTTTATCTATTAAATTTTTTTTTATCATTTTATATAATTAAAAAATAAATAAAAAATAACTCTAAAATCTTCATTCAATTTTGTACAAAATTAAATATGTTATATAAATTCAATTATAGGTCATTATCCAACTCAAAAAAAATCAAGAAAAATAAATTAATATATATATCTTAAATATATTTATTTAGAATGAGATAATTTTGTTTTCTAAATAAATATTTTTCTTTATTAAACTATGTAATATGTTAGATGCACTCCCAATAATTGTTAAATTATATATGATATAGACCAATTATTACAGAGCTTATAGATTAATGTATTTTTTATGTATTGATGATCATAAATTAGAATCATTGGTTGTAAAATGATTTTAATTTTTACAACTTGCATGATTACTTAAAAATGATAGTGGATGAAATATTTTCTTTTAGTTTTATTAAATACTACAACACCACATTGTGAATGGATTTGGAAATGAATCACACATATATCATTAATGTGTCTTTAAATATTATATGTTATATATAATTTTTTAAATTATAATTGTTTGTCTCCCCAAAATTACAAATAAAGTGCTTTGCTTGTATTCGAACTCATAACCTTTAATTTCCAATTTAAATGCATTACTACTTATGTTACCCTTTCAAATTATGTTATATTTAAATTTTACTTTCACATTTAAATTCATACACATTATTTTGACTATTTTTTGCAAATTACCATATATCTTTCTACTTATTTATACAACAAACTTTGTGATTTAAATTAACAAGCTCTTTCAATTATATATGTGGAAAGCTTGACAAGTTAGAAGATAAAGATTTATCATGGGCAAAGCAAATCAATCATACAAAAGTCCAACAAAAGTGTGGTCTTATATGAAAAAGAGGATTTATAATAAGTCAGATAAATTTAATGTGTAAGGGAGAGGAGTTAATAGTCATGCGCCCTAACTTTGTACATACATGGAACCTAAACCATGTCATGTCAACACTTAAAATTGATGTTGATGGAGAGCTTAACGAGTCTACTTCTCGATTCTAGATTTTTAGCTCATGACGTGTCTTACGGACCCAATGTTTCAATCCTCATGCAAGAGGTCCTTATGGGGCCATTTTGGAGGTCCAATTGAACCCTAGGCATGCCATGGACAAAAAAATCAATTGGAGGAAAATAATGACATATACACTCCCCAAAAAATCAAAGGCCATGCCAAAAGTGGGGAGTTTAAACTCCAAATAATAGTGTGTAGCTGACAGAATGTAGACATTGGGCTCGAGGTGGTATATCATTTATTTCTCACCATCCTATGTTTATGACCCACTACTTCCCATTCAGTTCATCAATGCTTGGGTATTTCATTCTAACATTATAGCATGTTCATCTCCATTTGTGTACATTGCATGAGAAGGAAAGAGGAGATGAAGGGTTTCATAGACAACATGTCAATAAGAAGAACATCAGCATGAACCCTTACACTCGCTTACCATCGTTTCTTAGATATGAGGTCTTTTATACCTCATTAAGGCTATGATCCATTTGGTTTTGAAAATGTTAATATATTTTCAAATGTTTGTAAAATAAATTAATAATTTTGTTTGGTAATTCTATCAATTAAGATGTGCTAAATTCAGTGTAGTCATTTTGTGAATCATTTGGAATGAGTAGTTTTGGCTTGCAAACTTCAATGGCAGTCTTAACCCTCTTTTTTGTAGTGTTTCATCGCTAAACATCTAGCCATAGTGTATTTATGACCCACCACCTCACATTCATTTCTTCAGTGCATGGATATTTTGTGTCAACCTTCTAGAGTATTTGATTTATGCACAAATGAGAAGGTAGGTGCAAGTAACAACCTTCAGAAAGGCACATTTCGGGAGAGCCATGTCTGTTCCAATGGCATTTTTTAACATGATAAATAATTGGATTTTTTTAGCTATCACTACTTATAGGTGAGGTATTCTATACCTCACTAAGGCTGTGATCCTAAATGGTTTAAAAATAACCCATATGGTTACATTATTTGTTAAAAAAAAACTCAATGTGTGATTCTCTTCACTCATGTGATTACATAAAAAGTCTCACTACCCCAAGGGGTTTTTTTTTGTATTCTAGGTTTTTTTCTTTTGACATTTACAAAAATGGTGAAATTTGGTTTATTTTAGCATTATAGATTATTATTTGAAAACCTTTACCTCTTGGATTTTATTTGGCCATTACTGCTTACAAGTGAGGGTTTTTGGAAGGAAAAAGTTTATTTTTTAGTATTCTTGTTTATTTTATTTTGACTTATGTAGAAATGGTGAAATAGGTGGAGGTCTTAGGGTTTGAGGGTTTGTTATAAGAAACAAATGTCCTCTCAATATGTGAATTCTTAAACTTTGGTGATTGTAGTTTAATTTAGTTGTGTCAATGTGTGGATCTTTCAATAAAAGCAAGGTTATGCCAATATCAATCATATAAACATGTTTATTTCAAATGTATAATAATAATCAATAATTTAAATGGAAAAGCCATGGGATAATATTATTCATATGAAATACAATTTGCATAGCATAACATTGTAGGATAGTAAACAAACTAAGGTGGAAAACAAAACAAATTAGCCTTTCTAGACTCTTCAAAACCAAGACAAAAAATTGCATACTTGTAATTTTTCAATAAATTCTTCCTTTGACAAAAAAAAGTTACATACATGTGTTGTTTCAATGAAGTAATTTCTTCAACACATAATGTTGTATGCTCAAGGTTTTTTTTAACCTTGATACAACTTTTAGGTAGGTGTGTTTGTCATTGCCATTGATCTTGTTGGAATGCATATAATATCAGTTGTCAATGCTTACAAATTTACTACTCCCTTATTGATAGGAACTCATCTTTTGCAATTGATTGGGTGGACTAAGTGGACTGCCTAGCTAATAATTTCCTGGACCTTTATAGGAAGGAGCATAGATATTCACCATTTCCATCATTATTGGATGTTGATATAGAAAAGGGTTTGCCAAGTTTTTTAACCTTCTCTATCTCTCCATCTCTTTCATAGTTTTCTCATGTTCTTTCATCCTTTTCTGATGCATCTTCTTCTACTCCTCATGCTTTTCCATCTAATTTTGTCCTTCCCTTTCTCTCTTCTTTATCTTGTTTTCAATTTTTTTGCTCCTTTAGATCCCTATTAATCTATTTTAATGTTTTATTCTCCTCTACTTGGTGCTTCCTCTTAGCCTTAATTTCATCTATCTTCTTCTTTCTTGTTTCTTGGTCACAAATAATTTCTAGAAATTCATATGTAGTTAATATTAGAGATGGATTTCTCAATCTCAATACACCATTTGATAATCGAATAGAACTATTCACAACCATTTCTACAAGCAATATAAGGAAACTACCTAAACTTGAGCTTGCTGAAATTTCTCTATGTTGACCGCATTCAAGTTCACTATTGTTTAGTGCAATATCATCTCTTTCCAAAAGATTAATTGCATTATCATAGTCATGAAATTCCTCAGTCATAGCATAATATTATACCAAATCATCATCAAGTACGACTACATGAGGGGATGGAATTGAAAATCCCACATCTACATTGGAAAAATCGTTAACACTTAGTTCAGCTACCCCATCTTTTATTTAAGCTTGTTATCTTATTTATTAAGGAGGCTCAACCCTTCTCCAAGAAAATGTTCTTCAACCTTAAACACATGATTGGAATGACTTATTTCTACATCTTCTCCACTATAGTATTGCATTTAGCTTACATGGGTTACTTGGCTGAGAGTAGGTTTATTGGGATCTACATTACCTTTTTCAATTGTTTCATATCTTGTTTGAATTTAAACACATACATCTATATTATCTTCTTCAATTGTTCCATTTCATTTTTTAAGCTGAATAAATGCATATAATTCATCCCCTTCATATCTAGCCAACCACATGATGTTCTAAATTGCAGTCTCATTATCTTCATCTACAAATTAATAGGCTTCACTTTGTGTCATGCATTTTGATAGTGCATGTCTATTCAGTGACCATATACTTTTCCTCCTAAAACCTGACTTTATATTTTTTACAAACTTCATTTTTCAATGCTATGCTGCCCAACTCAGCGAATTCAAACATGTTAATTTCAACCTGGTGATTTCTAGCCATCTACTTTGACCTTTCACTTTTGAAACAATTTTTTATTGTGGAGAACAAACTTAAATCCAATGGTTTTAGCTTGTGGGAAGTGTAGGTTGGCAAAGTTACAAGGTCAATTCCCAAACCCTTGGCCTCCATTATAGTTGTTGCTAGTACGTGACTAGCATGGCCATCAAAAGCCAATAGAAGGGGAAACTCCATCTGGTATTGATCTATTGAAATGGTATATATAATTGAGAAAATGTTATTTTGTCATCCAAGCATTCTGTTGGGTTACCATACATGCTCCTGGTTCTGTCAATATAGGCTTTTTCCCACCTAGTGATTTTACCTACATGTCTTTTCAACTTACTTAGGTTAGTTAATTAAGTCATTAGGGGTCATTTAAATTTAAGTGGATTCTAATTGTGGGTTAGGTTTTTTAATTTTTGGTGACCTAATCTCACCCTATATGTACTTTTTTCCATAAAGTGGCTAATACAAACATTCCCTTTGTGGAATTTTTTTATTTTCAAAGCTCTCATTCTACCTCTACAAGATTTGGGAATCATCACGTGACTGTTATTCAAAGATCTTGGTGAACTCTATCATAGTATCAAATCTTTCTTGATAGCCTCATGCATTTGTCTCCTTTGGTAATATCCTCCTACATTCACCTAGCTATTTTTTCATACTATATGACCGCCATTTTTGACCTTGGAGGCATTTTCCTAATCTACCTCAAAATTCATGTCAGAAGGCCATTGATGAAAAATCTACCTACACATTTTTTGTGGGTTTTTTGAGATATAAAATAAGTTATTTTTATATTTTTGAAAAAGTTTATGGTTTTTCTAAAAAATCAATTTCTTCCATCTAGTTGGGCATCTGTACAGATGAAGTAATCAAGCCTACAAACCCTAAAATCTTGCTTGTAGACCAAATTAGGTTCTCAAAGGACCATTACTTGTTGTGCAAACCAAATCAAGTTTTTAGAGGGCAATTAATTGATTCTAGACTAAATCAGGTTTTCAGAGTGCTACAACTTACTTGCAGATAAAATCAGGTTTTTGGCATTACTTTACTTCCAATTCATGAAGTTAAGTAAAGCAATCCAAGAACATTTTAAAATTACACTACTTGGAAGTAATTGAGCTTCTCTAAGGCAACTAATTGGAAGTGATCGAGCTTCAATAAGGTCATTACTGATCCCTGATAGTAGTAAAGGAGTCCAGAGAAGCGGTAATGTACTAGGTAGACCTATTCGAGTTTTCCAGGGTCAATTACTTCTTACTTTTTGTAGCTGCAGCTGTTTGAAACCCCAAAGTAGTCATTGTTAAATAACCTGATCAACATTGAAAGAATAATTCAAGTTTTTGAGGAAGTCTTACTGAATTTTAATTCCAAAGTAAAGCAGTTGGAAGAACTCAATTTACACTGCAAGACCAATTTAGGTTTTAGAAGCAGTCTTACTACATTAAAAACTCAAAGTTGAAGTAGTTGGAAAACCTGAAGTTGAAGCAGATAGAAAACTTGAAGTAAATCAGTGTTGGAACCCCACGTGACATTGAAGAGGGCATCAAATTTTAGGTGAAAGGTAATGAAGAAATAGCTTAATGTTTTTGCCATTTTTGGATGAAAAATACAAGTGAGAGTAAGAACTTGTAAATACCATAACTTTCAATCCATAGTTCTATTTTGGGTGTTGTCTTTTTTAAAGTGCATATTTTTTAAAAATCTACACATTGCCGGTATTATTTTAGACTTTTTTAATATCCATTTTTTCATGGAATAATGACGTAAATCTCAATTCATCCTTATTGTACTCTTTCTTAGATGTATTATCAGTTGAATCTAATGTTCCTCTAGTTCCTTGTACTTACACACCTACTGCTCAAGATGCATTTTTAGTTGAATCTGACATCTATACAAGCATGCTTATATTTTAAAAATTTAGGGGGGTCACTATTGATAGTTCTAAGGGGGTACTATGTTGAGTTGTGCATTCTTTCTTTTTTTTGCATTCTTCTTTACTTACTACAGCAATCTTTACTTATGCACTATGGATTCAATCTTTATTAGTCTACTTACACCATTTAATTATCATGAATGGAAATCTAAAATGGAAATCATCTTGCATTCCAAGGGTTACCATCAAATTATAATGGGCATTGAGATTAAATCTATTGATTCTGGATCAAAAATAAAATTGTGTAACTGTTGTGACAAAGTGTGTGGACTAATGTGTCTATCCATCTCCCTAGATATACTCTTTCACATTGAATATGTCAAAACACCTACTGAAGTGTCAACCACACTGTCCAAGTTCTTTGGACTGTAGGATGTGATGAGAGGACATGAGTTGGAAAATGAGCTCATCAGATTGAGCCTAGATGACTTCAACACTCTTCAAGATTTTTTCACCAAGTTTAGACTTTTGAGATTGTAGTTGAAAGCATATGGAATTGACAAGAAAGACAAACAACTTGTTCTATCAATACTCTCTAAACTAGGTCCTGAATATTCTATATTTATGTCCACTTTTCATGCCACTAAGAGGAGCAAGATAAGTTAATACAGATGGGCACAGTGAAGTCATCTAAATCTCATGCATTGCTTGTTGAGAAAGATAAGGCTTCTAACAACAGAGAAAGAAAGCAAAGAAAGAAAAAGGATGAGAAGGGTGAAAATCTTTCCACCTTCAAATCAAACAATGTGACCTCTTATTCCAGTCATAAGCCTAATAAATATTAGATTAAATGCGGGCATTGCTCAAGTAAGCATGATGAGAGTAAATGTTTGAAGAAACAAATTGACCACATTATTATCCTTCTTATTTAGAACAACATAAGTGTTCCAGATTCTATCAAACCATCTTCATCAACCCATGAATCTACTAAGGCAAACAAATCTAGCAAAAAAAAAGGCAAAAGATAATAACAAAGGGAAAAATAAGGGCAAATCCTTATTTTTAGTTGTGCATCCAACTCCTCCTACATGGGTAATTGACTTTTGTGCTTCACATCACATGGCCTCTTCATAGATTGAGTTTAGTTCCTTGGAACCATGTGACATGTATTTTATACAACTAGGTGATAACACTTCTAAAAAGGTTCTCGAGAGAGGGTCTATTTATGTGAGTGGTAGAACATTCAATAATATTCTAATTTTGACCTCACTCTCAACTAATCTCCTGTCAGTCTACTAGATCACTCACCTTAGTTTGGGCATGAGATTTGAATTCACCCCAGATTTAGTGTACATCAGGGAGTTGCATAGTGATACTATTTTGGCTATGGAAATGGGTGATCATCAGACTCAAATATATATCTTCTCACACTTTACTCCTAACTCTCCTTCATATTCTTCTTTGAACTCACCTGTACCTATTGACACTTATGAGCCCGAGTTTCTTTTTTATATTGACAACTCTTCTTTTGTAGATGACTACAATAGTGAAGTGGACACACCTCTATCATCTCCTTGTCACCTTCTAAATATTCAAGAGTTTGTTCTCGACCCACCTACCTCTAGTATACTTCTTACATTATAATGTAATAGTTTATTGATCCAAGACACATCAAACATTGGGCAGTCTGTTCCACATTTATAGAGGATTTTGTAGACCTTATTCGCCTTTGCTTATATTGCACCATCTTGGCATAGAGTAGTTTGGCCACCTACCTCATAGTATGAGGATAATTCCTTTCATAGGAATTCTACCTTGGTTGAAGATCCATCAGGCACTTGGTGGATAAACTCACCATTCCATGATAATCCACTCTTCATTGCATCTACTTATGATTCACAGTCACTTTCGAGCATTCATCTAGGGGACATCAGATGGCTACAATAAATTGTAGACCTTAGTGGGGATTTTTATCCCTCTTTCCTTGCTCTCTTTTTGGGGAAGATTTTTTTTCTAATGGGTTTTCTCCTTTACCCTAGTTTATGGGAGTTGCATTGTACTTGGGTACTTCATTAGGGCTTGTTGTTGGGACCCAATTCTTCTACCCACCTAAGCTACGCTTAAGGGGGGTGTTAGTGTAGGATTTTTCCCACCTATTGGTTTTACCTACATGTATTTTTAGCTTACTTAGGTTAGTTAATTAAGTCATTAGTGGTCATTTACCTTTAAGTGGGTTCTAATTGTGAGTTAGGGTTTTACCTTTTTGGTGACCTAATCTCACCCTATATGTACTTTCTTTTTTCCTAAAGTGGCTAATGCAAACATTTCCTTTATGGATTTTTCTTGTTTTTATAGCTCATATTCTGCCTCTATAGGAATTCAACATCATCGCATGATTGTTATTCATAGATCTTGGTAAACTCTATCAGGTTAGTAATGTGCTATGTAGTTTTTAAGTTGTCTTTTCCCCTTGAAAAGATATAATCTAGGAATGCTTTAGCCTATTGCATTAACACAAGTAATAATGGTGATCCATTCTCTACTCTTTAGAATGATGTGATGAACATTTAGACAACCTATTTTTGCTTATCATGCACATACCAATGTTCATGCCAGCCTGTAGTCTAGTTTCATCACAATTCCAAATTTTGAAAGGTCCATACTAGTTGGCTTCATACACCTTCTCCAAATTATTGTAAAATTCATCTACAATGGAAGGCCATAGCTGGAATGCTCTATCTCTATCCAAACCTTTTGTATATCTAATGGACAAGTCTAGGTGTCTCTTCTTAAAGCCAACCCACCAAGACTTACCTGACATTCCTTCTATGAAAGGGTTAGGTCTATTTTGACAAATATGGGCCACATAAGACCAGATTTGTATGATTTTTAGTCCATGGCCAAGGTCTGCTATATATTTACACCATTAAACAAACCCAAGTTCTTCCTTCTTTGATAAAATGGTTGGTGGCCATTTTTGTTGGTAGTTGTAATACCCAACAACTAGTAGGAGAGTCTAACTAGAGGGATTCCCCATGTTTTTTCAACAACTCGAGTGGAGTAACCATTATCTTCAACATCTTTTATGACACAATCCATTTTAGTAGCAGTCCACTATCTATGGATGCATACCTTTTTACTTAACGAAGGACTTGATTTCATGTGTGTACTAGTGTGAGATTTCATGTGTGAATATGTAACATCTTTGCCTTCAAATTTTATTGTGGCCACTATTCTTACTTTTTCATATTCAACCTTGTCTTGATGATTTTTCTCTTTCTCTTTGTAATTGTCATTCTCTTGATAACATAACATATGGAAAAAGTTAAAAACATGCATTGTAAATTATTAAAAATGTCAACCAACTTTCAATGATTAGAGCCAACTCTCTCTCTCTCTCTCTTTGTGTGTGTGTGTGTGTGTGTGTGTGTGTGTGTGTGTTATCCTTGTGGCCTTTTCATATGGTTTGGCTCTGTATTTTTGTATGACTAACATTGTACTATATTTTTTTATCAATAAAAGTTCACTTTTCAATTAAAAAATCTAAAAAATTAATATATTGTATAAATAAAACTATGGGTCATCATCCAAATCCTTAAAAATTTTAAGAAAAATAATTTAGCACATATATCTTAAATATATTTATCTATAAGATTTTGAGAGATATCAATCTCAAGGTCTTTATCTTAGATTTTTCACATACCATAATTATTAATAATTCATTACCTTCTTTACATTTTTTTTTATTAACTAGTGATAATCATGTCAATCTAACTACACCAATGTGTCAAGCTTGAAAAATATTTTCAATAAAAGGGGGCTCCAAACTCCACCATATGACCGAGATATTATGATTTTTTGATTGATTTATCCAATAAAACTAAAAAAACTTTAAAATGATGGTCAACTGCATGTCAAATTTAAAATCAAAATTAGAAATGAACACACTCATAGACATTACAACCCACCCCTGCCCTCTTCCCTTGGATACCATTGTAGAACGCCTCTAAACATTTAAAAAAACAAAAAAAACTTACATCAAAAGTTTCATTTATAAACTCAAGAAACTTAAATGATGCAAGATTATTCTCATGTGTGATATATCAATTTTATATATTCAACTTTATTAATGTCACTTGCCTAAAAAAATGATTGAAACATGTTATATATAACTTTAAGAATAAAAATATTTCATGTTCTCTCTAACTACAGGTTGTATTAGAGCACACCCCAAAACATCAACAAACAAACATTGGGCAAAAACAAGCCCTGGAAATCAAAAATACAATTAAATACAACCGTAGTGACATCAACGTAACAGGATAAAATAAACAATATCCAATAATTAAGCAATAGGCACTACCATCCCCAGAGAAGGAGGTGAATAAGGTGGTGGACCACCAGACTTATCTCCCCATCCTCCCCCATGAGGGGGATAGATAACATGAATGCTTTACCCATTGTGTTGTTTCTTTTCTTCTTAACCTTCCTCAGCCTCCCCATGGGAGTGAGATTGTAAGGGCCAACCTGGGGAAATTTCCTTGAGCATCTTCGTATGGAGGACTAAACCTAGTATGACCAACATCAATGTGTGGTGAAGGACACCTACCATACCCCCAAAAAGATAAAATATCTGAAGGGGAAAGGGTGAAAGGGTAGATAAAACCAAAAGGCTCTTAGAACTTCATTACTCATAGCCATGCCCATGCCACTCTTACTCTTGGTGTTGATGATCATTAGGAACATCAAGAGGTACTATGTTGATCATGCAAGGGGCATTACTCCAGCAACCCATGAGAGTATGAAGATGTTCCACCTCAAGGGCTACCTTTTTAGTTTGTACTTAAATTTGAAGTATTGCATTAGATATAGCATATATTTTGTTAACAATAGTAAAATTTTTATCTAAGCAATCTTTATTAAATATAGTTGCATTCTTATCTTTCAAAAGAGTACAAAGAATTTCAAATATATGCCATATTTACTCGTATATTATAGGAAAAAGAGTAAAGTCCCCTAAGAGGGTAACATTTCAAGAAAAAGGTTCTAGATTTAAAGGCTTAAGAAAGGAGTGGATCCATTGCCAACATCAGCCTCAACATCAAATTCAGATCCACTTAAGTATTAATTAGCTTAAAAGTCAACATACATTAATAGCCATTATGACATTGGCTACATGTTCCTTATAGATCAAATTGAATATGTTTATTATCCTTTAACAGTTGTAGAGGATGTTTCCTTCAACATCAATGCAAGTTCTCCTCGTATCCTCTGTGAAGACTATGTTGCCTTTTGCCTTTATATTTCCATTACACATGCCTTTACCATTAACCAACCTAGACATCAATTGACATACCACCTCCCATAATTGTTGATTGGGACTGACAGAGTCACACATTGTTGAACTCTTTCCATGGTGACATATTAGTGGTAGAATTTATGGGGAGGCAAGATAATATCCAAGCAGAAGAACAATCTTTTAGTGGAACCTTGTTTGAGGTGCTAGGACAATTAAAGTCTAAACTCAACATCTTCTAATGAAAATTTATTTGAGGTAGTAGATGTATATCCGAATTAAAAATTAGAATCTTTTAGTGAAACCTTGCTTAAGGAACTAAGGGACAATCAAAATGAATTATCAACATCCATTAGTGAAGCCTTATTCAAGACACTATTGGATAATCCAAATTAGTAAAATCAAGAAGAATTTGTTGGTGAAAACCTCTTCGAGGTGCCAATATCTAAGCCAATTAGTTCATCATTACTTGATAAAGACATTATTGAAGTCTATATCGAACTTGCCATAACCAAAATCAATTCGAATCCAGAATCAACAATAATATGTGTGATTAAAAATCCCAATCTTCATTTGTCATCTAATAATTATACATTCCATTATGATCCTATTATCCATTCAAAACCTATATTAAATTATATAATCAAACCATTTATCCCATGCCTACCCTTCTTTACCCTTCCTAGGGCACTCTTTCTTATAAAGGCTATAAAGACATCTTATCTAGAGGATTAGAGGAACTAGAATCAATGACCAATCAATATCATAATAGTATCAACATAGAAACAATTCTTAGTGGGTATTGGTTGGACATTAAAGGGTTTGCATCATGCATATTTTAATCCTCCATTGAGTTGAGATGCTAAATAAAAAACATCAAATATAAATACAAAATAATCAAAAGAAAAAGAGAAATAATTCATCAAATAGTGAAAACCATGCTTATGGCATCTTGGGCTAGTACCATGATGAAAACTAACTAGGTTTCAAACATCATGCATAAATAATATGGTGTCTATGAGTACCTTGACACTTGGCAGTAGTCATATTTGTATTGAATACCATTCCAATACATTCCAACCATATTGTCCATTTAATCCTATTTATCCCATCCCATATTATTTTGACCATTAGTATTCTCATCTTGACCTTGTTATGGGAGTAGAAGGTATATTGAGACTTGTTTTGGAAATGTTTTGGCTTATTACTTGCACAACACCTTGACAATTGAACACATTTATTTCTCATGTGATGGTCCTTGGAGATTCCTAGTCCCTTCTTTTATTGTCATCCATTATTATCCAGCATTATCCATTTGTGCTTCATTCATTATTATCTCCCTACTTTTTAGGTTGAACCACAGTAACTTGAGGTCCATTTGGACTATGTAGGCAACACTCAATTTTTAAGGTTAACTCGATCACCCCTATTCCATGCTATCACCATTTTATTAGTATTATAAGCCACACTCTATAAATATAATATTTTAAATATTTTATATTTTAAATTCAACATGTTTAATGAAAAAAAAAGGATTATTATTTTTAAATATTTTAAGTTGGACATGTTGAATGTATGTTTTGCAATTGTTTCTATAAATATAATATTTGATATTGGTTAGAAGATTTAAAATAAATTAATATATTATAATTTTTATGTTAATAGATTGATATTATAATGGAAAGGGTCCTCTACTGACATAATAATTGATTGTTTGTAGATGAATGTATTTATTTACTATGCATTTTTTTCTTATTTTATATAATTCTACAAAATAAAAAATAATTCTAAGATCCTTATTCGATTTTCTAAAAAATTGAATATATTATACAAATTTAATTATGAACCATCATCTAATTTAAAAAAACAAAATTAAAAAATAAAGTTATACATATATCTTAAATATATCTATTTAGGGAGGGGTTTGATAATCCAAGATAATATTTTCGTTTACTAAATAAATATATTTATTTATTAAACTATGTGATATGTTAGATGCACTTCCAATAACCATTGAATTATAGAGTAATTATTATAGAACTTATAGATTAATGTATTTTTCTAAATATAAGTGATCACAAATTACAATCATTGATTGTAAAATAATTTTAATTTTTAAAATTTGCACGATTACTTAAAAATGATAATGGATGAAAAGTTTTCTTTTAATTTTATTAAATACTATGATTGTGAATGGATTTGGAACTAAATCACACATTTATCATTGGTGTGCCTTTAAATATTATATGTTATAAATATTTTTCTAAATTATAATTGTTTGTCTCCCTAAAATTACGAGTACAACGCCATGCTTGTATTCAAACTCATAACCTTTACTTTCCAATTTAAATGCATTATTACTTATGTTGCCCTTTTAGACTATGTTATAATTAAATTTTACTTTCCCATTTAAATTTATACACACTATTTTGACTATTTTTATAAATTACCATATATATTTCTACCTATTTTTACAACAAACTTTGCAATATAAATTAACAAGCTCTTTCAATTATATATGTGGAAAGCTTGACATGTTAGAATATAAAGAGTTCTCATGGGTAAAGAAAATCAATCATACAAAAGTCAACTAAAGTGTGGTTTTATGTGAAAAAGAGGACTTAACATAATTCAAATAAGTTTAATGTGGAAGAGAGAGGAGCTAATAGTCATGCATCCTAAATTTATGCATGCGTAGAGATTAAACCATACCATGTCAACACTTAAAATTGACATCGATGGATAGTTTAACGAGTCTACTTCTTGATTCTAGATTTTTCACTTATGATGTATTTTTACGGACCCACTATTTCAATTCCCATGCAAGAGGTCCTTATAGGGCCATTTTGGAGGTCCAACCGACGCCTGACATGCCATGGACAAAAAAAATCAATTGGGGGCCAATAGTGGAGCATACACTCCCTAAAAAATCAAATGGTCATACCAAAAGTGGGGAGTTTAAACTCTAATTAACAGTGTGAAACCAATGTAATGTAGACACTAGGCTTGAGGTGGTAGAACATTTATTTCTCTCCACCCTACATTTATGACCCTACACCTCCCATTAATTTCACTGATTCTTGAGTATTTTGCCCCAACCTTGTAGCATGTTTATCCCCATTCATGTACATTACATGAGCAAAGAAGAGGAAATAGAGGGTTTTGGAGACAACACACTAGTAAGAGCAACATCAATATGAGGGCTTACACTCATTTTCCATCACCGCTTACAAGTGAAGTTTTTTACACCTCACTAAGGCTATGAGCCATTTTGTTTTGAAAATGTGAATATACCTTTGAATGTCTATAAAAAAAATTATTTATTTTGTCATTCTATTAATTAAGCATGTTAAATTTAGTGTATTCATTCTATGAATCATTTAGAATGAATAGTTTTGGCTTACAAACTTCAATGGTAGTCTTAACCCTCTTTTCTGTAGTGTTTCACTGCTAAACATCCAACCATATTGTGTTTATGACCCACTACCTCACATTCATTTCCTTGACACATGGGTATTTTATGTTGACCTTCTAAGGTATTTGATTTATATGCATAAATGGTAAATTGGGTGCAAGTAATGGCCTTTGCAAAGGCACATTTCGTGAGAACCATGCCTATTTTAGTGGTATTTTTTAACATGACAAATAATTGGATTTTGTTTAGCTATCACTGCTTACAGGTGAGGTATTCTATACCTCACTAACGCTATGATCGAAAATGGTATAAAAATACTCCATATGGGTTATATTATCTATTAAAAAAAATTCAACGTGTGATTCTCTCTGCTCTTGTGAATACAGAAAAAGTCTTGCCACCTCAAGGGGTTGTTTGTTTTACTATTCTAGTTTTTTTTTCTTTTGAAATTTACATAAATGGTGAAATGTGGTTTGTTTTAGTATTATAGATTATTCTTTGAAAACCTTTAACTCTTGGATTTTGTTTAGCCATCGCTGCTTATAGGTGAGGTTTTTTTGAAAGGAAAGGGTTTCTTTTTTAGTATTCTAGATTATTTTCATTTGACTTATGCAGAAATGGTTAACTGGGTGTAGGTCTCTGGATTTGAGTGTTTATTAGAAAAGAAAAATCTCTCAATATGTGAATCATTCTGTGAATTCTTAAATTGTGGTGATTGTAGTTTAATTCAGTGTTTTTGATGTGTGAATCTTTTAATTCAAGAAAGGGTATGCCAATGTCAATCATAAAAAAATGTTTATTTCAATTATATAACACTACTTAATAATTTAAATGGAAAAACCATAGGATAATTTTGTTTATATGAAATACAATTTGCATAGCATAATATTTTAGGATAGTAGACAAACTAAAGTGTAAAACAAGGTTATTATTTCAAACTTGCTCTTTACATAATTAGTCTTTCTTAACTCTTCAAAACCAAGACAAAAAATTGCATACTTGAAGTTTTTCAATTTATTCTTTCTTTGACAAAAAAAATTACATGTGATTTTTAAATAAATTAATTCCTTCAACACAATGTTTTATACTCAAGGTTTTTTGTGACCTTACTCCAACTCTTTAGCAAGTGGGTTTGTCACAGCCATTGATCTTGTTGGAGTGCATATCATACCAGTTGTCGATGCTTGTAAATTTGCTATTCACCCTTGTTGATAGGATCATGTCTTCTATAATTGACTAGGTGGACTAAGTGGACTTCTTAGGTGATAATTTCCTAAGCCTGCATAGGAAGGAATATAGATAATTTTTGAATGGGGAAAACAAACTTAAATCCAATGGTTATAGCTTGTGAGAAGTGTAGGTTGGCAAAGTTACAAGGTTAATTTCTAAACCCTTGGCCTCCATTATAGTCATCACTACTACATGAATACCATGGCCATATGTTAGGATCTTACAACACAATTGATTACTTTTGTATAAGCAACTAAACACGAAATTAAACCAGAAATAATAAGTAACTAGAAATCAAAAACAACAAATAATAGGAGATACAAGAAACAACAAATCTTGTATTAAACTCTTCCAAAAGGAAATACAATGAAGAAATATCTTCTTCTCACACCTCTCAGATGTATAGATCTCTTTCCCTCAAGAGTTCTCTCTCTCTCTCAATTACAACTAACTCCACTACTTGAATTGATTCACCTTACAAGCTATGAGGATCTAACCCTATTATATAGAACTAGGATTCATGAGCCATGCATTCTCCACCGTTAGATGCACCTCTTAATCAAAGGTTCAAATCTATCCTACCAAAAATAGAAAATCAGACTCAAGACTAATAGTTAGTCTTTACATGCAAGCAATCTGTTCTCCTCAAAATTAGAATTCTGGGAATGCACAGATGACTGACACCGGTCTCTGTCTGTCTGCATATGACCGATGTCGACCGATCCCTAACCGATGTCAGTCAGTCCTGACCGATGTCGGTGACTGTGTAACTCCAGCAACCTCTGCATTTGCTCATCTGGTGAAGCTTTTAGCTCCACAACTCAACAATCTCCCACTTGGAGATAAATAGCTACACCTGTACCTGTACAACAACATCCTCGAGCTTGTTTCTCCATCTTCAAATTCAATCTTGAAGACCAACAAAAGTTGAATGAAGACTCAAATTCTCCTTTGTTACCAGCTTTGTTAACATATTAGTAGGGTTCTTATATGTATGGATCTTTTTCAGCTTCAACTGTCCATCCTCCAATACCTATCTAATGAAGTAGTACCTAAGCTGTATATGTTTGGTTCTTAAATGAAAGGCTGAATTCTTTGCCAAATGAATTGCACTTTGACTATCACTATACAATATGTAACTCTCTTGCTCCTTTCCCAACTCTTCCATGAACCGAGGCATCCAAATCATTTCCTTGATAGCCTCTATGACTGCAATGTATTTTGCCTCTGTAGTAGACAAGGCAACAACCTTCTACAACTTTCAAATCCAGCTAACTGCCGTTCCACCAACAGTGAACACATATCCTGTGGTGCTTCTCTTTCCATCCAAGTCACCTACCATATCCGAATCTACATACCCATGTAGAGAAGTGTTTGACCCTCCATAGCATAAATGCCTACTTCTTGTCCCTCTCAGATATCTAAGAATCCACTGAACTACTTTCCAGTGTTCCTTTCCTGGATTGGCCATAAACTTGCTGACAACTCCCACTGCTTGGGCAATATCAAGTCTAGTACATACCATTGCATACATCAAGCTCCCAATTGCTGAAGCATATGGAACTCTATTCATGTACTCAACCTCATCATGTGATTTAGGACATTGTTCTTTGCTCAACTTGAAGTGTCCAGCCATAGGTGTGCTTACCAGTTTTGCATCCTGCATATTGAACCTCTCCAACACCTTATTCACATAGTCCTCTTGAGACAAAATCAAACTGTGATTTTTCTTGTCTCTCTTAATACTCATGCCAAGGATTTTCTTTGCTGCTCCTAATGTGTGAGCTAATTGTACCTTAAGCTCAGTAATATCTTGCATGTGTGAACCTGCAACAAGCATATCATCTACATACAGTAATAGGATAATATAACTACCATTATCTAATCTGTTAAAATAAACACAATGGTCAAATTGACATTTACTAAAGCCATGCTCTGTCATAAACCTGTCAAACCTCAAATACCATTGTCTTGGAGCTTGCTTAAGACCATATAAGCTTTTCTTCAACCTGCACAAAAGTTTCTCCTTACCTTTGACCTCAAAACCTTTTGGCTGATCCATATATATCTCTTCATCCAAATCTCCATGAAGAAATGTTGTTTTAACATCAAGTTGCTCAAGATGCAAATCCTCAATAGCACTAAAGACAATACAGTCCGAATAGAAGTCATTTTTACTACAGGAGAAAAAATTTCACCAAAGTCAATACCTAGTTTCTGTCCAAATCCCTTTACTACCAACCTGGCCTTATGTCTCATTTGTCCATTCTCTCCTTCCTTTAACCTGTAAACCCATTTTTTTTTTAGTGCTTTCTTTCCGGCTGGCAACTCAACCAAATCCCACGTTTGGTTCTCTTCCAAGGAATCAATTTCCTCATTCATGCCATGCTCCCACTGTTTCCTGGATTTTCCCTGCATTGCCTCATCAAAAATTTCTGGTTCTCCACCATAAGTGAGCAACAAGTAGTATAAAGAAGGGGAATAACGAATTGGAGGTTTACTTACCCTTTTAGACCTCCTTATGGGCATTTGAGACTCATTTATAGCTTGTTGTCTGCCCAAATGTCTTTCTATCAGTGACTGATCTCGGTCATCTCTGGTCGATGTCGGTCTGAAACTGACCGATGTCGGTTCCACCTGACCGACATCAATTTCTTCCTGACTGACGTCAATTTTTGCCTAACCGACGTCGGTTCCTGCCTAACCGACATCGGTATATGTGTTTTCCTGTGAGTGATGATTTTTACCTGTGAACTCATTTTGGATCATAACCTCATCCAAATCATGATTGCCCTACTCAAAATTATTTAGCCTCTTCAGCTGATCACTGTACATCACCTTCTCATTGAAAACTACATCATGGCTTCTAATAATTTTGTTAGTTTCTAAATTCTACAACTGGAATCCGAAATCTCTAGAACCATAACTAATGAAAGTGCACTGCATAGATTTAGCATCCAACTTCTTTCTATTTTTTTATCAATGTGCACAAAAGCTTTAGAACCAAAAACTCTAAGAAATGAAAGATCTACCTTTTTACCTATCCATGCCTCTTCTAGAATTCCACCATCTAGTGTAGTAGAAGGTCCTCTGTTAATCAGGTAAATCATAGTATTTATAGCTTCTGCCCAAAATTGTAAGGGCAAACCAGCATGCAACCTCATACTCCGTGCACTCTCCATTATTATTCTATTCATCCTTTCAGCAACTCCATTTTGCTGAGGTGTCCTTGGAACCATCCTTTCCCTGTGTATTCCATTCATAGAATAGTAATTGTTGAATTTATTGCTACAGTACTCACCACCATTATCAGATCTAAGGCACTTCAATCTCAAACCTATTTCATTCTCAACCAAAGCTTTCCATTTCTTAAATGTGTAAGAAACATCAGTTATCCTCTTTATGCAATAAACCCATACCTTTCTTGTAGCATCATCAATGAAAGAAACATAATACCGTGATCCTCCAATAGAAGCTACCTAAGTTGGCCCCCACATGTCTGTGTGAACAAGCTCCAACTTGTGCTTCTTCTTTGTTGACCCAGTTTTGAGAAACCTCACTTTCTTCTATTTTCCAAAAATACAATGCTCACGGAAATTTAGATCTATGCTTTTCAAATCTGAAAGCTTACCTTTTGACTTAAGAACATTCATTCCCTTCTCACTCATGTGACCAAGCCTACAGTGCCACAACTTTGCATCTACATCTGAAGTAGATAAAATAGAAGGAGAATGATCAGTAATACAAGTAGATAGATAAAGTGTACCTACTCCCTTACCTCTGGCTAATACAAGTGCATCCTTGGAAACTTTCCAAGATTTAGCTGTGAGAGTTACTGTGCAACCCTCATCACCCAACTTTTCTACAGAAATTAGATTGCTCTTCAGGATGGGTACATGCATGACATCCTTCAACACCCATGTGTTGCCATTCTGCAATTTCAGCTGCACTTTTCCTTTGCCAATAATTTGACAAGGTTCATCATCCCCTAAATAAAATTTTCCAAAATCTTCATGGACATAATCATTGAAAAATTTTCTATTTGGGGTTGCATGGAAAGAGGCACCAAAATCTAAAACCCAAGATTCTACTTTATTATCCAAAGAAAATATAAGAGCATCTTGTGCAACAATACCTGTAACTTTTGCTTCTTCTTTATTACCTTCATGCTGATTTTCTTTATTATCCTTCAACCAACAATCTTTTTTTGCATGCCCTTTCTTTCCATAATTCTAGCAGGTTATTCTTCCATTTCTGGATTTGGATCTACTTCTCATCTTTGACTTTGACCTTGATCTCCCTTACTTGCCCTTCTCTCTTTGCCTTCCCCTACTCTCAATACTTAAAGCATTACCTGATGTTTCCTCTGTGCTTTTCCTACGAATTTCTTCATTCAAGATTACACTAACAACATCATCAACTTTCAAGATATTTGAAGCAGATGCAGTATTACTAACTGCCATTACCAAACTATGCCAACTTTCAGGTAAAGAGCATAAGATTAAGAGAGCCTTAATTTCATCATCAAAAACTATTTTGACTGAATTTAACTGATTTACTATTGCATGGAAATCATTAAGATGACTAGATACCGATCCACTTTCCTGTATTTGCAAATTAAATAATTGATTCATAAGATATACCTTATTCAAAGTTGAGGGCTTTTCATATAAATTTGCCAAAGTATCCATTAACTCTACCGTTGTCTTTGCCTGTGATAAGTTAGAAATCACAGAAGATGCTAGGCTCAACCTTATAGATCCAAGAGCCTTTCTATCAAGAACATTCCATTCTTCATCTTGCATATTTGTGGGCTTACTTGAAACCCCACCCAACGGTAAGTACAGATCTTTCTGATAGAGATAATCTTCAATCTGCATCCTCCATAATTGATAATTCTTGCCATTGAATTTCTCCATTCTTAGTTTACTTTTTTCTGCCATTGCTTTACTCCCACTCAATCAGAAACCCCTGTGAGTGAATTCTATAATCAACAAACACTAACATGCTTTGATACCACTTGTTAGGATCTTACAACACAATTGATTACTTTTGTATAAGCAACTAAAAATGGAATTAAACCAGAAATAATAAGTAACTAGAAATAAAAAACAAAAAATAATAGGAGATACAAGAAACAACCAATCTTGTATTAAACTCTTCCAGAAGGAAATACAATGAAGAAATCTCTTCTTCTCACACCTCTCAAATGTACATATCTCTTTCCCTTAAGAGTTCTCTCTCTCTCTCAATTACAACCAACTCCACTACTTGAATTGATTCACGTTACAAGCTATGAGGATCTAACCCTATTCTATAGAACTAGGATTCATGAGCCATGCATTCTCCACCGTTAGATGCACCTCTTAATCAAAGGTTCAAATCTGTCTTACTAAAAATAGAAAAGCAGACTGAAGACTAACAGTTAGTCTTTACATGCAAACAATCTGTTCACCTCAAAATTAGAATTCTAGGAATGCACAGATGATCGACGTTGGTCTCTGTCTGTCTACATATGACCGATGTCGACTGATCCCTAACCGACGTCAGTCGGTCCTGACTGATGTCGGCGACTGTGTAACTCTAGCAACCTCTGCATTTGCTCATTTGGTGAAGCTTTTAGCTCCACAACTCAACACCATAAAAAATCAATAGGTGCCTATAGGAATGGGAAACTCCATCCGATATTGATATCTTGAAATGGTGTAGCCAATTGAGAAAAAGTTTTTTTGTCATCCAAACATTCTATTGGGTTGCCATACATGCTGCTAGTTCACAACATGCTATGTAGTTTTTAAGTTGTCTTTTTCCCTTGAAAAGATAGAATCCATGAATGTTTTTGATTCCTACATTAACACAAGCAATAATGGTTATCCATTCCCTATTATTTGGAATGATGTGATGAACATTTTGACAACCTCTTTTTACTATCATGTGCATACTAGTGTTCCAGCCAAGGTGTAGTCTAGTTTCATCACAATTCTAAATTGTAAAAGGTCCATACCGGTTGGCTTCATACACCTTCTCCAAATTATTTTAAAATTCATCTACAATGGAAGTCCGTAGCTGTAATTCTTTATATCTATTCAAGCCTTCTGTAAATATAATGGACAAGTTTGGGTGCCTCTTTTCAAAGCCAACCCACCAAGACTTATCGGCATTCCATTCGTCAAAGGGTTGGGTTTATTTTGACAAATGTGGGATACATAAGACCTAAGTTATATGATTTATAGTCCATGGCCAAGGTCTCCCATATCTTTAACCTTTGAACAACCTCAAGTTCTTCCTCCGTTGAAAAAATGGTTGGTGGTCCGTTCTTTTTGGTAGTTTTAATATCCAACAACTTGTAGGAGAGTGTAACTTGAGGGATTCCTCACTTTTTTCTAGAAGTTCGAGTGGAGTAGCCATTATATTTGACATCCTTTATGGCATGTTCCATTTTAGTAGCAGTCTACTAACTGTGGATGTATATCTTTTTACTTGAAGAAGGACCTGATTTCACGTGTGTACTAGTGTGAGCTTGTATATGTGAATATGTAGCATCTTTACCTTATGAGTTTGTTGCAGCCACTTTTTTTTTTTTTTTTGTATTCAACCTTGTCTTGTGAGCTATTTTATTTCTCTTTGCAATTGTTATTCTCTTGATAACATAAGATATGGAAAAAGTTAAAAACATGCACTATAAATTGTTAAATATATCAACATATTTTTAGTGATTAAAACCAACTATATGTATGTATATATGTGTGTATGTATTATGTATGTATGCATATGTGTATATATGTATGTATATATACATGTGTATACAAATGTGTGTGTGTGTGTGTGTGTGTGTGTAGAGCTTAATATGTATATTTGTGTATATTTCCTTAGACAATCAGAATTATATATTTAATCAGTTGTGAACTATATAATTAGTAAATATTACATGTATGCAGTATCAAAAAAGAATAAATTGGAGTGAATTATGTGTGTTGTTTATGAGAGTGTATAAAATAAATTTAATTTGATCAAAAAAAAAAAATAGTGAATTGTGTGTGTTGTTTTCTTTCCTGTTACTTGTTTGTTGTTGGTGCAGTGCATAAATTAAATGCTTAAAAAAGTTTAAGATAAATTTGTAGAAACTTGTTGTTTCTTGTTTTTGCTTGCTTGCTTTAGTGAAATTGATGAAAAGCTTTACAATTTTTTTTGAAATTATTCACAAAGAAAGGTATTGGAATTACAAAACTCAATAAGGATTGTTTATATAGGCAATTGGAGATTTAAATTTAAAAACTAATATGATTTGTAGACTTGCACCCCATTGATTCATTTAATTTGTTTTAGATTAATATTGGATTTTTTAAAAATTGTTTTGGATTATTTATTTTTTATTTATTTTATTTTATTTATTTATGGTACATCATTATGTGTATTTTGAAAGTCGCATAAAAGAATTTAGTAAGCCTTATACGTATTTTAAAAATTACAAGTACATCTATTAGAATGAGGATTGGAAAAGATGTTTAATTTTAGTCGTTTGTACTTTTAAAATTAAAAAACAAAGATAGAATGGATACACAATTGTATGGATTATTTGAAAAGTTTTGACAAATTAATGTGTCAAATTGATAGGAGTCTGACCTATTAATGTGTTATAAGTGAAAACCCAAATTATATTAGACAAATAGTATAAATTTTAAATTAATAAATTCAATATTTCTATATATCCATATAAATTTAAAATTAAAATATTAAAAATTCAAATGTTAATATTTCATAATAACACCTCTAATTCCTTTTATAAAAAAAACTATTATTTTTCCAATTATAATTAGAAAAAGATTATTACTTTTTAATAAAAGAATTATATTTTCTATCTAAAAGAAAAGCATATCCAAATAATATTAAAACCAAACATGTCAAATTGGTTTTGTACACAAGACAAGAAACGCAACAACAAATGATTAAATTTTGATAAAACATTTCCTAGGCGTATAAGCAAATCAATCATACAAAAGTCTAATAAAAAAAGATAACCTATAATCATATTTTTTTAAATATTTTATATTTTAAATTGAGCACGCTTAATGAGAAAAAAAAGACTTATAATCATTATTTTTAAATATTTTAATGTATGTTATGAAATTGTTTTTATAAGTTTAATATTTGATATTGGTTAGAAGAGAGACACATATACATATATAAGTTTAAAATTTAATATTATTTCTCTCTTTATATATATATATATATATATACAACAAATTTTGGCATAATATAAATCCAAAATTAACAATTTTTTCCATGGAGCAAAAATTAAAATTTTAGTGTCCCATGTTGAATCCTTTCTCTTCAAGATGAAATATATATCCTTGAGATCGTTTAGAATATTAAAAAACATATATTATACATTTCTTAATTTTATTTGTGAGATTGAGGATACCCATAAGAATAATTATCTTAAAATTTTGACTCGATAAGTAACTAGGGTGACTATCAAATTTTAGCCCCAGGGTAGGTATCTTCCATCATTATAATCTTCACTAGAAAAAACACTTCAAATTTGGAACAGTACCCTTAATTTTAGTTATCGTTAAAATAATCATCAAGTTTAATTATGGTTGAACTTATTTTTATTAGGGAGTGTTAACACAACAAATAAAGTTAGAATTTGTTCTAATAAGGTGATGTCATAATGGAAGTGGCATTTTTACTAGCATAATAGTTGATTTATTGTAGATGAGTATTGTGATCAAGGAATACGTAGAGGGGAGATTAGTATCATGTTAGAATGAAAACAAAATGAAACAAAACAAAACTAAAGCTTACACTTGTAGTCTAGACACTCAAAGAGCTAGTGAACTACACTATTAACTAACAAATTAAAGCAAAACAAGAGATTTTACCTTCCATGAGATCAAGTGTTGTGAGTTGGCCATAAGTTGATGGGCTTGATTATGTGATCAAAAATTCTTTGTCAATGAAGCTACATTGATCCACCTATCCTTGTCACATTAATAATATTGGTTGGATTTTGGCTTTGCTTGGCTTAGTAAATGGGTATGGTAACACTACAATAATGAAAGCTTTGCATATATTTGTGCTTGATAACTTTACACCGAAAGAGCTTGTTTATCAATGGGTGAAGCATTGTATTTATAGCTTCCAAAAATAACTTGTTAAGGTGTGGAGCCTAAAAGCTTCACCAAAGGAGCACATTACCAAAGTTGCAGGTTTACACAGTCACCGGCGTCGGTCAGGAGCGACCGACGTCGGTCAGGTGCAGTTGAAGAGACGCCGGCATCGGCAGGGTATCGGCCGACGTCGGTCACAGGCAAGCAGGCAAGAACCGGCATCGGTTACCTGTGCGTCCAGAATGCTATTTCCGTGGACAGAACCGAGTGTTTGCATGATGAGTTTAAGTCTTAGTTTTAAGTTCGCGTCTCTATTATTAGTAAGACTGTTTTTAGAGCCCTTGTTCAAGAGGCTTAACTGTTGGTTGTAAGTGCATGCTCAAGTCTCCTAATTCTATATGTAGAATTAGATCTTCTTAGCTTATTGTAGTAGTTCATTGTATGTGAATGTTGAAAGAACAGTACAGAATTGTATAGGTAAATCAATCCAGGTTGTTGGAGTTGATTGTACTTGAGAGAGAGAGCTCTTGAGGGAAAGAGATCTAGAGAGAGATCTTGTGCATCTGAGAGAGGTGTGGAAGAAAGAAGTTTCTTCAATTGTATTCCTTCTGTAAAGAGTTTAATACAAGTTTTCAGGGTGGTTTCTTGTATCTCTTATTCTTTACTATTTATCATTCTAGTTACTTATATATCTGATTTAATTCCGCGGTTTATTGCTTTCATAAGTGTAATCAAATTGTTGGTTGATCCCCAACATAACTCTAACCTAAGTTTAATTAGGTTAGAGTTAATTGTAGTTGAGTTTGAACTAACCCTTGTTGAGTTAAGGAGGGGACATATAATTAATATTTGTAATAGAGATCCTATTTATTAGGCATGGCTCTTCATTTCTAAATTTATTACATTTAGGAAGATATTTCTAATTTCTTGACTTTGAGGATGATGATGTCATCATAACTTCATTTTTATTGAATTTTCCTTTTTACAAAATTTATTTTCACTAATTATACATGAAAAATTCATTTAAGTATTAAATTTGGTTTAATTAGCTAATTCATCCTACTTAGCATTTTAGCACTTTAGGAATTGTTTATGTGCCCGACTTAATGGGTCTAAAGGCCAAATTATCACATTGTTAAGTCATAAGGTGAGTGACGATGAATTCATAAGAGGTTACTATCGTGTACAAGATAATACCCCAAATAGTGATGCCTCAACATGATTTTGACCACTAATGTCTGATATGCAAATGAAATTGAGACATTCAGTTATTCTTATGCTTAATTTGCACTGTTTGGTAGAAATTAATATGAAGTTTAGTTAGAATCCAGTTGTGACTAAAATGGGGTGTCTATAGTTTGTCCCTAGTTAGGAAGGCATTATAAGCCATAGGCATAGTAACATCTACTCAAATAATGAAAAAGTCATTAATGTCTAATGCCCCAGAAGGTGACAAATGAGCCCTAGATGCTCCCTCGAGGGAGTGGGATACAAATAAGGTTGATGATTGTTCCCTTGAAAAGAAAGAAAAAATAGGACCTAAAGGTAAAGGGGATGGGAAAGATTGATTTGCCTAAAGGTGATTATAGTCAATGGCATATTGAGATGCCCTAGTAGGGAAGATAAAAAACATGATTTGTCCAAAGACAGTTATAATGATTGGCATAATGAGGTAAAAATAATGATTTACCCAAAGGTGGTTATATTCATTAGTAGAATGAAAAGGGCCCCTATCAAGCAGATAAAGATAATGATTTACCCAAAGATAGTTATAATCATGAGCACAATGAAAATATGCCCCACTAGGGTCAAAAAATAATAATGATTTGCCCATAGGTGGCTATAATTATTAACATCCAGATATATCAAAACAAAATAATTTATCCAAAGGAAGTTATAATCATTGACACTTTGATTTGGGATAATATGGTAAATCAAAAATGGGGGATTACATACTAAATACATACTCATGGAGTAAGAGTAATCTAGAATAGAGGATACACATGAATTTGGGCTACCTGCTAGGATAGACATGCATGTCCTAAATTTTATGATTTAATTATTCTACATTTGGATAATGGTTGGATAAGTTGGGAATTCATCAAGTGAACAAGGAGAAGTACCACAACACCATTACTTATAAGATCAATAGAACTAATTTCTGTTGTAGTACGTGATGGTATGCACCATGATATAAAACACCATGATGACCTAGTTATATTATGCATAAGGACTGACACCCAATCAAATAAACAATGGAAAATAATGCACCAATGAAAAAACTATGATGATAATGTTGACTATGAATATGGATGGACTTAAGTGTAATGCATAAGGAATCACCCAATGAATGCATAGATACTAACTCAAGTCACAACAATGAAATAAAATAAATAGGAAAACAAATAAAAAAAAACAAAACATTAATAAACAAAAACACAAAAGAAAACTAATAAACAAAATAGTGAACAAAAAAACCAAACAAACACAAACAATAGTTAATCACAATGTTAGTGCAATAGAAAACAATGTGTTCATGTATGTGTAATATAGGTGTTGTTTTTGGCGATGAGGTGACCCTTAAGCTAGGTAGCAATGATGTAAGTATAACAATGCAAGATCAAAAGGTGAAAAAGGTTTCACCTAGGCGATAGGGAATAATGACACACAAACAAGAAGGTAAACATTGACCCTAGGCCATAGGAGATAATGAAACAAATAAAATTGGGGCAATAGAAGAAAAGGAAGGGGTAGCCAAGCTAAATCTAAATGTATTAGGCAAGTGGATGCTTTCTACATAGTCCCATGGACATAAGATCCAACATGAAATTTAGGATAAATGTAGTTCTCCCAAGATATGGGATAAAAGAAATATTGATGATAAGGAAACATGATTGATTTGTAAAGGAGTATGGGAATGGTCTTGCAAAATGGTGAGTGCATATAAAAAGAGAAGGATGACATTCCATAGTCATTGAAATGTCAACATAAACAAATCACATGATACTTGTATAACTTAGGTTAAAACCACACTAAAAGATAAGATATGAGTATTCACAAAGGAACTGAATTGGTGGTTCAGAGTGTCTACTACATCTAAAGCTAAGAAAGAGAAATATCTTACAAAATGGTAAGGGCATAACTAACTCACAAAATGACAAGGGCATAAATAAGTCACAAAATAGTGAGGGCATTAGAAAAGGTTGATCATAAAATGGTGAGAGCATAATATGAATCCAAGTGGTCGTTAGTGTTTCTAACAAGTTTTTCGCTTTCACATTCAAAAGATGAAAGAAACTCAGATAAATGGTCCAGGGTTAGATGTTACCCGGATGAAGTTTGCACACCATTATCCAGACGTTGTAGGGACTCCTCTTTGGTTGTGGAGGATGACACCTGCAGAAGAAAGAGACTTAAACAGGAAAACTGTTAGAAATAGATGAGGTGGACTGCCAAGCAAAAGCTTGATCCCAGAAGTGCAAAGACCTCCTTGTGGGATGACAGTCCACTGTTAATAAGAGAGAATGTTGCTAGACAGAAATAATGAAAGACTAAACAAAAGAAATAAAGGTAATATGTACCTATAGTCTACTGTCAATCTGCCACAGTCGTCGATATCAGTTAGTCTGCCGATGTTGGTTGGTCAAGGTCGCCGACGCCAATTATGTTTGCCAACATCGGTAGGGGAAATGGGCCTGGAGGCCGGCGTTGGTTGGGGCAATGAAGCTTTGGACAGGTTCTGGACGAGTCTGGGTCTGTGTAGTGTGGTGAGACAGTACACAGGGTCTTTAAGAGGGACAAATGCAAGGGATATGTTGTTAGAAAAGGGGTAAGGGTAGGAGAAAGGCCCCTCAGCCTCTCCGAGAAGAAGTTTTGTCAGGTCTAGTCTAGTTGAAAGTCAGGGTTTGTTTGGTTGATAATATTGCTTGGAAGTAGTAAGAGAAACTGATTACAAATACATCTTAAGCTACTGAAATGACATAAAAGGAGAATACTTAGCTCTTGTTTGCTGAAGAACTAGAAGAGTGAATGCTTGTTACTGATGTAGAAGACTCTCTGCAAAGAGGTAGAGTGACTGATGTAGAGTCCCTATAGCCTGTGATGCTTAGTGTGCATCTGGGAGAGAGAGAGGTCGAAGTCTAGGCGCAAGAGGATTTTTTACATTCTGGGGAAGAGGATCCATTGATTCAGCCTGCAAGTTGGTTTTAAGCAACTGACGTCGGCGATCCCACCGACGTCGGCAGCTAGAATAATAGAAAAAGGGCTAAAATTAGCCTTTTGCCCATTCTTCCAACTACCAGGGTCAATTGTTCATGGGAAAATGGTCAAATGTGAATTAAATAAGTGCGAGAGGGTTGAAATAGGTCATAAATTGGTCATAGGGTGATGGGAGGCATCCAAAGGGAGGTATCCAAGGTGGGGTGAGGTGGCATGGGTGATGTGGCAAGGGGGTGTTATTAATTTAAAATAGTTAATTTATTTTAAATTAATAAGTGTGTGGGTTAGGAATGTTTAGAAGTGGACCAAGGGGGGAGTCGACCAAGGAGTAGACATGATTTTGGTGTCTACATTTGCCCCTTTTTGTCTTGTTGGTTGTTCTTGATGAACTGCAAGACAAAAATAGGAGTTGATTGCCCCAGGTATGGGATGAGGTAGTTTTTGTCATGTTGGTTGTTTTGGTGAACTGCAAGACAAAAATGAATGTAAGTTGCCCCGATTATGGGATGAGGTATTCCCCCTCAAATCAAGAGTCGAGGGAAGGGAACCTGAAATCGGGTGCCGATTTGACAGAGAGTGGATGAAAATGGTGAAGGTGGAGTGTGAACGCTACAATATTTGAGATTGCACGCATACCACTTCACGAGATGGTTAGGTCAAATTGTCACAGGTCAAGGGTCGAGGAGTGCCAAAATCAAAATAACTGGGCCCCAGCATTTAATTGTAGCTGATTGGGTTATTCAATCCAAGCTGTAGCTCCAATGGTCATCATGTTCCAAGTATCCTGGGCTCAGGAAGTGCTCTTGGAAACACGAAAAATGTCACAAGTAGTGTGGATCAAATTGCTCACGATCCTATACTTGTGAGGGTCGAAATGCGGGTTGTAGACAATTTTACTAATCATTCGTGAGGTAGCATACATGCAAAAACAACCAAGGCAAAGTCATCTTGGAAGTGATCATGGTCTGAGGAGATAGGTATGATATCCAAGGTCGTTGGTCAAGTCGAGGGTTGAGATAGTTGGTCTGTTAGATGGGCGGATGAAAGAATGGCTGAGTTAACCTTAGAAGACCCTGTGTCAACTGAATGCTGCCTACATAGCCCCGATCGTTAGGGCCTCAAGCCGATGTAGTTCTCCCAAAAAGGGAGGAAGAGGGTCGGTTATGGATGAGTTGGACGAGGTTAAGTCATGGTCAAAGGTAAGATAGTTTATCCATCAGGTAGACGAACAAACGGATGTGGTTGAGCTAACCCCAGAAGATGTCCTATCATCTGAGTATTGCCTACATAGCCCCTGTCATTAGGGCCTCAGACCAATGTAGTTCAGATCAAGAGGCAAAATGGTTGATGATTGGTTTGGACTGGGTTGGACGAGGTTAGGTCATGGTCAAAGGGAAAATGGTTTGTCCATCAGACAGATGAATAAATGGATGTGGCCAAGCTAACCCCAGAAGATGTCATGTCATCTGAGTGTTGCCTACATAGCCCCGATTGGAAGGGCCTCAAACCAATGTAGTTTAGATAAAGAGTCAAAGTTGGTGATGATTGGTTTTGGTCATGGTTAAGAGGTCAAAAGGGTTTGTCCATCAAGTAGATGAACAAACAGATGTGGCCAAGCTAACCCCAAAAGATGTCATGTCATTTGAGTGCTGCCTACATAGCCCCTGTCGTTAGGGCCTCAGACCAATGTAGTTCAGACTAGGAGATAACATGGTTGATGATTGGTTTGGTCTAGGTTAAAGGTGTAGCACTTCCCATATGTCAGATGGTATATGCTTGAAATGATGAGGGTAAGATGATGTTACAGCCTTTTCCACATTGTGTGATGGTGTATTCTGTAACATTGGTGATGTGGTCTTTCATCCCTAGTAATTTTCCATATTAGTGATGGATGTATGCCAAAAATGAATTGAGTCTATTTATGCCTTAGAAAGTAATGGTTTATGCTTGACATAAATTGTGTGGTCGATAGTTTCCATGTGTATTGGTGTCCATAGAAACTATGTGAAATGGACTATGTCATGTCAGAGGTCTGAAAATGTTTTGGGTTGGTTTGGTTTGGTTGGCAAATGATTTGGTTGAATGTGACCAAGGTGTAAGAGGTGAAAGGCGCGTTGCTCTTTCATTGACAATGACCATAATGATAGCATAGGTAGGGGGTTGTTTAGAAACAAAAGCCTCGTTCATGCATTACGTCGTTGACCATTGGTTGTGTTAGAGAGGTAATTGAATCATTTTGACATTAAAATGAGCTCAAAATCCCTTGAGCAGGTGATATGATATATGAGGATAGGGTAACCCTTTTAGTAGGGATAACTTTGCCCCTTTTTATAGGAGACCCTGAGACAACTACAAGCCAAGTCCATGACCTTTTTTTTTTTGGGTGCAGACTGATCGATGCAGGAAGTTACATAGAGATGTCATTGTGCTTTATGGTCATTTGTGAAGCTGATCAATGCGGGAAGCTTCTAAGAGAGTGATGTTTGTAGCAAGATTTTAAGCATAGCCATCCTTTGAGGGAGTGGTCTATATTTTTGCTTTTTATATGTTTGAGGGCTTTGAATCACTGTCCTTCGAGGGAACAGTCTATTAGCTACAGCAATGATTGTACAACTGTCCTTCGAGGGAGCAGTTTGCCTTTAGAGTTTGTGACCTTTTGATATTTTGACATCCAAATTTATGTTTGACAGAATTTGTAGTCATGGACAAGACTATAGAAGTGTAAGGGCTCCCTTTTATTAAGACAAAGCATTCATACTTTATAAAAGGGTTACATAGGGTTTGTTTAGGGGAATAGGGTTGAAAGGAATGAGGATTAAGAAGACAGGGTTGCTCAAGGGATGAGCTCAAGTTAAATGTCAAGTGAACGAGTACTCGACTAACAGTAGAATGGTCACAGATGCAAGGCATTAAGAGGGTCAGGTTCTGGTAGGCCTTCAAGAGAAGACAGACGATAAGTCCCTGATCCATACCTGTGCATGAGGATGTAAGGTCCGAGCCAATTAGGAGCAAATTTTCCTCATTTACTCCATTCCATATTGGTCACGTGTTAAAGATGATTAAGAAGTTGGTTGATGTTTGGTCGATGCTTGGTTGATTGATGTTTGGTTGATTGATATTTGATGTTTGGTCGAGGTTACGATAGTCAGGATAAGGTCGAATTTCCCCAGTCATTTTGGTGATGAGGAGAATGCTTGAGAAATGGTTGGACTAAGGCAGCTAGTGGTTGGGGTTCTTCATGTCAGACCTCCATTGCCTGTAAGGCTTTGATCAAAGCTTGATGATGCTGTGGAGAGTTTTGTATGAGATCATACAAAGACATCTTCACAGGGGTCGTGTGGTGAGGTTGTTTCACCACAGAGTCAGGGATTGTCTTTGAGGATGCTGGTCAAGATGTGCCCAAGACAGTAATCTTGGGTTTTCGTTGTGGTGAAGGCTTGGTAGATGGGGATGTCCAAGGGATAGAAACATGTCTTTTCCCTATATCCTTTTGGTTTGGTGGGCTGGTGGTCAAGTTGATCGTGTTGATTTAGAATAATGGGGTTAAAGGTAGTGGATGGACCATAGTTTGGTGTTGAGATCCTGATTTAGGTGATGATGTTTGTGAGGCGTGTGATGGTGTCGATGGTTTGGTTAAAGTGCGGTCAAGAGGATCCTTGGTGAGAAGGGTGTCCTTTTTTTGGTGTTGACAAATGACAGCTTTAAGAGTGCAACAACGCTCAGTGTCATGTCTCGGTGTACGATGATAGTGACAAAATTTAGTGTTGTCGAACCAAGATGGTCTTGATCTGAGAGTTGATGAGTGTGAAGGTGAGGAGGTATGGGAAGCATGGGACAATGTTGAAGGTTTGTTGATAATATGGTCAATAAGAAGGGTGTCTTTCTCCAAGCATTGGTGAATGACAACCTTGAGGGCACAACAATGCTCAGTGTCATGTCCCGGCGTGCGATGATACGCACAAACTTTAGTGTCATCGAATTAGGGCAATTTTGGTCTGAGAGATTGGTATGGTTTAAGAGGTGGAAGACTGCAACAATTGTCGTAACAGCAAGGCATAAGAACCCGCCAATGGGTCTGTGTGTTTTGTTGCAGTAGGGGTTGATGACTTTTGTTTTGGAGGCGTAGGAGGCATTAGTCATTTTGGAGGAAATATATGTTTAATGGGTAAAGGGGATAATGGAGGCAATTTGCCTCTGTGAGGTGTTGGAGTAGGAAGCACTCCTATTAAGGTGGATGGATGTGGGCCCAAAATAGAGAGCAATGATGAAGGTGGGGGAGGAATTCTCCGGTGTGGTTTAGTGGACTTCTTTGGTTTGGTTTGAGGGTCACTATTGTGCGAGGCAAGATTAGATATGGGGCGAACACCAAGAGATTTAATCTCTTTTGGCATGGTGGACGCCTGCATGGGTTGGGGTTCAGATGTGGACAAAGGTGAGTGAGATGTAGCGATCTCAGGCAAAAGGCAAGAGAAAACCGTCACTGGGTCTTCCTTGGTCGAAGTGGGCGAAGAGATAGGGTCTTCCCTTGGTGGAGAAGGAATTGGAGAATTTGGCTCCTCAAGAGGATAGAGGGCAGGGATGATGGTGCCTTCTACTTGTGGTTGAGGAGTAGGAAGGGTATGGTCCCCCATTGGTAGGAGGAAGGATGAAGGTGGGGCTAATGGCATTGGTATGGTCAAAGCATCCTCCAATATAAGAGAGGTCAATGGAGAACTAATAGGAGAAGAAAGCTCTTCTACCTATGGAGGAGGTTGGTCAGGGACACGAGGTGAGACTGTGTTGACCATGCGTATATCATGCTCTTGGGAGCTATCAGCCATGGTCTAGACATTGTTTTGGCTAGGAGGATGGTTAAGAAAAGGTTGTTTGAAGATATCGATGCTTTGGTTGGGTGGCGCATTCAGGTTATCCAAAACAAGATCTCCCTTATCTATCATGTCTTGGACAATGTTCTTGAAGGTTTGGCAGTTGTTTATGTCATGGCCTTGGACACGGTGATAGTGACAGAAGTCATTTTCCCTATACCATGTAGGGAGGGCTTTTGAGGAGTTGAATTGAGGTGGTCAGATTGAAGGGAGATTGAGGACCCCCTTCTTGATGAGTTTTTCCAACATGGAAGCGTATGACTCTCTAATTGGAGTGTATTGATGCTGTATGTAGCATTGTTGGAATTGTTTTGTGATGCTTTGAGATGTGGAAGGTTGAGATTGGTTGGTTATTGTAGAGGATGGTGATTTAACAACCACAGTGTTTGCTGATGCCTTAGACTTGGAATATGAAGAAGGAGATTTAGAGGAGGAGTCATTTGACTTGGTGTTGGGGTTTTTACTCCACAATTTGACTTTGTTTTCCTCGACAGCACATAGTTCAAGCTTCCTAGCCATTGTGAAAGCTTTGTCAAAGGTGCAGAATGTTTGAACCCTCAAGGTGGATGAGATGTGCATGGCACATGCTCAAGAGAAGAGCTCAATGAGCTCAGGTTGAGGTAAAGGGAAGGAGAGTTAGTTGATTAGGCCTCTCTAATGGGCAACAAAATCGGCTATGGATTCATCATCAAATTGTCTGATAGAGTATAGGTCGGTGATTGAGACCTTTTTGGTGATGTTGATAGAAAAGTGGTCAAGAAAAAGTTGGGCTAGTTGAGTGAAAGAAAAGATAGAATGACTGGTAAGGGAGCTATACCAGTCGAGGGCAGCACCAGAAAGTGACATGGGGAATGTGCATAGTAGTAGCGCATCATCATGTGCTATGAGATAACAAGCATGTCTGAATGCTCGCAGATGCTTCTGTGGTTCTTCCTTACTCTAGAAGCGAGTGAATTTAGGAAGCTCCCACTAACTGGGCTATGGTCGGATTGGGATGGAGGGATGGATGGGTTCATTACAAATTTGGTCATATGAAAGAGCATTACTTGAACCGAAAATGGAAGCCTCAAGATTAGACATTTTGTCCATCGGCATCTTGATGAGATCCATTGATGGATTGGCAGATGGGGTGCCCCCTAGGTTGTAAGGCACTTGGAAGGTGCTAGAAGAGGCGTATGATGTAGTCGGTTGTAAGGTGCTATAAGAGGCATATGACGTAGTTGGTTGCGCTTGTATAGGTGCAACGTATGGGTAACTAGTCATCGGGGTGGATGTTGAAGCCAAGGGGACCTGTGCCATGGAGTTGAAGGGCATAAATTGAATAGGGGCTACCAAAGGTGTTTGAGGGGTGGTAGCACTAGTTGAAGGGTAGGTAGTTACTCTTGTGTTGATAGGGGCAAGAGTAGGCGGGATGGAGATAACTAGATTTTGGAAAGGGGTAGAATTTTGTTGAATAGTCTGTGGTTGATGTGGGGATGAAACCTCAATGGAAGTGGGCCCTGAGATAGAATGAGAAGCCACACTTTGAAGATTAGTCATGGTCGGGTTGATGGTCAAAGCAAAGGCCAGAGTGGTCATGGGTTGGGTAGCAAACGCTATCGATACGTTGCCACTTCAGTTAAGGAGGTTGGCATCCCATAGACTGGGTTGCCTGAAGAGTCTCATGTTTGGCTTCTCGTGAGATAATGTTGAAGGGCCTTGACATTGAGGTCAAGGAACCTTTCAAAGTCTTGGTCCCCTTCAGGGACAATGGGAGGCTAAGTCGGGGTCAGTTGAGTAGGAGTTCGTTCGGTCTCTGAATGATACTCCATTAGAGGATTGGTTATGGAGGGTGAAGGCGGAAGTGGTTGTTGCCTTGCATGGTCAACAAGAGTCTTGGTTTGAATACATGTCAAAACCATTCAAGACAAGAGGTTCAGGTCCTAGAAACTATGTTTTTCAGTCTCAAAAAACCAAAATGGGTGTTGGACAGCAAGAAAGCCAGGTTTTAAGCTTGTTGTTTTGAGAAGAAAAATTTGGACAGTGACTGACGTCGATAGAAAAAATGATGTCAGTGAAACAGGTTGCCAATTTTGGTCAGATAACCGATGCCGGTGAAGAAAGGTTACCAAAATTGGTGGTAAAATCGATGTCGATTACTGTGTTTTCCAAAAACTCAAAAAATTTGAGAGTTTTTGGAAGAAAGAAGAAAACGTCCTCACTAGCTCAAAAAACCAGATAAAGACAGAAAAGAAGATGAAGACAAACAAACCCTAAATGTTTAAATCCTATAAACTTTTAGAATCATGTTGGCTTATGCCTTAGAGTGTGTTTGGGAAGTTGGCTTTTAGAACGGGTCTTAGAAGAGGTGGTCTAAAGCTGGTTTCAGATTAGTTTCGGTGCTCAAGAGTCTATGTTAGGTTCCATACGTGGCCTGGTGCTAAGGAGAAAGCTCCCCTCACTTCACGAACCTAGAGCTGAGCTGGGCTGCTTAGCTAGTATATACTTCCCCTAGAGTTTATACTCTGCCAGAGAACAGAGTGGGCTCTCCCCTTGGTAGTGAAGTCCAAGTAGGATTGTCGGGAAGGGTAAGGTATCCGCTAGGTGATGAAATCCTAGTCGGACCTTGTCTCAAGTAAGTTTAGATGTTTGAGTTTGTGCAAGTGGTTTGGTCGTGTAACATAAGTGGACTACGCTTTATTCATGATGCGTTTTTAATTACTAGATGTGAGAGCTAAGTATGCATTCAGGAAGAAATGAAATGCAATGTATTTTAAGCCCAAATAGAAATGTGTGTTTGTATGCAGACAAGTGGAGAAAAGGTTGAAGAGTATGACTTTTACTAGTTTAAGATGTAGGAAAGAAAGAAAAAGAAGGATTATTTTTAACTTTGCTAATGGTGTCTTTTCGGAAGAGATAGAAGAAAAAGATGCAAGAAGAGACCTAATGCACCTATATGAATGTTTGTTTTTAGAAGAAAAAGAAATGAACCCAAGAAAGACTTCTAGGGTCCCACTGGGTGTGCCAGAATGTTTCTAACAAGTTTTTCGCTTTCACATTCAAAAGATGAAAGAAACTAAAATAAAATGGTCTAGGGTTAGATGTTACCCAGATGAAGTTTGCACACCGTTATCCAGACATTGTAGGGACTCCTCTTTGGTTGTGGAGGATGACACCTACAGAAGAAAGAGACTTAAACAGAAAAACTATTAGATAGAGATAAGGTGGATTGCCAAGTAAAAGCTCGGTCCCAGAAGTACAAAGACCTCCTTGTGGGATGACAGTCCACTATTAATAAGAGAGAATGTTGCTAGACAGAAATAATGAAAGACTAAATAAAAGAAATAAAGGTAATGCATACCTGTAGTCTGCTGTCAATCTGCCACAGTCACCGATGTCAGTTAGTCTACCGACGTCGGTTGGTCAAGGTCACCGACGTTGGTAGGGGAAATGGGCCTGGAGGCCGGTTTCGGTCAGGGCAATGAAGCTTTGGACGGGTTCCGGACGAGTCTGGGTCTGTGTAGTGTGGTGAGATAGTAGACAAGGTCTTTAAGAGGGACAAATGCAAGGGATATGTTGTCAGAAAAGGGGTAAGGGTAGGAGAAAGGCCTCTCAACCTCTCCGGGAAGAAGTTTAGTCAGGTCTGGTTTAGTTGAAAGTCAGGGTTTGTCTGGTTGATAATATTGCTTGGAAGTAGAAAGAAGACACTGATTACAAATACATCCTAAGCTACTGAAATGACATAAAAGGAGAATACTTAGCTCTTGTTTGCTGAAGAACCAGAAGAGTGAATGCTTGTTGCTGATGTAGAAGACTCTCTACAAAGAGGTAGAGTGACTGATGCAGAGTCCCTGTAGCCTGTGATGCTTAGTGTGCGTCTGGGTGTAAGAGGATTTTTTGCATTTTGGGGAAGAGGATCCATTGATTCAGCCTGCAAGTTGGTTTTAAGCAACCGACGTCGGTGATCCCGCTGGCGTCGGCTGACTGTAACCAACGTTGACAGTTAGAATAATGGAAAAGGGCTAAAATTAGCCTTTTGCTCGTTCTTCCAACTGCCAGGGTCAATTGGTCATTGTAAAATGGTTGAAGGTGAATAAAATAAGTGCGAGAGGGTTGAAATGGGTCATAAATTGGTCATAGGGTGATGGGAGGCATCCAAGGGGAGGTATCCAAGGTGGGGTGAGGTGGCATGGGTGATGTGGCAAGGGGGTGTTATTAATTTAAAATAGTTAATATATTTTAAATTAATAAGTGTGTGGGTTAGGAATGTTTAGAAGTGGACCAAGGGGGGGAGTCGACCAAGGAGTAGACACGATTTTGGTGTCTACAGTTAGTGTATCAAATTCAAAGACATAATGCTCATAATTGAAACTCGTAAATTAGTGAGAGTATATGACTAAGGCCAATAAGGATGGGGAAACTAAAAGATAAGTGGTTACTCATTAGATAGTTTAAGAGTTATAGAATCTTTAATAAAAATAAGTGGTCAAAAAATAAAGGAAGATGTGGCTGAGTTATCCCGAGATACCCCATGTATCCAAGTGCTACCTACATAGTCTGTGCAAACCTCAAGCCGATGTAGTTCTCCTAGAAATGGGAGGAAACAAACAAGGTGGTCTAAAAATAAATTTAACAAATAAGATGGCCCATCCCAAAAAAAAATGATGGCTTTATATCTCGCATGGAAATTTTAAGCCAATTTGCATGATTTTATGGATTTTAGGATTTTTTGATAATTTTACCAATGTTTAGGAATTTTATAAATGTCACAAATCGATTGAGAATTATAGGAAACTAAATGTTCCAACTCAAAAAATTATGAGAGTGTGGTTTAGGTTGCTCACAAAATGGTGAGAGCATTTAAACTTGAATTGCTTGTAAAATAGTGAGAGCATGGCTTATGTTACTCGTAAAATGGTGAGAGTATTCAAACTTAAATTAATTGTAAAATAGAAAGAGTGTGGCTTGGGTTACCTTGAAAATGAGGAGATCAATCAAAATTAAATTACTCATAAAATGGTAAGAGCATGGCTTAGGTTACTCACACATTATTTCTTATGGGTTACACCTCTAGCCTAAACACTCGAGGAGCTAGTGAAATACATAATCAACTAACAAATGAAAGTAAAACAAGAGATTTTACCTTCCATGAGATCAAGTGTTGTGATGTGCAAATGAGTTGATCGGTTCAGTTGTGTGATCAAGAAATATGTATCAATGAAGCTCCATTACTTCACCTCTCCTTGTCATCTCGATAATATTGGTTGGCTTTGGCTTGGCTTGGCATAGCAAATGGGCATGGTAAAACTACAATAATGAAATATTTTCATATATTTGTGCATGATAACTTTACACCAAAATATCTTGTTTATCAATGGGTGAGGCCTTGTATTTATAGCCTCTAAAACTAACTCTAATCCAAGTGTAATTAGGTTAGAGTTAACTGTAGTTGAGTTTGAACTAACCTTAGTTGAGTTAAGGAGGGGACATGTAACTATAATTTGGGATAGAGATACTATTTATTAGGCTTAGCTCTCCATTTTTGAATTTATTGTATTTATGAAGATATTTTTAATTCCTTGACTTTGAAGATGATGATGCCATCATGACCTCATTTTTATTGAATTTTCTTTTTTATAAAATTTGTTTTCACTAATTGCACATGAAAAATTCACTTAACCATTTAATTTGGTTTAATTAGTTAATTCATTTTGCTTAGCATTTTAGGAATTGTTTAAGTGCCATGCTTAATGGGTCTAAAGGCTAAACTATCACATTACTAGGTCATAAGGTGATTGGAGATGAATCCATGAGAGGTTACTATTGCGTACAAGATAATAACTCAAATAGGGATGCCTCAACATAATTTTGATCACTAATGTCTGATGTGTGAATGAAATTGGTACATTTAGTGATTTTTAGGTTTAATTTGCACTATTTGGTAGAAATTAATCTAAAGTCTAGTTAGAAGCTAATTATGGCGAGAATGGGGTGTCTATAGTTTGCCCCTATTTGGGAAGGTATTGTAAGCTATAGGAACAATAATGTCTTATCAAATAATGAAAATTTTATTAATACCTAATGCCTCAGAAGGTGATGGATGAGCCCTAGATGCCCCCTCGAGATAGCAAGTGGCAAATAAGGTCAATGCATGTTCCCTCAAAAAGAAGGAAATCATGGAACCTAAAGGTAAAGGGGGTGGAAAAGATTGATTTGATCAAAGGATTTTATAATCAGTGGCACAATGAGATGCCCTAGTAGGGGATATAAAAATGATAATTTGCTCAAAGGCGATTATAATCACTGGTATAGTGAAGTGAAAAATAATGATTTGCCTAAAGGTAGTTATAATCATTAGTATAATTAAAAAGGCCCCTTAGGGTGGGTAGGGATAATGATTTATCCAAATATGGATATAATCACTAACACAATGAAAAATTCCCCATTAGGTAAGACAGATAAAAACATAGTGATTCACCCAAAGACAGTTATAATCATTGGCACTATGGTGGGGTTCACGAGGGTGGATGAAAGCATGATACAAGGCATCTTTGACTCAGTAAGGCAAATTAGGAAAATGGGGCTTACATACTAAATCCATACTCACAGATTAAGAGTAAGCTAGTACAGAGGATAACCATGAATTTGGGCTACCTGCTAGTATGGAGATGTACATCCTAACTAAAAGGGATTAAAGTTCATTTATGATTTAATTGCTCTGTATTTGGGTAATATTTAGATAGGTCAAGAATTTTTTAGGTGAACAAGGAGAAGTATTGTGGCATAATTGCTTGTAATATCCACCAAACTAATTTTTGTTATAGCCCATAATAGTATACACCATGATATAAAACACTATGATGACCTAGCTATAACATGCATAAGGACTGACACTCGATCCAAATAAATAAGTGAAAATAATGCACCAATAATAAAAACTATGATAACAATGTTGACGTATGAATATGGATGAACTTAAGTATAATGTGCAAGGAATCACCTAATGTATGTTTTAAAATTATTTCTGTAAGTATAATATTTGATATTGGCTCAAAGATTTAAACTAAATTAATATAATATGATCTTTGTGTTAAAATATTGATGTTATAATAGAAGTGGTCCTCTTAGTAATATAATAATTGATTGGTTGTGATTGGATATATTTATTTAATAAGTGTCCTTTGTCATCTTATATAATTTCAAAAAATAAAAATTAACTCTAAGATTCTCATTCAATTGTATAAAAAATTAAATATATTATACAAATTCAACTATGGGTCATCATCCAACTCCTTAAAAAATTTAATATGTATGTCTTAAATATATGAAGAGGGCTTTGGTAATCCAATAGGATAATTTTGTTTTTTACATAAATATATTTGTTTATTAAATTATGTGATATGTTAGATGCACTCCTAATGGCAATTGAATTATGTATATTACGGACCAATTATTACAATGTGAATGAATTTGGAAATAAAACACACATTTATCATTGGTGTTCCTTTGAATATTATATGTTATAAGTATTTTTTTAAATTATAATTGTTTGCCTCGCCAAAATTGGGAGTAAGGTGCCTTGCTTGTATTCGAACTCATAACCTTTACTTTTCAATTTAAATGCATTACCACTTATATTACCCTTTCAAATTATGTTATAAATAAATTTTATGTTTACATTTAAATTCATACACATTATTTTAACTATTTTTATAAATTACCATATACCTTTCTACCTATTTTTCACAAAAAACTTTGTAATATAAATTAATAAGCTTTTTCAATTATATATATGTGGAAAGCTTAACATGTTGAAATATAAAAAGTTCTCATAGGCAGAACAAATCAATCATACAAAAGTCGAATATAAGTGTGGTCTTATGTGAAAAAGAGAACTTATAATGAGTCGGATAAGTTAAATGTGTATATGTATGTATTTGTTTTCGAATTATTTCTATAATTTTAATATATTTATATTATAAGATTTAAACTATATTAATATATTAATTTAATATTCATAAGTTGATGTTATAATAGAAGTGATCCTATAACTAATATAATAATCGATTAGTGGGAGATGATTAAATTAATTTACTTAACCTATTATATCTTGTTATATAACACACATGCACATTCTCTCTCTTTATATATATACTTACAACAAACTTCTAAAAGTTATTGTATCAAATTATATATACTAATTTATACATTTTAAAAGTACTTCTATAACTTTAATAATCATTAAATTTTATGGAAAATTAAATATATGATATGAGTTCAAATATGGGCCATCATCCTTCTCCTTACGGGATAATCACCCTTATTTTACATTTATTGGCCTCATCCCACCTCTGTAGTTATCTCAATTGTTAAGCTTTAGCCACCTTTGTAACATCATTCCTTTCGGTTTATTATAAGATACATGTTGGCATAATAAAAACCCAAAGTTAACAACTTTTTCCATGGAGCAAGAATTAGAACTTTAGTGTCTCATATTGAATAATTTCTCTTCAAGATGAAATATATATCTTTGGGATTGTTTAGAATATTAAAATAACATATATTATACATCTCCTAATTTTATTTGTAAGATTGAGGATACCATAAGAATAATTATCATAAAATTTTGACTTGTTTAGGGTAATTGTCAAATTCTAGCCCTAATGCAGGATCTTCCGTCAGTTTAATATTCATTACAAAAAAAACCTCCAAATTTAGAAGAGTGCTCTTAATTTTAGTTATCATTAAAATAGTCATCAAGTTTAATTATAGTTGACACATTTCTATTAGGGAGTGTTAACACAACAAATAAAGTTAGAATTTATGCTAATAAGGTGATGCCACAATGGAAGTGACATTTTTACTAGCATAATCGTTGATTAATCATAGATGAGTGTGTTTTTTTACTTGGCCTATCCACTCATGTTATGTAGCTTAATAGCACGTGCGCGCGCGCACGCGTGTGTAGTGTAGATAAATTTTCAAATTATGCATTATTTGTTTTTTTTAATATTGTTTTGAAAGTTAATAAACTATGTACAATGAGAAGAAAAAAACTATACAAATAAGTCTAATAAAAATAAATTCATTTGCCATAAAATAGGCATCTAATTTTTTTATTATACTTTATAGTATAAATAATCTTCTTACAATAAGCTTCTAAAAAAGGATTACAATCCCAAGTTGGACACTTTTGATACATATGTCTTGTAATTGCTTCTACAACTATAAAATCCTCATAATATCATATCATTATAATCTAACATGATTCAATACTTCAATCTTTGATACAATTATGTTAGAATCCAATCATTGTTAAAAAGGGGGAAAAAAAAATATTGTGGTATGTTAATGAATTTAGTTTTAAGATATAAAAGTTGTTAGTGGAAAAGAAAATAAGAATAAGTTTATTTTTTAGTTTTTTTATGATCTTGAAAGGGAGGTCACATATTTAATTGATCAGAGAGGGTATGCATATATCTTATCACTTAACACATGATGTTTCTCTCTAAAAATATGAAGTGAACTTTTCATTAAAAATATAAGATCATATTCTATACAATGTATGGATAAGGCCAAGATATCATGGACCTAAAAAGATTTTCCTTTAATTTTTTTTTTTTTTTTTTTTTTTGCCTTATCCACATGAAAAAGAAAAGATAAATATGTATAGAATATGAAATTGAACTCACTGGTTTAAAGATTGGTGGTATGTTTGGGAAGGAAGAAATTATTTTTTATAAAGATGAAATTAATAAATTATGTTGGTGTTTTTAATTAATTAATTTATTGAATTATGTGGTATATTACATAGACTCCCGATGGTCATTGAATTGTGTATGTCATGGACTATTCATTATATATATTTTATTGATTAATGTAAAAAAATTTAAATATTGATACTCATAAATTACAACCATTGGTTGTAAATGATTCCAATTTATACAACTTGCATGTTTACTTAAAAATGATGGTAGATGAAAATAAATAGACATTTTTTAAAGTTTTGCTGAACATCACAACACCTAGCAATTAATAGATTTAGATATAAACCATACATTTACCATTGGTGTGTTTTTTAATAGTATACGTTATAAGTTTTTTTAATTGTAATTGTTTGTCTCCTTAACAATTATGGGCGAGGACTCCGGTTAATATTTGAACTCATAACCTTTAATTTTTAATTTGAACTCCTTACTACTTGTATTTCCCTTTTAGGCTATGTTATAAGTAAATTTTACTTTCACATTTAAATTTTTACATATTATTTTAACTATTTTTGTAAATTATCATATTTATTTCTTCCTATTTTTTACAATAAATTGTAATATGAATTAGTAACATTTTTTATTTAAAAAAAACCCTCGTCAGAAAGGTTAATGAACATATGGAAGGTTGCCATCAACATTAAAAACAAAAAAAAACAAAAAAAAATTGGTAATGAAGATGTACACAAATTGTATTACCCATACATTTTGATAGATTTTATGAACTACTTTAGTCTAAAAGTTGTAGTTATTATCATCATCACTAATGTGTGAATATCTAATCTCCATTTAATGTAAAGATGTATTTATATTTTATTTTCTAGAATTTTAACTTGTTATACTGTTCTTTTTTATTAGGAATAAATATGTTTTATATTAAATTAAAATTTATTAGGAATAGCTAAATAAAGTTCAATTAAATTATAACACAAATACTTTAACATTTAATTAGGTATAATAATATATACAAAATAATAATTAGATCAAATTAACTAATTTTAAAATGATATAACTAAAGTGACATGTAAGATTTAAATTTGTATCTTTAATATTACAAGTTTTAGAGACAATCATCAAGATTTAATTGAAAATGTGCAAATAAATATGATATAATTATAGTTTATAAAATGTGTGCTAAACATAAATATTGTCTAGAGAGTTTTATACTCTTTTGATGATGTTCAAAGCATAAAGTCGCTTTTTATAAAGGGGAAAATGGGCTCAAACATTTTTAATGATTATGTTAAATTGGTTTTGATCTTCAAATACATCACTTAGATTTTCTAAACTTTTAGTTTGATCACTTAAAAAAAAATCTTATTTTTTTCATAATTGGTTAGCAATATCTAGATAATTATAAGGAAAATAAAATAGGATTTTGGACCTATAATAAATCATAGAATAAATAACTATATTGATATTTTTCAAACCCTTAGACATTATCAAGATTAAAAACCACAAACCTTACTAATTAGAGAAGCTCTAATGACATGCAACCCAATGTTTGAATTACTTAAAAGTGCATAAAATTGTGAGTGTAGGTATTAATTTGAAATTTTGAAAACTAACATTATTATATATATATAGTAGCATTTTTTTATTTTTAATTTAATGGCATATATTTAATATAATACACATTTTCTACATAACATGCAAAAGGTCCAATGTGTTTAATAAGTGTGATCATAACTTATCACTTGATAGTCAAATCTAAATTAGTTGGCCAAGTGACCATAGGTGATTATTGGTCATAGAAGCAAATCTCAAAGGGGGTTCAGTTGTACACTTGTCAAATCTTGTGAATGGTTGGTGAGATGTATTTAGTATAAATACTCCCTATGTAAGCTTATTTTGTTAAATCAATTGAATGAAAGAATTCATGCATTTGCTTTGTACATCAGTTTTACATTCTGATAAGAGTAAAATATATTCTTATCATTCTTATTCCCTAGCATAAGTGTTTCACATAAGATTTTTAGATTCTAGCCTAATCTCACATGGTACCAAAGCTAGTTAAGTACTTAGGGTAGCCTTGTAAGATCTAAGTTTATTAATTTCTTTTATTACCAGGTATGCTCTTCTCTTACATTCATATGATGTCCTAGAGAATCAAAATGGTGTAAAAGAAAGAATCAAATTTAGGGCTAGTTTCTTATTGAGTGTTTATTGCAGGTTCATCTTAGAGCTTGTTGGAGCACAATAGAGATTTTTGTCTTGTCCAAGGTGTTTAAGAAGGCAATTTATCCTCCTATTTCATTCCAATTGAATATTGAAGGTTTCATTATTGAAGGTAGTTTTATAGAGGCTTTGCGTGCACTTGGAGAGGATTGAGCAAATTGCAAGAGCAAATTGAAGGTTTTTCTCAAAAATACTTTTTTTTGGCCTTCAAGATCAAATTATAGTTTTCAAAAAAAAAAATCTCCTCCTAATCTAGCTTGTCAAAATTTTGGTTTTCTCAGATTATTTAATTGTTTTTTCATTTTTAGTTGTTTTACATTAAAAAATCAAGATATTGTCAAAAAAAAAAAAACTAAAAATTTTAATTTTTTTTGTTATTCTATAAAAATAGAAATAAAATATATATTTTAATATCAAAAGAAAAATGTGAAGATTGAATGACCTAGGTGGAGGATGAGCCTCCCACCACAGGCTTAGCCTTGGTAGTGAGACAAACCCCCACCCAAAGGCTATAGGCCTTGGCATTGGGGCTCCAAGGCCTATGACGTTTGGGTGGGGGTTTGCCCCACCACCAAGGCTAGCCTTGTGGTGTGAAGCTCGACCTCCACATAGGTCATTTGGCTTCACAATTTTTTTCCCAGTTAAAAAAAATCCAAAAATTGCCATTTTTTGCAATTTGGGTTTTCAATACAAAAAATACACATATTTCATGACCATGCCAATTGGTCATATTTGGTTTGATTATCTAATTAGTACTGTGAGTTTTTTTAATTTTTTCTCAAATGTGGAAAATTCCCACATGAAAAATGCAAATTTTTTAAATTATTTGGGTCAAAATTAGTCACCAAACCTAGTCAAGATTCCTATAAATTTGGTAGTAGGTATGCTAAATTTGGTATATTTATATATTTAATGATAATTCTAGTAAACTTAGTGATTTTATGAATGACCCTCTCTCTAATGTGTATAGTTATTTGATAGTTCTACTTCATCAGTGAATATTTTAGGTTCTAGACCTCCAATTGACAAGCAATTTTTTTATTTTAGATATTTTTACACACTCTTTGTGTTGTAGACAGATTCTATATTTGATCAATGGTTATTCATTAATTGGTCTTTGATCACAAGCATTGTGATCATGTTTTCCACTTTAGACCTTTCAGGACTCTGTTTAGGCTCATTTAGAACCCATTTTTAGTGCAATTCTTTTTTAAAGTTTATGATTTTTTGTGTACTTCGCATTGGTTCTATCCAATTATATCATTGTTTTATAAAATTTTAACTTAAACACCGTCACATTTTTTTTCCATTGTAACAAATTGTACTCAATTCAACTCAGCTATTATTACAAGTGGACTTTGTAATCACACTATTTATAAAGTGCTAAAATCATTTTTACTTGGGGGTAATTGTCCATTTAATGTATTTTTTGGGGGTTGTGTTGGTGTATTTATCTTCACATTTTGTGTGCTTACATTTATTTTACCATGGGTAATCCAAATTTTCCTTTGTTAACTCCAATAACTACAACACATGTAAATCACATGCATGGATTGCACTAATGGGAAAAGGATATACCTGCTATATAGAGTGAACATTTCTTAAACCCATCGATCTAAAGGAAAAGAATATTTTGTTGATTGAACATGCAAAGACACTTGGGTACATTCACACATTAATTTTAGTTAATATTATGTTTCATATTCATCAATTTAAAACTCCTAAATAGGCATGGGACATCCTTAAAAAAATTTATGTTCAAATAAATGAGGTTAAGGGGTATCAAATTAATAATGAACTCTCTAATCTTGATCTATCTTATTTTGAAAACATTCAGGACTATGTCACCAAGGTGAATAAACTCTGGAAAAACTCAAAGATTGTGGAATTTATAAAAAAGATGTTCAATTAATTTTCAATGTGCTTAGCAAACTTTCTACTGAATATGTTGTGTTTGTATCTAGCTTTCATACTCATTGACTAACAAAGGGACAAGACTATGTTATGACCACATTTGAGTCCTTTATTAAAATGTTAATGAATGAGCAAATCAAGATGCTCACTATGGGTCTTCTCAAGCCATCTAAGTCAAAAACATTGATGGTGGGACCTCCTCAACATTTAAGAGGTTCTAAGCAAAAAAAATAATAAATGCCCAAGCCAAAGAAAGCACATCCATAATCTTCACATCATGTAATAGTAGCATCCAAATATTAAAAGAAGCAAAAGTATATTCAAAAGAAGGCACGACCACCTTGTTCATACTATAAGAAAATTAGTCATGATGAGCATCAATGTCATGTTAAACAACTTGATGAATTGAAGCATTTTCTTAATAAGAATAACATCAATTTTCCATCATCTTATACAAAGGATTCCTCTCCTTCTACTTCACAATCAAAGAAAGGGAAAGGTCAAACAATTTTCACCACTAGCAAATATTCTCAACAATGGATACTTGACTCTGAGGCCACACATCATATGGGTTCTAATCGAGAATAGTTTTATTCATTGGAACCTTTTTTGTTGACTCATATTCTTATAAGAGATGATACACTAGTGAAATTTATTATAAAAGGATCAATTTTAATGCAAGAAGGCACTCTTTTGAATGTACTCCATCTTCTAAATTTATGTGCTAACCTTTTCTCAGTCTACCAGATCACACATCTTGGGAATGGAAATAAAGTTGAGTTCTTCCTTAATAATGAATACCTCAATGATGGTACATTAGTTACAATGGGAAAATTTGATCATTTTTCTCAACTTTATGCATTCTCCCATTTTTTGTCTCATTCCCCTTTTATTGATTTACTCACTCATATAGATTCAGTGAGTAAACTATGGAATGAGTGGTCTTAACTACCACTACCTTCAGCAAATCAACTCAAAGGATATGGTACAAGGACTCTTTCCCATCCAATTTTCTAATGACATATGTTCAAGTTGTATAATCGAAAAGTATGTAGAGGAGAAGTTTGACAAAGGGTCATCTTAGAAGGCTTCACAACTCCTTGAATTGGTTCTCATTGATCTTATGGGTCCATTCCCCACATTATCTTTTATTAAAACTTGTTATGTCCTCACTTTCATTGATGACTATTCATAGTTTGCTTGGGTCTACTTCCTTCGTTAGAAGAGTGAAGTCTTCAATTGGTTTCAAGAATTCAAGACTCATGCTAAAAAATAGTCTTAAATATCTCTCAAAATTATCTACATAGATAATCGCTGAGAATATGTGAATCATTGCCTTAAGCAATTTTGGGTACTTGAATGGATCCACCTTTAGAATTCCATTGTCTACACACCCTAGTAAAATGGTTTTGTTGAATGGAAGAATTGTACCCTAAAAGAAGTGGCAACTTGCATGATCCATGCTCACTCTCTTATTCCAATTTTTTGGGTTGGAGCTATTAGTTATGCCACTCACATTCAAAATTGCATTCCTCATAAAGAATTAAAAGGTGTGGCTCCTTTTAAAGTTTGGTGTGGTAAAAAACCTATTGTAGGACATTTTTGAGTCTTTGGCTCCCCTACATTGGCACACATTCTATCATAGAAATGTAAAGCTCTAAAATAATAGAGTCAACATTTCCTTGGATCCACAAACAAAAAATCTTTTCATTTCTAGGAGTGTTAAGTTTGAGGAGATAGTTTATCCCTTAGCCTCTAATACTCCATCTCCTCCATCCATAGTGGAATAAAATTAGAGTGACTTAGATGATGCATCATCACCTCCATAAGGGCCATCTTCAGTAGCTATTGTAACCCCATATTCATCATCACCTTGATGGGTTTGACAAACTCTTCAGTTAGTAGATACCTTTGTTGGGGAACCTTCAGACACTCAAAGGACTCAGTCACAACATCACCATCTTCCACATGTATAAATTACACTTGTTTTTGACCCATAATATTTTCATGAAGTATGTGGTCATACTGAGTGGGACTTAATAATGGAGGAAGAGTATGGTTCCTTGATGAGTAATAACACTTGGGACTTATTTCCCCTTCCAAAGGTAAGGAATATGGATCATTGGAAGTGGATCTACTAAACCAAATATGAAATAGATGAAATTGTTGATAAGTTCAAAGCATGCTTTATTTCCAAAGGGTTCTCACATGTTCTTGGTGCTGACTACACTGAGATATTTACTCTTGTTGCTAAGATGAAATCCATTCGCTTGACTCATTCTATTGTTGTAGCTCATGGTTAGGTTTTACATTAGATGGATGTGAAGAGTGCATTTCTTCATGGGGATATTTAGGAAGAAATATACATGGAGTAGTCACAAGGGTTCATTGAGGAATCTTCTTTGGCCCATCACTTGCAAAAGTCTCTCTATGGCCTCAAGCAAGACCCTCGGGCTTGGTATGCCAAGATGGACTCATTTTTTCTCTCGATCAGATTATTTTACTATCATTCAGATCCCACTATCTACATTCTAAGATAGAATGACTCCCATTTACTATTGGTCCTCTCTATTTATAATGTAATTCTTACTAGGAGTTCTTCATCCATCATTGATAGAGTCAAAAAAAAATTACATGAGCACTTTTCTATGACTGACTTGGGAATTTTTCACTACTTTATCCAGATTAAGATCACTCAACATTCTTCCAAGATCACTCTTGCTCAGCCCAAGTATGCTTTTGATCTAATAGATTGATTCAATATGGCTTATTGTAATCCTACATTGACTCCCTTCTTATCTAGAGTTAAGCTTGAGGTGAAGTGCTCCACTCCACTAGTTGATGTCATTTTGTATCATCAACTTGTTGAAAGTCTCATCTATTTGATGCACACTTGCCCTAACATTTATTTTTTAGTTGTCATGGTCTCTCGATTTATGCAAGAGACACATGAACTTCATTGAAAAGTATCCAAATGCATCTTACATTACATCCAGCATACTCCTCAATATGAGATACACTATACATTAGGGATTAGTGTTGACTTGGTCAGATATATAGATTATAATTGGGTTGGTGATTCTAAGGATCTTAATTCCACATCTAATTACAAATTACACCTTGGTTCTATCCCCATTAGTTGTTAGAGTAAGATACAACATGTTATTTCTCTCTTTCTGACTAACATTGACTATCAAGGGGTTGTTAATGATACTATTGAATATATTTGGCTTCAAAATATTTTGATTGAGTTTAGCATCACTATTTCATGGTCATATATCATCCTTTATTATAATCAGAGTACTATTAAAATCTTGAAGAACCCAATTCATCATCAGAGGACCAAACACATCAAAATACATATGCACTACATCAAGGAACTGATTCAGGAATAGGTCATTGATCTACGCTAGTTTCATATGGCTAAATAAGTTACAAATGTCTTTACCAAAACCTTATTGAGAGTAAGTTCCATCACTTATAAACTCTCTTATGGGTGCTAGACATTGATTTTGGTGGGGTCATTTGACCTTCTTCCATCATCCTCTCATGGGGGCAGTTTTTACCTACAAGTTTTCTCCTTCTCTTATGTTTTGGGGGGATTGGTTTATACATGGTTACATCATTAGGCCTTGTTTATGGCACCCATTTATTATTTTTTTCATGATTGAATAAACCCCTAAAGTTTCACTAAGGGGGGGTGTTGGTGTGAACAAGGTTATTTCCTATCTAGTTCCACTATTATGTGTGAATAGGGTTATTTCCCTAACTAGTTTCACTATTTAATTCCATTCACACCTTCTTTAGTTAAGTTTACTTAGGTGTTTTAAATATTTATATCACCTCACATGAACATGACACTTTTCACAATCCTATGAATGGTTGGTGAGAGGTATTTAGTATAAATATAATAAGCTTATTTTATTAAATGAAAGAATTAATGCATTTGATTTTCACATGAGTTTTGAATTATGAAAATAATATAGTCTATTATTATCATTCTTATTCCCTAACATAATTTCTTTTCATAATACTATTATATTCTAGCCTAATCTCACAAGGTGCATTTATAAAGAAGAAAAAACACTCAAAATTAGAAACTAGATTAAGTCATATTTTCCTAATGACCTATTATAACACCTAAGCAACCTAAACAACATGTGTATGAAAAATTATATATTGGTATAAAAAAAACCTACATTAACACCCCCTTAAGCATAGCTTAGGTTGATAAAATAATTAGGTCCCAACAACAAGGCCTGATTAGGTACCCAAGTACATAGAAAATCTTCCCAGAAGAATAGAGAGGAGCCCCCCCTAAAGTAGAGAGAGAAGGAAGGAACTTAAAATCCCTCCAAAAGATGAATTTGGAGTTACCTAAACCTCAATGAGAACACATAAATGAATATACTTGCTCTCAGTGAAAGGTTTGGTGAATATATCAACAATTTAATTTGTAGTCTAGTAGTAGTAGAGATCAATGACTTACTCATGAGTACATTCCAAAATGAAATGCATATGAATATTGATATGTTTAGTCTACTAATGGAGGATAAAATTATTTTAAATATGTATGGTGTTTTGGTTTTCATATAAAATGAATGTCAATTGTTAAAATTGGATAGCAAATTTGGTGAGAATCTTTTGAATCTAAATAGCCTCAGTGGAAGTATTAATAGTTCCTCTATATTATGTGTTTACAGAAGATTAAGCAATAACATTTTACTTCTTACTTAACTAGATAATTGGTCTTGAACCAAGGGATATATTTTAGACTGAAGGAGACTTGTGATTATAAATATTTTAGTCCAATCTATATATGTATACCTAATCAAGTCAACATCAGTGCCTACTCCATAGTGAATCCCAAAACTATGAATACCCTGAATATAGTGGAGAATCTCTTTAACTACTTTTTAGTGCAACTCATATGGTTCTTGAAAAAATATAGACACCATGCCCATTGCATATGAAATGTTAGGACTAGTGTGAGTAATGTAGATAAGACTTCTAATAAGTTGTCAAGACAAGGTAGCATCAACCAAAAAAGAAGGACATTCAATGTCAAGCTTCACACTAGATATAAAGTGAGTTGGAGATGTCTTATAATCAGCCATGTAAAAGCACATAATAAAATCAAGAGCATACTTAGATTGTGCAATAGTGATCTTGAAGTCAGACTGAGAAATTTCAATCCTAAGTAAGTAATGCAACAAGCCCAAGTTAGTCATTGAGAACCTATCAGACAAAGCAGCCTTTACTATTGTAATAGGGGATGAATAACTCCATATGATCAAAAGGTCACCCACATAGATAACTAGAATCAAAGTTGAGTTATCCTTCTACAAACTATAGACATTATGAGCATAATGGCATCTAGTGAACCCAACTAAAAGAGGAAAAGAGTCTATCTTGGCATGCCAAACTTGAGGAGCTTGTTTGAGGCCATAGATACATTTCTAAAGTCTAAAAACTAAGGAAGAATATTCCACAAAACCTTGGGGCTGCTCCATGTATATGTCCTCCTTGAGTTCATCATGAAGAAAAGAACTCTTCACATCCATCTGATGAACATCCCAATAATGTGTGTAGAAATGGTAAGAGTGAGTCAAATTGAGTTCATTTTGGCAACTGGTGCAAAAGTTTTAGGATAATTAATGTCATGTACCTCATAAAAATATTTTGCAACCAAATGTGTTTTGAACTTGTCTATGGACCCATTTGCAATAAATTTTGTTTGATAGATCTGTCTACTTCAAAAAAGCTTTCTTCCCTTAGGAAGAGAGACCAAATCCCAAGTTTTGTTCTTAAGCAAGGAACCATACTCCTCCTCTGTAGTAGTATCCCACTTAGGAGTGCTAGATTCCTCATGATACAATTTCAAATTAGAAGTAGATGCAATGAACATATGTGGGATATTTTGGAATTGGGAATGTGTATGTCTAGTGTCTGATGGATCTCCAACTTAATGTCCAACACTTTTTAGTGTATATCTAGCCCAAAGAGGACCATTGTTGATGATAATTTAGTGGAAGACTATAAAACTAGATTTGCAACTATAAACTATTAATGATGAGAAATAATAAATACAAATATAGATAAGAATAAACATGAAACTCAATGAGACCCAAATGATATTTTTCATTCACACCAATGGTATGAATTGCTCTTTCTCATACAATTCCTTATAAAGGCTTTCATATGACTCCTCACATTCCTTTATGACCTTTTCACACCTCATATATATTTTCTCATTTATATTACAATTAATGTTAAATATGGTTAAATATCTTTGCCCCTTACCCAAGCTGACACTCACCCTGAGACACACAAAAATAAAAAATCAATATTTTATAATTCACTCCATTACAAATGCATTTGAGAAACTAAATTACTCATACTCCTACTCTCCATGACCTCTTGACAGAGTACCTAATATTCTAATCTAACTAATTTACTCACTTTGTCTACTTCATTCATCTTCTATCTTAGGCCACTCACTTTCCTGCTCCTCATTTTTTTTACTTTCTCTGCTTCTCAAATTCCTATATAGTCCCTCTTTGGGCTTCTCACTTTTGATAATATTCTACTCTAACTATTTATTAAAACCTCAAAACGCATTTCAATTTTACAAATTTACAACCACTTTTACTTTATTTGGACCTTTTACATCTTTTCTCCTTCAAGTAAGAATAAAATAACCAAAATAATTACATATAGACAAATTAAGAAGCCAAATTTTATCTTTCTTTGTCAAATCAATAAGACCACTATCCCACATAGGATATCTAGGATCCATAGTAATTACTAGCAACACCATTAAATCCCAATTATCAAAGAAGAAATAGCTAAAGAATCCAAAATTTGTGCATCTCTCCCTACGGTATTAAACTGCTAATAAAAGCATAGTCTCAACAAATGCTACTTAGATTTATTCTTGATCTGATTATCTCAAAATTATATTCCCTTATAATGATATATGTTTTTTGGCTATTGTTGATGGTTAAAATTGTGCTTGATCTTAATCAACAACAATGGAAAGTTTCAAGCTGTGGGATATTGTGGCTTGAAACAACCTCCAGATTTTAGAGAAGTTGGGCTCTTCTTTTTGTATCAAGTGTTAGGGGAAAAGGGATAGGAAATTAAATAGAAATGCAAATGCAGGAATTGAAACCTAACTATGGAGATGCACCTAAGTGTAATCCTAATCCTAACCTGAGCACAATGAGACTATAAGTAGGATTCAATTACATTTAAGAGCAAACAAATGCATGATAAATGTAAAAGATTGAAACAATAGAAACAGAGGCTCACAACAGAGACTTCTTTTGCTGAGATACAAAAACTGTCAACAAAGGCATAGGGTTCAATCTTCTTAATTGAATTTTCCAATCACATAAAAGGCGCATCAACACGTACAGTTATGTAAACCTTCAAACTCAAGAAAATGAGACAAAAGCAAATGCCATTCGTAATCACAACTCTAGAAAATCTACAGTATAGATTACTTTTGCAAATGACAGAGATAATATCAACAAAGGCATAGAGTTCAATTTTCTTAATTCATTTAGCCACATAAAAGGCATAGAAACATGCACAGTTACATCAACTTTACAACTCAAGAAAATGAGACAAAAGCAAATGATACTACTTAGTCAAAAACTCTAGCAAGTCTCAAACTATAGAAAGCCTCCCCCTCAAAATTCTCCTTCCTCCTCCCTCCAAATTCTTGAATGAGAAGCTTTAAATTTCTAGAGGAAGAGAAAGGCCATTTTCATGCCATTTTTACCAGTGACCCATGTGCTTTTCAAGCATCGGGATGAGGAAGCCACCCGAAGATAATGCTGTGTCAGCTCCTGTCAAGATTCAAAATGATGAGCCACATTGTTTTCCTACTCATCAATGCATAATGAATAAAAATGGATCGCACCGTTTACTATTTATGCCTCTTGATGATCTCATGGTAGGTACTATACCAACTACTAGAATAACTTGTTGAGTCAACACTTTCCCGTGCCATTTAGATCGCTTTGTCTATTTCTACATTTGGCTACTTTTCCTCCTCTGGCCCCTTATACTACTCCATTGGCTCTTTTTGCTGAGAGCGCATCCACTTACTTTAGAGGGTCTTTTGAGAGTCAGGCAGAAATTGAGACATGGCCGCTTCTGCCTACTCTTTTTGCTTAATCTAGAGGGCAACACGTGGATGCTTCCACAGAGCCTTTAGCTGCCTTAGAAAACCTTTTGATCCCTCTTTTGATGTTCACAGATGCTGACACTTGGCATGCTCCACATAACTCTTAGCAACCCATTCGGGCCCACCACAGTCTTCTTTGAAACCAACAAGAGAAACCCACAGATGTTGACACTTGGCAACTTCCATTGCACTTTGAGAGAGGCTTATCTTTGAAGCTTAAAGAAACCCAAAGCCTTAAACACAGACACTTGTCACACTCTCCTGAGACAGGTGAGGACACGTGGTGGCATCTGCTTACTTTTAGGGTCCTTTGAGGGTCACGCAGAAGTCAACACGTGGCGTCTTCTACTTATTCCTTCCCTTCGATGATTCTTCTACTTTGAATTTTGATGTTTGCATGCCTGTCATTATTTATCCTTGCTATTGGACCTCACTATTGAACCTCACCATTGAACCTACTCATTGAACCCAAAAAAAAAGGTTCAATTGGTTCAATAGTTCAACACTGCGTGCCAAGCCGCTTGAAACAAGTCGATGAACTTGCATTGAACCAATGAATTGAACCAAGGCATTGAACCAAACATATTTTGGATGCCACCACGTGGTGACTTTCAATTCTTCTCAGCTGGGATATGTGGTAGCTTCCATTGCTTTTAGAAAAGCAACACTAAGACCTTCCGCTATTGCCACTTGGTGCATTCTGCCTGAATTTGATACTTAAGCAAAAATGAATCAAAAGGAAAATAGAGTCCATGCTCTATTTCATGACTTTGCCATCTTGGACCAGAGAATGTGAAAGCAAAATTTTGTGGTGCATGACTGAAAGATAAAATGCAATGTAGAGTAAATTTTTACTCTACAGTTACTGGCGACCCTAAGGACTTTTGGGCCTACTAAAAAAGAACCTAGGCTCCCGCTAGATCAAAATTTCCAAAATCATAGTTTCACCAATGCTATCTAGTAGGCAGACCACTCTTCATCAGATAACCCTTGCTTACTCTACAATTCATTGGAGGCCAAATCAAGGTTAAACTCTACAAAATGTGAACTGCAACCTTTAATTGGAATTCAAGCTAGATCAAAACAACATCTGCTTTTGGCACTAATGAATTAGACACATCTATGGAATTATGGAGATTTGGGAGAGACTTCATGTTTCGAGAGTCTTGAAAATTTTGAAAAGATTCTGAGCCGTGGCCACGTGCTCAAAGAATACTTGTTTAAAAGAGAGTGGGAAAGAAAAAATGGGAAAACAGAGCAACAAAATTGAAAGTAAACTACTATATACAACTAATTAGGTATATTTGCCTCCCTCCTGGATCAAAAGGAAAATTTTTTAAGTTTCCTTTATGGTGAGAAGACTTATGGTGCCAGACAAATGGCTGAATGGGATGGAGTTCTGGTGACTTGCTCATCCTGCTTGCCACTTGGATGGGCTAGTATCTGAGTGGATCAAATTCAAACATGCTTCCAATATATACGTACTCTATTTATTCTTGGAAGCTTGTTGAATGCTGGTCCTTCATGCTGGCATCTTTCACTAAGAAATCTATGGCTGCTGGCTTATCACCATTAGCCCTTTGATCTGTACAGTCCCTCTGCAATGCATCATGGTCTAACTTGTTTCCTTCTACCTCACTGAAAACTCTGTCAGACTCATCCTCTGCTCCCTCTAAACCTTTTTGAAGAAGGGTGGCTATTGTGCTATCTAAAATGGACTCAAAATTGATCGCTCATCCCACAAGACATCACCTCTATGTTTAAATCTTTCTTCTTCAAGGTTTTCTAGCTTCTCCTCTTTCCTGCCCCATGATTCCACTATTTCCCCCAGGTTCGGAGGCTGCCATCAGGGCGAAAGATCTCAGATTTGAAATTTTCCCTTTTGGTTGAAGGGCAACTAGGAGAGCTGCTTGAGGGGATTGCATGAATGTTTTGAGTTTGATCATGGTAATATGAAGGACAACAAGACCCATGATCTTGTGTAAAGGAAAGGAATTATACATACCAACAGTGATTTTTGATGGCACTAGGCTGCTTAACTAGCAGATTCAACTCAAAGTCGCTGTTGGTGTTGATGCAAAAGCCTCCAAAGGCTGATTAACTGAAGAACACACCAAAAATTCTTCAACTCCTTGAAATATTCATCCCACTAGGTGTGCCAAAAACTTTTGATGGTTAAAATTGTGCTTGATCTTAATCAACAACAATGGGAAGTTTCAAGCTATGGGATATTGCAGCTTGAAACAACCTCTAGATTTTAGAGAAGCTAGTCTCTTCTTTTTGTATCAAGTGTTGGGGGAAAAGGGATAGGAAATTAAATATAAATGCAAATGCAAGAATTGAAACCTAACTATAGCGATGTGCCTGAGTGTAATCCTAATCCTAACCTGAGTACAGTGAGACTATATGTAGGATTCAATTACATTTAAGAGCAAACAAGTGCATGATCAATGTAAAAGATTGAAACAATAGAAACAGAGGCTCACAACAAAGACTTTTTTTGCTAAGATATAGAAAATGTCAACAAAGGCATAGAGTTCAATCTTCTTAATTGAATTTTTTGATCACATAAGAGGTGCGTCAACACGTACAATTATGTAAACCTTCAAACTCAAGAAAATGAGACAAAAGCAAATGACATTCCTAATCACAACTCCAAAAAATCTACAGTATAGATTACTTTTGCAAATGACATAGATAATATCAACAAAGGCATAGAGTTCAATTTTCTTAATTCATTCAGCCACATAAAAGGCACAAAAACATGCACAGTTTTATCAACTTTACAACTCAAGAAAATGAGACAAAAGCAAATGATACTACTTAGTCAAAAACTCTAGCAAGTCTCAAACTATAGAAAGCCTCCCCCTCAAAATTCTCCTTCCTCCTCCCTCCAAATTCTCGAATGAGAAGCTTTTAATTTATAGAGGAAGAGAAAGGCCATTTTGGTGCCATTTTTACCAGTGACCCATGTGCTTTTTGAGCATCGAGATGAGGAAGCCACTCGAAGATAATGCTGTGTCAGCTCCTGTCAAGATTTGAAATTATGAACCGCACCGTTTACCTGCTCATCAATGCATAATGAAGAAAAATGGATCACGTCGTTCACTGTTTATGCCTCTTGATGACTCATGGTAGGTACTGTGCCAACTACTGGAATAACTCGTTGAGTCGACACTTTCCCACACCATTTAGATCACTTTGTCTATTTCTGCATTTGGCTACTTTGCCTCCTCTAGCCCCTTCTACTACTCCTTTGGCTCTTTATACTGAGAGCACATCTACTTACTTTAGAGGGTCTTTTGAGAGTCAGGCATAAATTGACATGTGGCCACTTTCACCTACTCTTTCCACTTAATCTAGAGACTTTTGGAAGTATTTTTTGAGGTTCCTATGGAAGGCGACACGTGGCCGCTTCTGCAGAGCCTTTAGCTACCTTAGAAAAACTTTCATGCCCTCTTCTGATGTACACAGACGCTAATACTTGGCATGCTCCACATAGCTCTTAGCAACCCATTCAGGCCCACCATAGTCTTCTTTGAAACCAACAAGATAAATCCACAGATGTTGACACTTGGTTGCTTCCACTGCACTTTGAGAGAGGCGTATCTTTGAAGCTTAAAGAAACCCAAAGCCTCAAATGCAGACACTTGTCACACTCCACTGAGACAGGTGAGGACATGTGGTGGCATCCACTTACTTTTAGGGTCCTTTGAGGGTCACACAAAAGTTGACACGTGGCCACTTATGCTTATTCCTTCCCTTCGATGATTCTTCTACTGCAAATTTTGACATTTGCATGTGTGTCATTATTTAGCCTTGCCATTGGACCTCACCGTTGAACCTCGCCATTGAACTTACTCATTGAACCAAATAAAAAAGGTTCAATTGGTTCAACGGTTCAACACTGTGTGCCGAGCTACTTGAAACAAGCCGATGAACTTGCATTGAACTAATGAATTAAACCAAGGCATTGAACTGAACATATTTTAGATGTTGCCACATGGTGATTTTCACTTCTTCTCAGCTGGGATATGTGGCAGCTTCCATTGCTTTTAGAAAAGCAACACTAAGACCTTCTGCTATTACCACTTGGCGCGTTCTACCTGACTTTGATACTTAAGCAAAAATGAATAAAAAGGAAAATAGAGTCCATGCTCTATTTCATGACTTCACCATCTTGGACTACAGAATGTGAAAGCAAAATTTTACGATGCACGACTGAAAGATAGAATGCAAAGTAGAGTAAATTTTTACTCTACAGTTATTGGCGACCCTGAGGACTTTTGGGCCTGCTCAAAAAGAACCCACAGCTCCCACTAGATCAAATTTTCCAAAATCATAGTTTCACCAATGCTGTCTAGTAAGAAGACCACTCTTCATCAGATAACCCTTACTTACTCTGCAATTCATTGGAGGCCAAATCTAGGTTAAACTCTACAAAATGTGAACTACAACTATCAATTGGAATTCAAGCTAGATCAAAATAGCTTCTGCTTTTGGCACTGACGAATTAGACACATCTGGGGAACTATGGAGATTTGGGAGAGACTTCATGTTTTGAGAGTCTTTAAAATTTTGAAAAGATTCTGAGTTGTGGCCATGTGTTCAAAGAATACTTATTTGAAAGAGAGCGGGAACGAAGAAATGGGAAAATAGAGCAACAAAACTGAAAGAAAACTACTATATACATCTAACCAGGTATATTTGCCTCCCTCCTAGATCAAAAGGAATTTTTTTGAAGTTTCCTTTATGGTGAGAAGACTTGTGGTGCCAAATAAGTGGCTGAATGGGATGGAGTTTTGGTGACTTGCTCATCCTGCTTGCCACCTAGATGGGTTGGTATCTGAGTGGATCAGATTCAAACATGCTTCCAATATATACGTACTCTGTTTATTCTTGGAAGCTTGTTGAATGATGGTCCTTCATGCTAGTGTCTTTCACCAAGAAATATATGGCTGCTGGCTTATCACCATTAGCCCTTTGATCTTTATAGTCCCTCTGCAATGCATCATGGTCTGACTTGTTTCCTTCTACCTCACTGAAAACTCTATTAGACTCATCCTCTGCTCCCTCTAGACCTTCTTAAAGAAGGGTGGCTGTTGTGATGTCTCAACTGGACTCACAAATTGATCGTTCATCCCACAAGACATCACCTCTATGTTCAAAGCTTTCTTCTTTAAGGTTTTCTAGCTTCTCCTCTTTCCTGCCCCATGATTCCACTATTTCCCCCGAGTTCTGGAGGCTGCCATCAAGGCGAAAGATCTCAGATTTGAAATTTTCCCTTTTGGTTGAAGGGAAACTAGGAGGGCTGCTTGAGGGGATTGCATGAATGTTTTGAGCTTGATCATGGTAATATGAAGGAAAACAAGACCCATGATCTTGTGCAAAGGAATTATACATACCAACAGTGATTTCTGATGGCACCAGGCTACTTAACCAACAGATTCAACTCAGAGTCATCGTTGGTGTTGATGGAAAAGCCTCCAAAGGCTGATTGGCCGAAGAACACACCAAAAATTCTTCAACTCCTTGAAAGATTTGTCCCACTGGGTGTGCCAAAAACTTTTGATGGTTAAAATTGTGCTTGATCTTAATCAACAACAATGGGAAGTTTCAAGCTGTGGGATATTGTGGCTTGAAACAACCTCTAGATTTTAGAGAAGCTAGTCTCTTCTTTTTATATCAAGTGTTGGGGGAAAAGGGATAGGAAATTAAATAGAAATGTAAATGCAAGAATTGAAACCTAACTATGGTGATGCACCTAAGTGTAATCCTAATCCTAACCTGAGCACATTGAGACTATATGTAGGATTCAATTACATTTAAGAGAAAACAAGTGCATGATCAATGTAAAAGATTGAAACAATAGAAACAGAGGCTCACAACAGAGACTTTTTTTGCTGAGATACAGAAAATGTCAACAAAGGCATAGAGTTTAATCTTCTTAATTGAATTTTTTATCACATAAAAGGTTCGGCAACACGTACAATTATGTAAACCTTCAAACTCAAGAAAATGAGACAAAAGCAAATGACATTCCTAATCACAACTCCAAAAAATCTACAGTATAGATTAATTTTGCAAATGACACAGATAATATCAACAAAGGCATAGAGTTCAATTTTCTTAATTCATTTAGCCACATAAAAGGCACAAAAACATGCACAGTTATATCAACTTTACAACTCAAGAAAATGAGACAAAAGCAAATGATACTACTTAATCAAAAACTCTAGCAAGTCTCAAACTATAGAAATCCTCCCCCTCAAAATTCTCCTTCCTCCTCCCTCCAAATTCTCGAATGAGAAGCTTTTAATTTATAGAGGAAGAGAAAGGCCATTTTGGCACCATTTTTACCAGTGACCCATGTGCTTTTTGAGCATCGAGATGAGGAAGCCACTCGAAGATAATGCTGTGTCAGCTCCTATCAAGATTTGAAATTATGAGCCGCACCGTTTGCCTGCTCATCAATGTATAATGAAGAAAAATGGATCACGCCATTCACTATTTATGCCTGTTGATGATCTCATGGCAGGTACTATGCCAACTACTAGAATAACTCATTGAGTCGACACTTTCCCATGCCATTTAGATCGCTTTGTATGTTTCTGCATTTGGCTACTTTACCTCGTCTGGCCCCTTATTCTACTCCTTTGGCTCTTTCTGCTGAGAGTGCATTTGCTTATTTTAGAGGGTATTTTGAGAGTTAGGTAGAAATTGACATGTGGCCACTTCTACCTACTCTTTCCACTTAATCTAGAGGCTTTTGGAAGTATTTTTTGAGGTTCTTGCAGAAGGCAACATGTGGCCTCTTCCACAGAGGCTTTAGCTACCTTAGAAAAACTTTCAAGCCCTCTTTTTATGTTCACAGACGCTGACACTTGGCATGCGCCACATAGCTCTTAGTAACCCATTTGGGCCCATCATAGTCTTCTTTGAAACCAACAAGAGAAACCCATAGATGTTGACACTTGGCAGCTTCTGTTGCACTTTGAGAGAGGCTTATCTTTGAAGCTTAAAGAAACCCAAAGCCTCAAATGCAGACACTTTTCACACTCCACTAAGATAAGTGAGGACACATGGTGGCATCTGCTTACTTTTAGGGTCCTTTGAGGGTCATGCAGAAGTTGACACATGGCCGCTTCCACTTATTCCTTCCCTTCGATGATTCTTCTACTGTGAATTTTGATGTTTGCATGCCTGTCATTATTTAGCCTTGCCATTGGACCTCGCCATTGAACCTCGTCATTGAACCTCGCCATTAAACCTACTCATTGAACCAAAAAAAGGGTTCAATTGGTTCAACGGTTCAACACTACACACCGAGCCGCTTGAAACAAGCCGATGAACTTGCGTTGAACCAATGAATTAAACCAAGGCATTAAACCAAACATATTTCAGATATCGCCACGTGGTGACTTTCACTTCTTCTTAGTTGGGATACATGGCAACTTCTATTACTTTTAGAAAATCAACACTAAGACCTTCTGCTATTGCCACTTGGCACGTTCCACCTGACTTTGATACTTGAGCAAAAATGAATCAAAAGGAAAATAGAGTCTGTGCTCTATTTCATGACTTCGCCATCTTGGACCAGAGAATGCGAAAACAAAATTTTGTGGTGCATGACTAAAAGATAGAATGCAACGTAGAGTAAATTTTTACTCTACAGCTATTTTATAGGCATTATATTTCTACCATATTCAAAATAAATTTGACTAAAATTGTTTTCCAAAAATTTAATGAAGTTTGAAATCTTACCGAATCCATTCATAAAAATCATAAGGCACTTACAGTATATCAAAGGTAATATTTATCTAAACTACCATGATATCAAAATAAATTTAAAATTGTTGCACTCAACAATGCATGATATGATAGCAAGGGTAGGATCTTGAATACTATGTAGAGATTTTGTAGACTTGAACCTCATTTCCTATACCCAATGAGCATAGAAAGGATCTGCCCAACTAAAGTAGAAGACTCATAGTATATCTTTACAAAATATCTTCTCATGTCCCGACATTATAAATTATTAGGTTATAGAAAGCCATGTCAACCTTATTAGAATAATTAAGCTTTATGTGTTTGGTTATATTGTTATAACCAATAGTGTTGTATTGTTGCATGGGTTTAGTATTTTATTATTCCCATCAACTCTTTGTTTCACCTACCTCCATATTTGTAGGTGTTTTAATAAATTTCTTACTTATTATTGGAAAAATGGAAAATAAAAAACTAAGTACATTTATGGTTGAAAAACCTATTTGATTGTATAGTGTGGAATCAGAAGATTGTGAAGAACTCCTCTTTGGCTTGGGAGGATGACCTACAAATAAGAAAGCACTAAAGCAAACTTGTTTATTAGACAAATAGTTAAGTTGATTATCTAGTAATAGCTAGATCCCAGAAGCGAGAGCTTCCTTGGTGGATATCAATCCACATGTTTTAAACCATTAAATTTATAAATAGATAGAAGGTACTTGCATTAATAATAAAAAAGGTATTAAATGATTAAAATAAAAGTTAAGCTAATTTTTACTAGTGTTAGGGAGTTGGGGTATGCTTTATAAAATCAAAAAAGAGTATGTGAATAGGTAGGAACATAAAAAATTAGGTTTGTTTGGAGGTAAGTGGATGAAAATAACTAGTTAGTTTTTACTGTCATGATGACCATCGATAGTTGGGCTAATCGTCAGTGGTTAGGGTGACCATCGGCAGTCAAGGTAACCATTGTTGGTTGGATAGACCATTGGTAGTTGAGTCAATTGTCAATGATTATTATGTATAGATTTAGGTTGGTAAAAGGGTTGATTGATGATATCCAAAATATGGATTCTGAGAGGTGGGTAAGACTTAGGTTGATTTTGAAATGGAAATAAAGCAAATGAATACTGAGAAACAAGTACTTATCTTACCAGAAGTTGATTGGGTGGATGGTTGTGGTAGTTAACCTATTGATGGAATCTAGCTGGATTCTAGTAGAGTAACAATACCTGAGAGCTTGGTAAAGAGGTGATGTCAAATTAAATCTCTGATGTGGTAGCTGGTTTGCTAGATTGCTAATAATGATTAACTTACAAAAAGAAACACCTAGATGCACAAAGCTCTTGATAATGTTTACAAATTTTACAAATGGGTTTCACCTTCTATCTCCTCTCTTCTTATAGGCAAGGTAAGGGAGTTGAAACAACATGTGAACTAGGCCTCCTAATTATAACTTGCTCATGCAATGGCTCATAATAGGATTTAGAAAAGTTATTTTTAGAAAAGCAAGGTGGGTAGTTTACATGCTCTTAGTTAAAGAGGCGGACCATGACTATCGATGGTCAGGGTGATCATCAATGGTCAACCTGACCATCAACGATTAAGGTTAAAGGGTAAAAAGGGGTAAAAGGTTAGGTTGATTCAATTTATCCAAACTTATTGTAGGTAAGCTCTATTACAGGTTACAAGGTTAGGTTGGTCCCAAGAGAGTCAAAGGGTATTTTGACACTTGAAAACATGGTGTGTGGATTTTTGATGTCTATATTTTAACCCTTTTTATTATGTATCCTAGAATTAACCAGCTATAAAATAAAAACCGATGTTGGTCAAAGGTCTATTGATTGCTTTGAGTATCTGAGGAGGTGTTCCCCTAAAACTAGGAGGTGATGAGGTAAAAGAGAATCAAGTGTGGGTTTGACAAGGTTGATGACAAATGTGAACATTAGGAAGGTGGGTGATAGGTTGAGCATAAAGGAACAATTGAGCATGTTAAGTATGATAAAAGGTGTGATAGCTAAGATCACATAAAGACAAGGTTACCATGGTTGAAAATAATAAGGGTCAATGATAGAAAAATAAGTGACTAATGTACTACATGACTACATTTAGGCATGGTGGTTGGGTACACCTGTTAGTCTCTTAGACAAGGTCCATGTTTCCATGGGTATCTAATGTAAGAATTGCTCTCATTGAAAACACAAATGGGTCAAGTGTTACGGGTATTCGAGGTAGGAAGTGCTCTTGAGAAGACACAAGTGGGTTAGGTAAATATGAGGTGGTGTAAGTTCAAAAGGGTCAACATGGTAATATTGTTGCTATAGTCAAAGGACTAGGCAAAACATGTCATAAAATGCATGTTAATTGGGTCGAATGGACCAATGGTGAGGTGACAAGGTGGTCAAGGTTGGTGGATAAGGTAGACTCCATAGGTGTGTGAAAATTTATTGAGTTTTACTAAAAAAGGGTCTACTAAATGATGGCTTGTAGAAGGTAAGAGCCAAAATGATGGGGTGACCTAACTATCGATGATTAGGTTCCCCAAGGGTGACTATCAATGGTTACCCTAATTATTGATGATCAAGGTGAAAACCTTAAAAGTCTATAACATTAAATTAAATATAAAATTACTTTTACTCATTTGTCTTGTGTGTGCTTTTGATTGTGAGCTCTGACGATTTGCTTACTGAGGTTGATTGCTTATTGAGATTGACTATTGAGGTGGAAAGGTGGCATTGGGTTGAGGTGGACCATGTTGAATAATCAGGATGTAGGGAGTAGGTGGGTGTGAGTGAGGATGAGAAGGCCTATAGGTGACTCCATGGTAGAGGTCATGAAATGAGGTATGGGTGCTTTGATTTTGATAGATAGATTTAATTTTATGTATTTGTATTTAGTTGGGAGGGTCAGGTTATATTGAGATGCTTAGTTTGGTTTGCTATGCCCTAAGAAGGTTTTGGGTGGGGATTTGGTAAAATTGTAGGTAAAAATAAGAATTGGAAAGGTGGTTAGGTTTGGGGTGGGTAGAGGGGTTAGGCTAGATAATTATGTGATTTAGCTATTATGTGGGTAGGATTTTGGGGTAGCTAGGGTTTGGGCATTCTGGCTAGAGAACACCCATAGTGACCATCGATAGTTAGGGCTGACCGTCGATGGTCGATACCCTAAAACATTTGGGTGCCTAACTATTGATGGTCACCATGACCATTAGTGGTCAACTAGGGTAGAGAGGTTAGGTTAGTTAAGTGTTTTGAAAAAGTTAGGGTAAATGTGATGTTTGCATGTTAGGCATAGGTTAGGTGGTAGGTTTAGAGGACCAACATAGCAGGTATCAAGTAGATAGGTAGGTTAGCTAAGAGAATAGGTTAGTTGCCTTAGGGTAGATGATTTTGGTGTAGGTGACTAAGTCATGATTTTTACTTGGTGTAGGCCAAGGAGTAGATACAGATGCATGACTGAGTGTCATGTATCTTTGCTAAGATCCAGTAGGGCATGACCCTAGTTAACTAGACCCACATGGAGGAGGTGGGTTTAGGAGTGATGAGGCACTATTAACATGTGCCTTAGATGCATCTATGGTTATAGCACTCATGAAGAGATGGGATCTCACTACAAACACCTTCCTAATGTAAATGGTGAGATGACCATCTTGTTTGAGGATGTGAATAAGATTACTCGACTTTCACTTTGTGATGATCTAATATACCACATAGAGTGAGAGGAGAAGGGTGATCATGTTGAGATATTATATGAAGATGAGATTGATTAGGTTAGATGGCATGCTAGTGGATTCAAGTATACTATGTTGTATCAAAGGGCTCCAACTGAGAGGAGATTCATGACCATGTTTATGATTATTATAACATCTTTGGGCTTCTTGATTCAAGTAGTGGGAGGTTCTCCTATTTTCTATTGGGGGTTTTGGTTGAGTTATTTCTAGGGTAGATAAGATTTGTTTAGGTGCCTATTTTACTTGTATATATCTACAAAGAGTTATGGGGGTATAGGGGCCACATGAGGTATGACATCAGTGTTGGATTGGTTTTGCATTGTTTAGCTTATGAACACATTCAATTGTTGAGGTCAATTAGATTACCATGGTTTGGATTTAAACAAATTTATTTGCCCATTGGCTTCATGTGATGGAAGGCTAATTTTGTTGCATCAATTGTAGGAGGTGGTGTTCATGATGTGAAGTGGTTTAGGGGTACACTAGGTGCACTGGTGATAGGAGATATCACCTGGAGGTTGTACATTTAGTTTCTAGTATGGCCTAATTATAGGAGGTCGACACTCTCATTATATAGCTATAGATGGATATTTAGTAGGCAAGATGGGGAGGTGGCATTGATCCCATTTGATAGGGTACACTAATAGTTTGGCTTGATTTAGGGAATTCTAGGTGCATTCCTTAGGTACTTGAGAGAGGATTTAGAGATCCTACTGTCAGAGCCAAATCATATGCCTATTTTACTAGACTTCAAAGAACTTACCATTAAGGCATAAATAGATGATACAAGGGTTATAAATGGGTACATGGCAGGTTACCAACCCATATATGTAGTTGTGGATGGTGGGGATGTTTGAGGGGTGAGGCCGATGGCTATAGATCCAGCTGGCCATGATGGACAGGTAGGGGTGGCTTTAACCTCTGCACAAGGATAGGTGGTCATATCATAAGGTCAAATTTTCATTCTATAGGGTCAGGTTATGACCTTACAAGGTCAAATTGCTACTATTATAGTTGAGAAAGATCATGCTAGGACCTCTTTAGGCTTAGTGACTCAAGAGAGGGACTCTCTAAGGTTAAGAGGAGGAGAAGTAGTAGCAAGATCGGTAGTGCCACTAGGTTTTAGTCTTATAACATGATACCTACCTATAGTAGAGGAGCTATGGTATTTCAAGGCTATTGTACTTACACAGTGTCTAGATGAACCCCAATGGGGTGAATATCAAGCTATCTTAGTAGGTGGGGCAGTTTTGGTGACCCTAGGTCAATGGGTAGGGTTTGTATCTAGACAAATAGGAACAACTAGGTGATTGATAAGCATAATAGGTGGGAAAGCACTAGGATCCAATGGTGTTCTAGGAGGTAGTGGTTCCCTCAAGGCATCTATATATAGCTAGAGTTATAACATTTTGTATATCATTTTGATTATGGCCTATGATCCACTATGGTGAGATGTACATTTTTTAGAGAGAGATATGTCTATCTAATTTGTACACATTGTTATGGTTATTGACTCATGAGTTTATATATATGATCATAATTTTATGCTCATATTTATGGTTCATGGTTTATGGTTCAATGTTGATGTTTAGTGCTTATGATGTGATGTTTATAATGCTTATGGATGACACATATTGTAGGGATGCTAGACACTAAGATAAGATTAGCTAAGCATGAGATGGTTTTGATTTATGGTTGTGAATATGACATGCTAAATCTTAATGTGTATATACTACACTATTTTTAGACTTTAGACATGTGGTGGAAAATGGTTGATTGATTTAATTTCTTATGGATGTTGTGATGTTATGATTTGATTATGCTTGTGATAATTTATGAATTATGGTCATGCTGATTTGTTATACTTTGATTATGGTTGTACTTGGTTATGGTTATGATTATGCTCTTTTGTCAATTTGGATTAAGGTAAATCACATGAGGTAAATGATTCAACAACACTAGACATGAGACTAAAGAATATAATCAAGAGATAATTATCATCATGAAAATACCAACTAGCCATGATAGGGTAATAAGAGGCACGATGCTTCTTCATTAACAAGGACTAAAACAAAACCAAAGTTAGACTGACTTAATGAACACAATCCCTTCGAATGCTTTGCATTAACATTCATTAGTTGGTTAAAAGGTGTCATGGCCATATAATGTCAACTAAGCTCAAGAATACCTTGCATATAGTGTGAAGTGGAGATGGGTGGAAATGGAACCCTGTTACAAGACATGCATGCCTCTTTTTTAGGTATCCAAATAACTAGGATAAAAAAATCTATGTCAAAACTATGTAGATTGATCGATGCAAAACATCTAGTTGGAAAATCTTATTGTGGCTTCCACCTTAGTGGGCTACTTGAGAGCCAATTTTGGCCTTTAAAATTAATTTTCTTTTACTATGATTTTGATAATGGATCTTTTGATTATTGTTGTATATGGGAAGTTGACCAATATGAGAAGCTTTTAAGGAATTGTGCTTTCGACAAAATGCTTTAATCGATCATCCCTGAAGGGAGTGGTCCAAGTTTATTTATTTTTTCAATGTTTTTTAATAGTTATCCTTCAAGGGAGCAGTCCACCTTATGTTATGGATTAGTGGTTCACCTTTATGATGGAAAAACTAAGGTACGCTTAGCGGTTCACCTTTATGATGGCAAAACTAGAAGCACAAGAAGGTTGATTAGGCATGAAAAGCTCTAAGTGACAATGACCATGGGAATCTATCTTATGAAGGTGTGGAAGGTACCATGAGAACCATGCCATGAGTAGAGCTATGATACCTATTATTTAAGATAAGGATATGTCAATGAAAGCTAATCACATGATTTAGTTTCAATCTATTTCCCCTAAAATAGGGAGATGTAGGTAGATATCAAGGGATGAGCTAAAGCTAGACAAAAGGTGAATATGATCCTTATTAACAAAATAATGGATGTAGATGTGAAGAATTGAGGGGCTCAAGTTTCTAGGTGGCCTATGAGAGAAGATAATTGATAATCTTGTGATCCATACTTATGGGTTATGATATAAGGTCCAAGACAATTGAAAGTAAACTTTCCCTGCTTGCTTTTCTCCATATTCATGACATGTTGATTTTACTTTAGGATGAGATCTCTAATATTGAATTATCACACTTTAAGGTGTTTTTTATATGCATGTTTGATGCATTATTTATATACATGGAGATGGGTAAGGGCTGCTAGATGATGCTCATCAAGTAGCTCAAGTTAGGCTAAATGGTACTGAAGATAATCATCCTCCAAAATAAGGTCTTACAAAGATATGTGAAGAGAGGGGATTTGGACTTCATGAGGCAAGACAACATATTCTCCAAATACAAGAGAAAAGGTTGTAGCACCCATGAGGGTTGTGATGCTAGCATGATATGCCCATAAGGTGAAGGAGATGTGAAAATGTTGATCTTGACTAGATGTTTGACTATTTTAGTTAGAATGTTATTATGAGTTTTGTCAGAGGCCTCACCTTATCCATTTTATTAAGGGTGATAGGGTGAGGAGAAGTTTAACTTAATCACATAGACCTTGGACTTGCTTATTCTTATAGGATTTACCATTATTGGTGATAATATTATGAGGAACATTGAAGCAGTAAATTATATGATGGTTGATAAAGTTGACAATAGTTTTTGCTTTGGTTGAGACTAGAGGAATAGCCTCTACCCACTTGGTAAAATACTCAGTTGTGATGATGATAGAGTGGTGTCACAATAAGGAATGTCAATTAATTTCACCGATAAGGTCTAGACCCCATTGTGAGAAGGGCTAAAAATTAGTAAAAACATGAAGACCATGGCTAAGTGTGTGATACAAATTATCATGTTGTTAAAATTTGACACACTTTCTCACATGATAATAGTCTTGGTTAATTGTAGGCCAGTAATATCCAAGATGAAGGATGTGTTTATCTATAGTGAGGCCATTAAAATGTCCTCTATAGATTCCATCATGCATTTCATTGATAGCATGAGAGGCTTCATGACTACATAGGCAATGGAAGAGGAGACCATCAAAGCCATGCTTGTAAAGGATACTCCTAGTATGGTATAACATAAGGAACTTTGATTAAATGATTTTCAAACACTCTTAGAGAGTCTAGAAGGAACTGTGCCAAGGTTAAGATAGTCAAATATTTATTGATGCCAAAGGTCAGTTTGGGTATCCTCCACATTAAAGATGGTGGAAGAATCTAGTTTGACATATGAAGGTTGGGTAAGCCTATGGATAATAATAGATAACTTGGAGTCTGAGGGTGTAGATAGGATTTTAGAGGCAAGGGAATCCATGGTCTTGATGAACTTGTTAGTAGATCACAAGGTTGACCACATGTAGTAGTGTTCGAATGATGCTAAGATTTCATCAATGAGTTTATTGTACTATTGCAAGATATCATTCTTACACTAGTAAGAAACATTAATTTGATTGACCATAAGTTGGGAGTCACTAAAGATAATGATCATTTTAACTCCTATGGCTATGGTAGTTTGAAGGCTTATCACTAGGGCTTCATACTTAGCCATGTTGTTGGTACATTCAAAATCAAGCTTGAAGGACAAAGGGAGATGTTCACTATCAAAGGGGATAAGGATGATACCATCTCCCCCACCATGTTGGCACTTTGATCCATTAAAGAACATGGTGACTTAATAGGTAAAATCCACTTAAGAGAGAATTGTGATGCACTCATTGGGGAACTCAAGAGGAGGGGGTTGGTTATCTGCTAGCGATGCTTTAGCTAATTGGTCAGCAATGACTTACCCTTTAATAGACTTTTATTGGAAGAAGTCAAGGTCAAAATTTACTAAAATCATGAGCCATTTGGCCATGCACTAGTTTTGGTACATCTTAGAGTGCTTGTACTTGAGTGGGTTGGTGTTGGTTATGACATATGTTTTATGGTTAAGAAGGTAATGGTAAAGTTTGGTGCCCATAAAGACTAAAACCAAGCAAAGTTTTTCAATATGGGTATATCAAGTCTCATATTATACAGGCATGTAGTTGATGTAGTATACATCTTACTCTCTATGTTGTTCATATCGGTGATCTAGCAATGCCCTAAGGGAATGGTCGATAGCAAAGATATAAAGTTAAAAATATTGGTTATCCTTAAGAGGAGTGAGGATAGGTGGAGACAAAAGGTAATTTTTGAGTGAATCGAAGGCCTTTTGATAATCACTATTCCACTTGAAAGACACATCCTTCTTCAAAAGGTGGTGGAAGCGTTAGAACCAATCCAAAAATTGGGAGATAAAATGACAAATGGATTGAAGCTTCCCCTACAAGATACAAAGTTGTTTAAGGTTAGTTGGAGGAAGCATGTCTAGGATTGTTTTGATTTTGGTGGGGTCAAATTTTATTCTATGAAGGGAGATAATGAATCCAAGAAACTTTCCCAAAAAAACCACAAAAATGCATTTTTTAGGGTTAAGGTAGACATGGTAATGGACAAGGCATTCAAAAATGATCTTAATAATAGCTAAGTGATCTTTTCAGAGTTTGGATTTTTTGAGAAGATTGTCCACATAGTCCTCAATGATCTTATGGATAAGGTCATGGATATAAGTCATGGCATGTTAGTAGGTTTCACTAGCTTTATTTAGTCTGAAAGGCATGAATCTATAGCAAAAGGTTCCCCAAGGGGTGGTAAAGGTATTTTTATGTTGATCTTTAGGAGCAATTAAGATATGATTGTAACTCAAGAACCCGTTTATGAGAGATAAAATTTTGTGGTTGGATGTAAGATCAATAAGCTTGTCAATGCTCGGTAGAGGGAAGTCATCTTTAGGGCAAGTAAGGTTAAGGTCATGAAATTCCACACAAATTCATAGTCCCCCTATGGCTTTGGTGATAGGTATAACATTTGAGACCCATGGTAGTCAATGAGTTGAATTAAGTTGATAGATAAGAGATGCTAAAGCTCTTCTTTGATGAGAAGGGTTATGTAGGGATGCATGCATTAGAGCTCTTGATTGACAAGTTTGGCATCATGGTGAGTGACTATGTTATGGGTAGCAAAGGTAGGGTCAATTATAAGCATATCACTATAGGACCAAGCAAAGACTATGTTGCGGTCTTGGAGGAAAGAGGGGAAGTCCTGAAGTTCCTTAGCATTCAATGATTGGATGATTTTGACAATTGGGGGATTATCTGGAGTACCCAAGTTGATATACATGATCTATTCATTCAACATGGTCAAAAACTTGAGAGGAAGGGTTTTTTGGATTGAATAATTTGGGGTACGAAGGTCAGTGAGAGTAGAATCATCATCTTAGCACTAAATAGTGTTAATGATAGGGAAGTCTTCTCCTTTCATCTCAGGATGGGTAAAAGGGATGGTTATGATCACCCCCTCATTATAATAAGTTAGGGGTCCAAGGTTGATCATGTTGACAAAAAAAATTTAGGTGGGATGATATCCTCATCCTCACATGTAAGTGGAGGTAAGGTCAATGAGGAAGGGTCATCTTCTTCAACAATGGTATTGGTGGGTTGTTTGGCTTTCTTCTTATTAGGTAAGATGAAACCAAGTCCATGCTTCTAATGTGGCTTCTTAGTTTTGATGGTGATCAATTCATGTGGGCCATGCTCATATCACCCAAGATTAAAGCCTTTTCAAGTACATTGATAAATATATGTGTTAGTGAAGTTTAGTTTATCTAGGTAATATAAACTAGTAGAGAATGGTCAAGGTGGAAGAGAGGTGGTATTAGCATTGAGTGATTTTCCAATTATTCCATAGACAAAATGGGTCCGATGGTGGGGAGGTCTGAAGGGAATAATAATCTTGTCATTGGGGTCATATCCTAGCTAGTTGGTAAGTTATTCATACTCATGAAGAGTAGGGAAAGTATCAAATGCTAAAAGGTGATACTCTTCCAGTGAAAGGTGATGAAATGTGGATTACAAAGGGTCTATTGTAGGGATTTAGTGTGAAGGTATAGAGGAACTATTTGATGCCTCATCAATGGAAGGGAGTATGATATCCATTGTGGTGGTTGAAGATTTGGTTTTAGTTGTTGAGGGTGTGTTGGATGGGGGTATGAGGACATCATTGGGGTAATAGGTCATGTTACATGTCAAGAAAGGGCTTAGGTTATCTTCGATGGTGATGACTTGGTCTTCATGCTCAAACTTAATGCAATGGTGGAGGGTAGATGGGCCATAACCCATGGAGTGAATCCGAGGTCATCCCAATAAGACGTATTAGAATTCACCTTCTACAACATAAAAATATTTGGGGAGTGTGTGAGGTCATAAATAGATATGGAGGATGATATTTCCCAAGGTATTAGCTATGATATCATTCAAGGAGTGAAGGATGATTGAGGATTCAGACATGACATTGTCCAACAAGTTAAGTTGGTTATAGGCATGAGAGGAGATGATGTTAATGTTATCTCCCCCATCAATCATGACCTATTTGATTTGGGTTTGGTTGATATAAGTAGTAATGAAGAGAGGGGGATCTGGGTCCTTAGGGTAAATGGAAGGTATTTTTGAATCCTTGAAGGTAAAAAGGTTAGAAATATGAAGGGCACCAACAAAGGCTACTAGAGGTTAGGGGTCCTCAGGTTAGACCTCAATGGATTGTAAATCCTATATTAGTGTTTGGAGGTGATGGGAAAAGGTAGAGATCAAATCATACAAACTCATCTTTGTTGAGGTCTGGTGAAGTTGCTCTAAGATAACTCTCCTCATAGATTCTAAGAGATTAGATTAGGAGGTACCTATGATAGACACCTTGGGTTTGGTCAAGGATGTAGATGATTGGGTATAGGTTGGTTGAGAGTTTAAATAGGGGTAAATCCAAGGAATGGACACCTTAGCCTTCCCCTTATCCTTCTATTGTGATCATATGATCACATGGATAGAAGGAGAGGTTGAGGTAGTAGACTGGTTAGACTCATCTTCATTCCATTGAGGTAGTAAGTATAGTTGATGGTAGGATTGGTATGGGGCTCATAGGAGGTTCATCTATTAACAGATCATATTTGTTTTAAAATTGGTGGATGATGGTTTGGATAGCTTTGTAGTTCTTTGTATCATAGCTGGGTGTCTTATGATAAGAACACACTTGGTGGTCATTGTACCAAATGGGCTTGGAAGTAAGAGGGTCAAAGGGTCTGATGGGAGGTAAGGCTAAATAAAAAGTCTATAATAACCTATGGAGAATGGTTGAGTAGGACTTGACTAAAGGTGGTGGGGGTGTAGTAGTCTTTGATTTGATGGTTGAGGTAGGAGGTTGCTTGAAAATAGGTTTGGTGGTGTTTGTTTTGGGTAGGGTGGTATTCTTGGTTGATGGATTCGATTTAGACAAGGAGGTTGATGATCTAGAGGTGAAAGATCACAAATTGGGTAGCTTAGCTATTGTTGACATGATGAAAAGAGGTGCATCAGAGAGCAACTGCAAAGGTGTAACCAAAAAAGGTGGTGGGATTTTGGTAGAGTAAATTGGATTCATCTTCAAGGTAGAGTTTTGAGGCCCCAAAATGTAGGGCAAGGTCAAGGGAGGTAAAATTTGGGCCTTCTATCCTTTGTGTGGTTTCACCTCTTTGGTTGCTTTGGTATGGTGTTTGGAAACTAGGTTTGAATTGGTTAGGTCTACCTTCACCAAAGGGTGACTAAATCTTGGTGTTGGGAGGATACCAAAGTTTTTGATTGGTTTGGTTGATTTGGTCTGAGAAGGTGAATTAGTTACTTGGGATATAGGTGTCTCGAATGGTTGAGGGATTATTAGATTGGTAAAAGTAATTGATAAGGTAGAAGCTCAGATGGTGGAAGTGATGGGTTGGTCTACTAAAAGTATGGTTGGAGGTTATTTATTGGTGATATAAGGTATACCTAATTACTACTAGAAGGTGGCTTGAACTATATCAGGGTTGGAGATAAATTCCAATTTCTGCACTAGCATGAGAATGGTTTGTAGGTTGGTTTAATTCCTTGAATAGTAGACCTAAAAGATAGGCCCCTAGGTGGGGACACAGAGATGGTAACCTCATCCTCTTCCTTAATTAAAGGATGTGGGGCTTGGATGGGTGACTCCTTTTTGGGAAGAGTAGACATAGGGATTTTCTCCTCAAGAGTGGTTTTCAAAGGAGGAGTGGTTTGCTTGATAGTTAAAGGTGGAGGTGAGGTGACGATGGTTGGTTGTTATAGTGTATCATTTGAAATAGAGGCTATTAGCTCCTCTACCTCAATAAGTGGAGGGGTGAGGGACAAATATGTTGGTTAATAGGCTCCTTAGTAGCAAGTGTGTTAATAACCATGTTAACTATATGGGTATCATGAGAGCATTCAATGTTGTTGCTCTCATTCTTGGTAGGGGCATGGTTTGGGAAGGGTTACCTAAATATATCAAGGGATTGGTTCAGAAGTGCATTGGGGTTATTCAATGTAATCTCCCCCTTATCAATTATGAATTGGATAAGGTTCTTGAAGTTGTTACACCTACTAACATCATGTTCTATAACTTGATGAAAGGCACACAGATCATTCTTGTTGAACCAACTAAGCGTAGGACAAGAGGCATCAAACTATTGAGGAGGTTTGATAGGAGTAAGTTGAATTTTATTTGCTTTCAATAAATTCTCTAAGATGGAAGCATAGGATTCTCCAAGTGGAGTGAATTAATTTTGGTTGTTTCAGGTTTGGCTCTTCATTTTTTACTTTGAGAAAATAGTGTAATTAGATTGGTTGAGGGAAGGTGGAGGAGCAACTTTTAGGATAACTACATTTGTGGTTCCCTTGGTCTTGGTGTTGGTATTAGACTGATTGCTTAACTTGGAGGAAGAAACTTCATTGGTTTCATAGGTTGAGTTTTTTTATTTTAGCTTTAGCTTTCCTTCATCAATGGTTTAATTCTCTAACTTATGCACCATGGTAAAAGCTTCATCAAAGGTTTGGAAGATTTGGACACACAATGTGGAGGAGATATGCTTGGCATATGCTTGAGCAAAGAGATCTATGAGTTTGGGTTGAGGTAAGAAAAAGGAAATTTAGTTAATCAATCTCCTCTAACGAGCCACAAAATTGGCAATGGATTCATCCTCAAACTATCAAATACAGTAGAGATTGGTGATATAAACTTTCTTGGAGATATTGATCAAAAAATGGTCCAAAAATGTTTGAGCTAGTTGGGTGGAAGAGAAAAAAGAGTGATTAAGTATGGCACTATACCAATCCAATGTCAGACTAACAAGGGACATGGGGAAGGTATGAAAAAGAAGGACATCATCATAGGTGGTGAGGTAACAAGCATGCCTAAATTCCCTAAGGTGTTATTGGGGTCCTCCTTACTTTTAAATTTAGAAAACTTGAGAAGTTCTTATTGGGGAGGATATGGCTTAATAGGTATGGATGGGTGGATGGGCTCATTACAATTTTGGTCATAAAACAAAATGTTATGAGAACCCAAGATGGATGACTCCAAAATGGTCATCTTGTCCATAATCATCTTCATTAGGTCTGCTTGGGATTGTGCACTTGAAAGGTTATGAGATATATATCATTGTGATGGTTGAGAGACATACTAATAATGGGTGGAAGGTGGGGAGGCTACCACATATTGGTAAGTGGATGTCAATGGTTGGGTGGAAGATACATATGGCTAGGTAGAGGTAATTGATTATGTATTGGGTGCATTCCCTTGAAAATTATGGATGTAGCCAAAGGTTGGTCCAAAGGGTGCTTGGTGGATAGGAGTGGTGGTTGGGTTGGTGATCGATGGAAGGTTGGTGACCCTTGTACTAATCAGTGGAAAAGTAGAGGGTATGGACACCACAAGGCATTGAATTAGAGTAGTGGTTGATGGGTTGGAGGTAGCTAAAGCAAGGTTGGTAGTGCTATAGGTAGGCACTTTTCTTGTGGAGTAATGGTTGGTAGGATTAGAAGGTATAAGGGTAGTGAGAGTTTGAGTTGGTTAGTTTTCAATGGTAGTCTCAAAGGGTTGTTGGTTGGTGAGGAGGCTTGGTTAGTTAAAAATTGAGTTGTGATCATGGCAATGGAGGTACTCCCCATGAGATGTAGAGGCATGCCATAAGGTAGATCTATGGGTGGGGTTGAAGCTAGGATATGGTAAGATGTGGTTGTAAGATAATGTTGTAAGGCCATTAAATTGTTAACTAGGAAAGCGATAAAATTTGCATCTCGTTGAGGAACCTCCCAAGGTAAAGTAGGACTTCTCGAGGGGTGAGGAGAATCTATTGGTCTAGAAACGTAGTCCATGGATGAAGAGGTAGAAGAGATAGGTTGGCTTGGTGATGGGTTTTGCTCCATAAGGTCTCTTTGTTGTTGATGAGTGAGAACCATACAAGATAGGGGAGATAGAAAGCAACAAACAACCTCACTACTCAAATAAAGAGAAGACAAGAAAAGATCAAAGAAATCAGATCACACTCTAAAAGACATGTTTAAGCCCTAAAGTTTTAAGTGATATCATTTTTTGGCTTATGCCTTGAGAAGATGTTTGATTGAAATTGGTTTGTAGATCGAGTAATAAAAAGGAAGTCTATGGTTGGTTTCAAGTTATGTTTAGACACATAAAAAGAATTTATATTAGAATCAATATGTGGCTTGGTATTGGGGTCTAACCCCTCACTTCATACACTATATCAATAAGGGTGTCAAGTTCTTAGCCAATATATATTGATATCCAAAGATTATACTCAACTAGAGAGTTGAGTTGGTTCTCTCCTTGGTATTGACCTCCAAGTAGGATCATCAAGAAAGGGTAAGGTTACTGTTAGGCTCTGAAATCCTAGTTGGGCCTTGTCTCAAGTTTGCTTGACATTTAATTGGTGAAATTGGTTTGGTTGAGTGTGTGCAACAAATAGTGAAGCTATGATAGATTAATTCACTTTTTAAGTTAGGCTATGTGATCTAAACTTTCAAGTAGTTGATGTATGCACTTAATTTTAAGCCCAAAAGTGACTTTTGATTTCACTAATGAGCATAGAATAGAGAATTTAAGCAAATAAGAACCCAAGTAGAGACATAAGAGGTCCCTCCATGCATGCTACAATGTTTCAGTAAATTTCTTGCTTATTATTGGAAAAAGGGAAAAGACGAAACTAAGTATGAGTATGGTTGAAAAAGCTATTTGATTGTGTGCACATGGAATTAGAAGATTGTGAAGAAATCCTCTTTATATTGGGAGGATGACCTACAGATAAGAAAACACTAAAGTAAACTTATTTTTTAGACAGATAGTTGAGTGGATTTCCTAACGATAGCTAGATCCTAGAAGTGAGAGCTTCCATGGGTGATATCAATCCACATGTTTTAAACCATTAAGTTTATAAACATAAAAGAAGGTACTTGCATCAATAATAATAAAAAGTTACTAAAATTGAATACAATAATACTTTCTAAAAAACATGCTATGAATTATTAAAATAGTGATTAAAATAATTAATACTATTGTTAGGGAGTTGGGGTATGCTTCAAAAAATTAGAAAAAGGTCTATGAACATGTAGGAACGCAAAAAATTAGGTTTGGTTGAAGGTAAATGGGTGAGAATAACTTGCTAGTTTTTACTACCACAATGACCATCGATGGTTGGGATGACCATTGGCAGTTAGGGTGACCATTGATGGTCAAGGTAACCATTGGTGGTTAGACAGATTATTGATGGTTGAGTCTACTATTGATGGTTATTATGTATAGATTTTGGTTGGTAAAAGTGTTGATTGACAAGATCCAAAAGATGGATTTTGCAAGGTGGGTAAGACTTAGGTTGATTTTGAAATGAAAATAAAGAAAATGAATACTAAAAAACAAGTACTTATCTTATCAGAAGTCAATTGGGTGGATGGTTGAGGTAGTTAACCTATTGGTAGAATCTAGTTTCTCTTTGGTAGAGTAACAATACCTATGAGCTTGGTGGAGAGGCAATGACAAAATGAATCTATGACATGGTAGTTAGTCGATTGGATTGTTGATAATGATTGACATGAAAAAATAAACTCTTAGATGCACAAATCTCTTTATAATGATTGCATATTCTGTATATGAGTTTCACCTTCTGGATCTTCTCTTCTTAGAGGCAAGGCAAGGGAGCCACAAAAATGCATGAACTGGGCCTCATAATTATAAATCACTCATGCAATGGATTATAATAGGATTTAGATGAGTTATTTTTAGAAAATCAAGGTGGGTAGTTTGCATGCTCTTGGTTAAAGAGGTAGACCCTGATTGTCGATGGTCAGGGTGACCATCGACGATCAAGGGTAAAGGGTAAAAAGGGATAAAAGGTTAGGTTGAGTCAGTTTAGGCAAAGTAACTATGGGTAAGCTCTATTAGGGGTTAGAGTGTTAATTTGGTCCTAAGAGGGTCAAGGGGTATTTTAAAAATCAAAATCATGGTGTGCAGATTTTGATGTCTATAATAGGTGTTTGTTTCTTGCCTATATATTAGGCTTTTTATGGATTGAATAATATCATGTATTCTTTTGGATTTCTCTGTACAAAATTTTATGGTAATCAGAGCTAATGGTTAGTGAATTTGGGAGGAATATTTCTCTATGAAAACATCTTATTAGGGAGGGAGAATACCTAGTAGAGACTGTTTGAGAAGTAACCTCAATTTGCCAAGAGTGGAGAGACGTGAGAGAGAGAAAATCAAATTTTCAATCATCATGACCAACCAAAAAGCTAAAAAGCTAGACATGACACTGGAGAAGGTCTATAGAGGTAGATTAAGGAGAAATTAGAAGAGAGAAGGGAGGCTCAACCTCTATTTATTTTTTTCTCCATTTCCTCCTCTCACACAGGTCATACAACACCATAGGGTGCCCAGGTGGTGAAAAATTCATTTTTTAATTATTTTTGCTAGTTCTTAGCTCTAGTGGTTTTTTACGGACAAGAGAGGAAGACATGAACTGTTAGAAGTGAATTTGGTTCAAAATTCAACTTGGAATTAGTCTTTAAAGTTTTCCTAGTAGGTCATTTCTCTATAAATGCACAGGTTCATGATTATTAACTTATTTATTTATAAAAAATTTTAGCCAATGTTTTTAAATAGCCAATCTGATTTTAAGGAAGAATTATGACTTAAATCATAATTAGAAAAAACAATTCCTTTAAAAACCTTAGAAAACTTTATTTTTGCCTCAACTTGCCCAAAAAATAGTACAGTTAATTCCCTAAAAGGAGAACCGTAGGTTAGAATTGCCTAAAATTTTTCCATGATTTAAAAAAATTTGTCCTTATCCACATGAAAAATTAATTTTTGAAATTAGAGTTTTAGATCTCTTGATTTAATTATTTTTTTCTATTTTTTGGTGTTTTTAAAGATGGAAAGTTTAAAATTTCTCAAATTGTCTTGAGTTTGTTGCTGAAAAATGTAAGTTTTGAACAGTTTATGTTTTGAGTCAATAGGTAGGTGTAATTTTATTTAAATTCATTGTATTTTTTTATTATTTATATATTTTTTTAAAATTAGGTCAAAATGGCTAGTTTACAACACCTCTTATTGCCAAATTCACAAAAATTGATAGGCAAGAATTACAGTATATGGAGTCATAAGGTTTTGATGGTATGTGAATATTAGAATCTTGATCAAATAGTGCTTGGTAAAGAGTAAATTCCTACCACTGTTAATGATGACTATGATAAACATCATCATGAGGCACTTATGTTGTTAAAACTATCAGTAGCAGATAATCTAATCTCAGAGATCAGAAATGCAACTAGTGCATCAGTTTTATGAATTAGTCTTACTTCTAAATATCAGGTTTCTAAATTTGGTAGGATATTGTATTTGAATAATTTATTGTTTTCCACTAAGATGTAGGAAGGTGGCCTCATTTTTTTATTTTTATTACAGATAAAGGATAATAATGACTAGTTGAAGGTTGTGTAGAAGCCTATTGATGAGCAAGATTTGATTGCTCTGGTTATGCAAAACCTTCCACCTTAATTTGGTCATTTATGGAGTCCTTACACATGATTTTTGAGATGTAGACTTTGGACTTTGAATCATTGTCCACATTTCTATTGTAGAAGGAAAGACAATAGGAGTAGGGAGTTTTGTATACATCTACTTATATAGAGAGTGATTTTGTAGAAAAGGCAAAAGAGAAATGGAAATGGTTGGTACACAAAGATTCTTCAAAAAATAACGTGATTGATTCCAATAAAACCAAGTAGAAATTTTTTTATTGCAAGTAACCAGGTCATTTTAAGAAAGATTGTAGAAAAATAAAAAATTACTTGGCTAATTCAAACAATCTATCTAGCAATGCTAACATTATCAAAGAAGCAAAAGAAGTATCTACTAAATTTTATTTTTCAGCAACACATGACCAATCAAGTGAGTCATGAAGTTGGTATTTTGACTCAGGAGCTTCATGACACTACACGTGTCACTTTGATTGGAATGTAACATTCATTGAGGATAATAGTAGTAATGAAACTATTTCCTTAGGTGATGGATGGACACATGACATTAAGGGTTGTGGAGATGTACAAATAATTTTAAACAATGAATACAAATATACATTTACTAATGTCAGATATATACCAAATATGAATACAAATCTATTGTCCATTAGTGAAATTACCAAAAATAAACAATTTGTAGTTAAGTCTGAGGGAAATAAATGTAATGTCACTACTCTCAATGATAAACCTTTTGTTGTCAGTATAAGGGAAAGGGGTTTGTATAAACTTGTAGATCCTAAATCAGTAGAAAAAATTGCTTTAACAATAGTTGAGTAGTTTAACACTCTCTAACATCAGAGGTATGGTCATTTGAGTTACCAGTATTTAAGCATTTTGAGTAAAAATAAAATGGTACATGAACTCCCATATATTCAAGAAAATCAAAATGTTTGTGAAGGGTGTTAGCTGGGTAAATAGATCAACCAACTATTTCTTACTATTAAAGCATGAAAGGTAGAATGTGTGTTAAATTTGGTACATGCAAATATTAATGGTCCTATGAAAACTAACATTGTATTAGGTGCCCTTTATTTATTGTTAATGGTTGATGATTTCTCTCAAAAAATGTGGGTGTATTTTCTTAAGAAGTCAAAGTGTTTTGCGAACTTTGTTGCATGAAAAACATTGGTTGAGAAACACACAAGTAAAAAGGTCAAGAATTTTAGGTCAAACAATGGTGGAGAATTTGTCTCCAAACAATTCAATGCATACTGCATAAAGGAAGGTATACACAGGTAGTATACCACTCCTTACAGTCCTAATAGAGTGGAGTAGTGTAAAGGAAGAATAGGACTATTATGAAGATGGCATGGTATATGGGGTAAAGTATGCATATACCTTTTCAGTACTGGGAAAAAGTTGTTAACACTGCATTGTTCATCTTGAACAAGAGTCCTTGTAAAGTTGTACAAGATATTACTCCAAAAGAATCATGGTCAGGTAGAAAACCTGAAGTAAGTTATTTTTGAATTTTTGGTAGTATTGCTTTTACATTAATTCCTAAAGTGAAAAGAAGTGGTTTAGATGCAAAGAGTAAAAAGTACATGTTTGTAGACTATAGTGACAATAATAAAGCATATAGGTTACTAGATATCTCTTCAAATCAAGTAATTATGAATAGAGATATCAAAATAGATGAGAAAATTCCCTACTTCTTAAAAGATCATAAACCTATAGATACTAGTAATCTTTGGATTCTTATAAATGAATGTGAATCAAGTAATAGTACTAAAATGGAATATGACTTAAAAAGGCAAACACTAGAACAGTCTAGCTCTATGTTTGGTCCTAGTGAAATAATATGTGTTTCCACAAGTCAATACAAATGGATAAAATGGTACTATAGCACAATGCAAGATATTCAACAAGAGGATATTCTAATTTATTTGGAAGGTAGATCCACACCTTCATTATTTGTTGTTGGTAACATCCTAAATGGGAATATGGTTCTAATGCATTTGACATCACCTTCCAATTCTAATCTAGTCAAATATTGGACCAATAACAAGGCATTCTGATCAATTTGAGTAATTTGTGCACAAAGTGCTTAATCACGCTTAAGAGCTAATTAACCCAAATAAAAGCATAATAAAAAATTAATTGGAAACTTATTGAATACTTGTTAATTCCTTAATTTTTAGTTGTGTTTATCATTTTATTTTATTAACTAAGCTCTCCCTAGTGTCTAGGGCTAGAGATGTTATGTTATTAGTCTGTTTATTTCATTTTGTTTTTATTTTAGAACTAACACCATACTAACGATCCTCTCTTGAGTCAAATTATTAGATAACAGCTTGTATGTGTATGACATGTTAGTTGCGGGAAAGAACATAAAACATATTCATATGCTCAAGAAACAACTTAGTGAATCCTTTTCTATGAAGGATTTGGGTGCAGCAAAGTAAATCCTTGATATGAGGATTACTCATGATAGGAAGGAGAGGAAGTTGGTTTTATCCCAATCAGAGTATGTGAAGAAAGTCTTGGAAAGGTTTAGCATGTTGGATGCTAAATCTGTTGATACTCCTTTGGCATGCCATTTTAGATTATCAAAGTAGTGTCCCAAGATAGAGGTTGAAAAGCTTAAAATGTCCAAGCTACCTTAGTTATTAGCAGTTGAAAGCTTGATGTATGCCATGGTTTGTACTATGCTAGATATTTCCCAAGTAGTGGGACTTATGAGCAGGTATATGAGTGATCCTTGTTATGAGCATTGATAAGCAGTGAAATGGATTCTTCAATATTTGAGAAGAACTATTGATGTTGAATTATGTTATGGTAGATCAGATACCACATTGCGTGGTAATGTGGGCATAGATATGGTAAGGGATATTGATAATAGGAGGAGTATGACAAGATATATATTTATTGTTGGAGATACAATGGTTAGTTAAATTTTTAGGATACAGAAGGTTGTGTCTTTGTTAACCATAGAAGTAGAGTATGTTGCTACCATAGAGGCTAGCAAGGAGATGATTTGGTTACATGAGTTGTTTCGAGAGTTAGGGCATGAGTAGGAAGTTGGGAGACTCTACAGTGATAGTCATAGTGCTATTCATTTGGAAAATAACTCTACTTTCCACTCAAGGATAAAACATATTTAGTTATGTTATCACTTCATCAGGATAGCTTTGGAGGAGAACTTGGTAAAGATGGAGAAGATTCATACTAGCTAGAATCCTACGGATATGATGACCAAGGTGGTCACATTGCACAAGTTAAGACTATGTTCATATTTGGTTGGTCTTAGTGATTATAGAGCAATGATATATTCTATTCAGGAGAAAAGGTCCCCAAGTGGGAGATTATTGAGTGTGGATCCCTTTGGGGACTTCATAAGACCATGATGGTATATTTTGGGGGATTAGAGAGCTCCAAGGATGTGGGGAGCACATTTTTCATTTACTCCTCATGTGGGTGAATATTATTAAATGTATATTTAATAATGTTTATGTTGACTTCCATGCTTGTTGGAAGTGGGATTAATTTCCTTATTTTCTAGGGAATTAATTATTTATTAAATTGATTTCCATAGGAGAAAATTATTAAATGATATATTTAATAATTTATATGATGCATTAGGAGGAGAAAATTATTAAATGTTTCATTTAATAATTTCCTTGATATATTATGGGAGTGGGTTGGACTTCCTCATTAGATGTTGTGCCATTTAGAGAGGAATGGTGTGTTTCTTCTCATGGGCCTTTTGGATATGCTTGGTGTAGTGGCATATGGAATGCTTCATAGGTGGATAAGGCTTGTCTTGATGAAGATGGTGAGGTTCTCCTTGGAGGATGGATTTCTACATCATTTGTTATTTATATAGGGTGTGGGGTGACCTTTTAGAGGTTGCTGATAATTTTGTAGGTGTGGCTTTTGAGAGATAGAGTTAAAGTGTAGGTGTTTTGCAAAGTGCAGGTGTTCATTTATAGGGTGTGGTATAGCATCTTGTGAGATATAGTATTGTTCAACAATTTCTATAGGATATTTTTCTATCTCTATGAGGGTTCATTGTAATCTTGTTTCATATTACTATTTTATATTGAGGACTTTCTTGGTGGATGTATCCTACATTGGGTGAACCACGGTACATATGTGTTATGGTTTTATTGATATTTTTGTTCTCTCCATTTATGATTTCATTTAAACTATGATTGAAGGAATTATTTTTGCATAATTGAATTTGATTTTCACACATTTAAAATCTGGGTTTGTGATTTTATGGTGGATTAAATCAGGTCTATATTCACTTAATTCCTAACAGATTTTTAATGTTTTCTTCTATTTTCAACTTCACTTTTCTCCTCCAACCGAAAATAAACTCCATGAAACCAAAAATTTTCATAGACTCCATTGATGGAGGTCTCAAGCTTGAGCCATCCTCAACCAACTACCTTGAAACCTATTCCCAAGACCATTTGGCACCATAAAAACCACCTATAGACCTACATAATACTTAAATACATCCATATAATTCATATGAGGAAGAAAATAAAAATTTAGACAACATTCAAGCCCTGTAACAATGGTGAAAATCACCATTAAACTTGCAACAATTCATAAAATATAAAAAAACTTGAGTTTTTAACCTTTCAACTCAACTAGGCACCCTTGAAACCCTTTTGAAAATATCCAAGTTACATATAATTATTTTTTAGGTTCCATTAGGCCTCTTCCATGGCTTTATACCATTTCTCTCTTTGAAGACCTCTAAAAATAAACACTTTTAAACCATTTTAGGCCTCTTAGGCACCCAAACGTGCCAAATTCTTCTGTAAATTAGGCTAGAAAAGATATTTAGGGAGTAATCTACACATTCCATGTGGATTCCAAGCATTCCTAGGCTATTTTATGGACCTATGAGTCTAAAAACCTAATATTGGTAAAAAAAAGCTCCTTTAACAACCTAAACAAGCTCGCCTTCAATATGATTTTTCATAAAATGTAGACTCCCATTTCACCACTTCTTGTCATGGATATTTATTCCATATACACCTTCAACATCCCTTAAAATTTTGGGCTCACATGTAGAATGGATAAAAATATACATACATAAAGATAATTTCCTGTAGGGTTTGTAAGCATTCTGGACATGCTTACGCTCTTGGCGATTGTTCATAAAACTCAAGACCTTAACCAGCCTTAATACATAATTAATTTCAATTAAATAGGTTCACTCAAAACATAATAAAATCATTTATCCTAACTCCTCATGGTGTGAAAGATACAAGCATCTAAAGAGGGGTTAAAATTGGGTATCTTAGGCCTAAAAAACACAAATTTGTCCAAAGGACCAATTTGACATTCCCATTGATATTATTTGATTTAAAACACCTTCATGGAACCTATAACATATCATATAACCTATTTATGAAGTCACCTTGTATTGAAAGGTCTAAGAGTGCCTTTTGGTGCTATAGGCCTTCAAATGAGCTTTAAGGCCTAATTGGCCAAATATTAGTATTGGAGTTATTGGACATATGTAGGATGATATGAGTTTTAAAAAAAAAATTATATGTTCATTACCTGATTCAACTTGTATTCTCCTCTTCAAATGATCAAAAATCCAACTTTGCTCTTTATGCCTTTGAGACTGCCTGTGGGGATTCTAGCTTGCATGTTGGGTTTACATGGAGTTTGGAATGTGAACACTATATATATGTTTTTAATAGGATTAAAATATTATCCTTATTCTTTTTAAATACTTTCATATTCTTGAAACCCATTTTTATACCTAAAACCTCCAAGAAGCATGCATGCACCAATGGTAACTGTTATGAGACATGGAGGGGAATGTGCATAAATGGTGGGAACTTACACTTGTCACATGAAATTAAAAATATTATTTATATTTATTTTATGTAATTATGACAAATACTACCAATTTTCATGATTGGAGGATGCATACTTTGTCCTGAAGACAAATTTTACCAAAATTTAACTTGAGCTACCTACATGCTTCCTCCATGCCTAAACTTGTCTTTCCTCTAAACATTTCTTGAAAACTTGAATTTTATCAACTAAATATGTAATATTATGTTTTAAACATCATATTATACCTTTTAAAGACCTCTTCAAGGCCTAAAATCCTCATTATCACTCAAAATTGACAAAAGCATCATTTGGTCTTTAATGGATGCCTATTGACTACAAGAGGTCTATGTAAGAATAGTGGGTATTTTAACCTTTTTTAAGACCTTTAAGATGAAATTGTACTATTTTATGGATCATTTATACTATTTTTACAAATTTCATGCTTTTAATTAATGTGTAGATGCCCAAAATGGTCAATTCCTCCAAGGCAGGCACCAATGTTGACTATGATTAAATATGGGGTTGACTGTACTAAAATGGTGAATAGTTAAAATTATCAAAAAACCTCAAAAATATTTTAAATATTTATATTATGTCATAATTATTCTCTCCACCAAATTACATGATTAGACCATGCATATTTTGGCCTATAGGCCTATTTTACCAAAAACTAGTGATATGTTGCCTGCTTGGTCAAATTTTAAAACTAAGTTTTCTTCATTTTTGCCTTTTTTTGTGCCTTAGAATGATGAGTTTTATTTTAAATTCTCATTAAAATTCTTCTTCCATTATTTCACCCTTCATTACTCAACATTCACCCTCATGCAACTCATGTATCACTTAAGCTCCTTTAAGAACCTCATTTTGACTGTATACAAACAGCGATGTAGGTGATGGCTATGAGGTGCAAGACTATATATTGTATTGTTTAAATTAATCTATAATAAATATATACGCCATCTCATCTCCACATATTCTCATGAAACATTCATACCATGAGACTACACCATGGATCACCTTGCTTGAACTACTCTTTGCCCTCTTGAAGATAGGCCTGCTGTCCCAAATGGTTGTAGGTGTGATTCTTGGTAGAGAGTGTAACTAAGTCTGATTACTATTATCCCCTCTAAGTTAATTCTTCTTAATTAATTCCTTTTGGATACTATGTCTTCCTTCACACTATGCAACCATGACATCACTTATAAAGATAAAAATCTACTTCAAACCACTTGACATCAACCCTATGCTAGTTGAAGGAAAACATGATTATGATGGTTGTAGAAGATGTTTAAAATTTTGAGACTGAATGCGTTAAAATATTTAAGAGTCCTTACTATCATGATTTGATCTATCCCATATTTGGAGAGTTATAAAACCAATCCAATATTGGTTTTCAATATGGTGTGATATTTCATCGTAGAGAGCTTTTTTAAAAAGGGATTATATCCTCCTGCCAGTGTATAAGAAATAAATCTCCAAGGTGATGTCTTTGATGTAGGTGTGATTCAAGTAGCTTGGAAGAGTTTAATTATATAATATACCTTCCTCACTATCTCCTTATTAGGCACTCTTCTTTAGGTCTTAGGTATCAAATCTTGATATAAGTATCATAAACTCAATATTCTAACATAGATGGTCTTAAATTATTAAATCACACTAGGTTTGACCTAATTCAACTACCCAAATTCCCTACAACTCCCACTTCCACATACAAATCTCACCATGACCTCTCTAGGCTAGTGGCCCTTTTCTTAACATTTTCGCCTTGTTTTAGGAATCTACAGGTCTTCTTGACCAAGTAAAACCTTCTTTGTCCACTATTTATCTCAATGCTTGTTCTCAAGAAGATTCCCATTTCTAGCCCTTGTGCAAGTACATAATCCCTTGTAATGGTCGTGCCAATTAAGCCTATTTGTGTAAAAATCTACTTGATTTGACCAACCATAGAGCCCTCGTACAATCCAAACATCTTTTTGGGCACCCTTTCCACCTTACAACTTGTTACAAAGTTTCATCTCTCAAATCCATGAGCATCATTACATTCTCATTACACCCTTGCATTATATTAGGTCTCCAAGCCTAACTATAACACAGCTAAAATTATCAATTCAATGTCGTACATACCTAAAAACACTTTAGTACTTTTAAAAATTCTCCAATCCACTAGAATACCAAGTTTTGGCCATTTTCAAGGGTTCAAACTCGAGAGATGAGGGTTTTTCTCTAGAAACCCTAGCCTAGGTTTATGTAGGCCTATTGGCTAGTCGAGAGCACTCTAAATTCATTTTCTTGAGTTTGAGATAATCTCAAAAGGATATAAGACCATATCTAAGTCTATCCCAACATTATACACCTCCTCTAATAGGTTAGAACTCCCAAATCACCTTGCTAATGTTGCTAAAGACCAAAATATAGAGGAATGTGCATTTCCTTTTGACTGTGCAGGGGTTTTAATGAGGTGTGAGACCTCTCTCTTTATTTGATTACCATGGTGAACTAATTAAGACCTATATAAGTTCTATATCACTCCATTTACCTTTACAAATGTATTGATGGACCTCATCCCACCCCAATGCCCTCCTATCCTTCACAAGTGACTATTTCCTATGGTCCTGCCTCCATTGATCATCTTTAAAACTTGAAACACAATCCTTACATATATGAAAACCAATCCCTTCATTGGTTTTCAATATAATAATTATGTCCACCTTGGTTACATTGTGATAACTCCACTCTCTCTATACCATTATCTGATCCCTCCAAGAAGATGGTTGTAGGTGTTAATTTGAGATGGGATTATTGTATTTATCTTTCATAGTCTATAATAGAATTATTAGACCTCTATTAAGCCCACTTCTCACCTTAAATATTCCAAACCATCATGGAACTACTCAAGATGAACCATTATCCATATCTATATGCACATTAGCTTGAAGGATGGACTGTGCTCCATGAGGGCTATAGGTGGAAGCTTTTGATGTATGACTATAACACTAGGTGTATTTATATCCCTTATCAGTATGATCTTGATCCCACAAACCTTGCATGCTCATGAAATCTCTTGTTAGACCATTATTCCTTACCCCTTTTTTACCAATTTGAAGGTCCTTTAACTATGTTTTAAGCATAATTTTAGGTTACTTTTGACTACATTTTGATTGTAAGATAGTACTTAGAGTCATCCTGATGTCTTATCTTATATCAATCATTTATTACTCATGACCAATTCAAGACCAAGAGACTTATATGCACCATTGTGCTCTCAATATCACTTTCCAACTTAAACGAGGGTTTGAACTTTAAGAGACTATAGGTGTACCTCTCTGTTTATGAACATATAGAGTTTTCATGAATCATAAGAACCTTCCTTTGACAAGATCTTGGTACTAATATCTACTAACTTCTCCTTGGATCACCATGCCTACTTCATTCCATTACATCAACATGTAATTGACTATGTTTGACCTTTACTTGACTATACTTTCTTGCAGGTGTATGTACAGACTGTGTGGAGTTTAGAAATGCTTTTATAAGATAGATCAATACATAAAAATATAGGAAAATTGTTTGAAACCTTTAAAACACTTTTAAATATTGCTACCTACTTGGCTATAGGTTATCAAATTGGGTTGGCTATAGGTGTTCCCATACGTGATTGTAGGTAGTCTTTTCTTTGAGGTTCTTGATTGTATAAGGATTCCAAACCAACTTTAATTCATGTTGTTCCTACCAATTATCTTCAAAGAACTTGATGCTAAAAAATGTCCACCTTCATGCTTTGACTTGGTGGCTCAATCTTACACTCCCAAAAGACCTCTACTCAGTTTTAGGTGGTGATTAGTTTTAAACATGTCCAAATTATTTTGGTTACCTTAGATTGCCTTTGTTATAAAATATCATGTACATCACTTTTGAGGACTATCCCTATCATATCTATCCACCATTCATTTCTCATAGACATGCCTTTCTAACTCATATACTTGACTGTCATTTATGACTGTAGGATGTTTTGTATGGACTAAGCTAAAACTAGACCTTGAAAAGGTCTCAAAACCTTGTTAGTGAACCTATCTATTATCAATTATAAATTTCCAAGATTAATTCAATCTCCATCATATGACAACCCTTCCTTTAGTGTTCTTAATACAACCTCCTCTTGAAACAAGGCTTGATCATAGGTGTATTGGTTGTATGCTATTTTTTTGAGACTATAGGTAAGGTCTCTTGTCCGTGAATGCTTCATCTTCATGCTTGTGATGGTTTATAATCAAACCTTGGATCTTTATGGATATAAAACCATGGAATTTATATGGGTGGAAAGGTGGTGAGGTGAATGGAGAATTAGTTACCTAAATGAGGGTGGAACAAAGCTTGAATAGTGAGAATGGTAGTGGTATGACAGTGGTAATGGAGATGAACAAAATGGAGGTAGAAAGGAGCATTGGGAGAATGTTAAGAGCATCTTGAAGAGTTATATGAAAACACAAACATACCCTCCACCACATATATAGTTTTGAGGCCTTTGAAGAATGATAAGGAGCTAAATTTGAAAACTAGTACTATGATAAGAACCTTGAAAAATGTTAAATGACCTTAATATTTGCTAATAAGGGTTTTTGCAAGTTATTCCTTGATCAAAGTAAGATTTTCATGATGTATCTCTCCATATTTATTGGAATTTTGAAAATAATTATGCCCTCATCACTTGGTGCTCATTAATTACACTCAAATTAACCTCTTGAAACTACTCATTACCTCCTTTCACTCTAAGACATGACAAAGATTGATGTAGATGGTGTTTTTCCATACAAGACTAGTCCTCATTTGACCTATCAATGATTTTATGAACTAATAAGTATTGATGAGAAAATATCACTTGACTAAGTTTATGTGGCATAAGGAGGATGAGGTCCATTAACCCTCTAACCCAGGGTTTTCTCTAAAACTGATTGAATGAACCTAGGGATAATAAGGAAAATAGGTTTTGTGCCATAAATATCTTCTTGATAGGATTTACATGATGAAAATAATTTTAATATTTCATAGTTGACCCTAAAATGATTCCCATAAAACCATACCTTCTCATTTAATTCTTAAGTGAGGCAACAAAATAAAACTTGGACCTTGTCTGGATGAGTGTGCCATCTAGACACCCCTGAACTGTTAATGATTATTCATAAATTTGGTTAGATAAACTAGACCACCAATGCCAAAAATTTGAAGGCCATTATGTTCCATATAACTTACCAAAATATTCTATCCCAACTCTCTCTCTCATGATCATACTGAATGAAAACTTAAGGCTATCCTAGAGTTGTCCAAGAATACACAAAATGACTTTTACTTAGCCTAAAAAATCATAAGAATACCTATGAAATAAAACACTTTGGAAAGATTTTTTATGCTATAAATTAGCTTTATTTCCTTCTAGAAACCTTCTAAAATGCTTGGGCCTCCATTACTGGTAGAAATCATGTTTCATGCCTAGTTTGCAACTAATAGGTTTTCCTCACCCCTACTAGTTCTTATTCTTGAATTTGATTTTATAGGCCTAAGAGAGGATATTAATTATACCATGTATTATTAAATATGATATTTAATCCCTTTTATTAAGTAAAACCTTCAAACCCCTATTCTGCCAAAGCTCTAAAAGGCTCCAAAATGCATCCTTTTGCTCCCAAACTCCTCTCCAACACTCCAAATGACTTGAAATGGACTTGAACATGTATAAATAGGTAAAAAATTCCATAAGGATGTGGGGGGAAGTAAAAACCAATTTGACTTCCTTAAAAATTTACTTTTTCACTTGAATTTTCTATTTTGAGGATCCTTAAATCATCTAATGCACTTTTGGGGGTCTTTTGGGCATAATAGCTTCTCTAGATCTCATTTTTGACCCATTAGAATATATTAGACCTTTTGAAAACCTATTTAATTCCCTTTAATTATTTAACACCATGGAAACTTGTTGAATCCGTCATTGTAATTCAAGACCCATTTTTAAGCCTTTTCCTCAAAATCTCCAAATTGACCTTAAAACATGCTTAAAGTGTTTCAAAAGCTTGAAATGGAATGTGGTATGGTCATGATGTTTATATTCTCATTCCACCATTGGATCACCCACTTAAAAATAACTCTGCTCAACTTCTCACACCACTAAGACCTCCCAAGATATTACACTACATCATTAAGTTAAGACTAGAATGGGACTAGTCATAGGGGTGGAAGGTTACTAAATGGTCCAAGAGAGTGGCATAATCCATATAGGATAAAGTTTAGTATTTATGCCAATTTTGGACAATAGGTACCTTGAGTGATAGATGTGTGATCTATACTCCATGGTTGTTCTACTCTAGGTAGGGTCCCACTAGGTAGAGCTCAGTTAGAGTAATGTAGTGAAGGCACATGTACCAATCTCCAAAGTCCTACACTCTATAGGTGATCCTAATCCTCCATAGGTAGATCATCTACCTCTTTGGCCAACCATGATGGGACTCTCTCTTGATTGGTCACCTTGCATGTTCTATCTCTCTATGTTAGCTGATCCCTCACCTATGAATGCTCTCCCTCCTCTGGTACATTAACTCCTTCACGTGTCTTCAAAACTGAGTAATAGGAAAATGGATTAGTGTCACTAGCCATGAAATAGATAAACCAATTAAAAATAAGTGTTTTAAGATTTTTTTTTATCTCATCCTCTCTCTAACCTATTATGGGTCTTCTCGAGCTTTCTTGGGCTCCTCGAGTCCTACACTGGGGCCTTTCTAACCTAGGCCATAGCTTTATGGGAAAAGCCACATCTTGGTAGTAGCCCAAGACCTATCCCCCATGGCTTGTAAGTGTCCTGGGCCATGGCTTTGCCCATCAAGGCTACGGCTTGGGGAGTAACCCTTTGGGAAGCTCTAAGGCTCCCCATTTCTCTCTCATGGGACCACCATTTGACTTTCTATCTCTTTTGATGCATCCCCCTTGGTATCCTAGTCATTTTGACTACTTATTCCATTAAATTCATTCAATGAATAATTAAAAATCAATAAAATTGTTTTTGGACCTCTCAAACCCCAAAAATTAACAAAATTTGACAAAATTTTGATCAAAGGACTTACCTGAACCATCCTATGTGCATGTAGTGTATTCCCATGTCCTCATTTGCTCCGCTTGGGCTTTGGTGGCTAGAAGGATCTCCTCAATCACTCTAAGAGTTAAAATGATTTAATTTTCACTCTTTTTTCCTCTTCTTTGCCCTTTTTCTTGCTTTTTGTGGACCCTTTTTAGGTGTTTTACGCATTTTTACATTTCATATCATAGAACCTCTGTATTAAGGGTTTTGGCCCATTTTGAGCACATTGGAAGCTCTATTTTTTAATATAAGGCTTCTTTGGGCCTATTATAGCCCTAATTTGGTCCCTAAGACCCCTTCAGGTCCCTACTGACCTCTCAAGCCTGTGCCCTACCATATGGGCACCCAGGGATAGAAGTTGCTTATCATGCTTCTTTTAGTTAGTCATTTCTATGATTTTCTTCAATTGATCCATTCTAACTCTTATTTTCTCTTTTTCACCATGGTTATAGGTAGGGTCATTAGCTAGTTACAATATTTCAAGACTTGCTCTAATCTTACAGACTAGTCTTCATCTTCTTTGAACTTCCCCCCACTTTCCCTTGGCACCTCTTATTGTGGCTAGCATTGGTCAACTTCTTTGTTTGAGACTTGGTTTCATTATTGGTTTCCCTTGTGAAACTTACTTATCCTACCTTGCTTTGAGATCATCACCTTTCCATAGTTTCTATCCCTACATCCTTGACCCCCATTATGGTGCACCTCTCAGTGGTAATTCACACAAATGGTGGTAGTCAGGGCAACCCAAGACCTACTACCATAAATTAGGTTATCAATGATCCATGGGGCCATGAGCTTGTTATAGTTAATTTATTCCTTACCATTGAGATGAATATTTTTTTTGAGTATCACACAATCATTGGTACCTTGATTGATGCCCATGGGTTAGGCACATGTTATATGTAGTTATTATCTAACTCAATCTTAGTTATGTCTCAACTCATCAGTGCCTATTCCATCCTCAGCTTTGAGTTGTTCCCCCTCTTCTAGGTGGCATGAAATTTTCTCTCCTCCTTTGAAGACATCCAAATCACCCATATCCCTCATAAGGACAACACTAGGGCTGGCACCTTAGTGAATATCATTCTAGATTGTATGATTTGATTTGATATCATTTGTGTCCCTTCTTCATAGGATTTAGAGGTGGAGTTAGATTTGGATTACGTAGAATTTTCACTCTCACCTATGGATCATGCCATTGAATTCTTCCACCACCATCCTCATTTGGTAAGTATAGGTAATGTTCTCTTTTATCTTTCTAGTTCTTACTTTCCTTTACTTTTATGTGGCTTCTAAGTACTGCATATCACTCCTTGTTTATTTAAACATCAACTATTTGTACCTAAAGGGCATATGTAATCATACTTCCTATGACCCTACTCCTCCTTATGATTACACATTAGTTCACATGAAAAATAACAACCCTAGTTATCCTACTTCGAGACATTTTTTACTCGCATGAACTTCTATCGTGTCATACATCCATCCCTTACACATCCTTACCACCTTATTACCCTTTTACGCACTACATAAGCATTCTAGATGCCTCTCAAGGCCCTTTTAGAGGCCTGTTAACCACCCAAAGTGGCTATTTGACCCATTTCATGGTTTAGGGAGGAAATTTGGCACCTAGGACACATGTTTCCTTCACAAAATTCATGGCCTAGGCCATGACTGAGGCATAACATGCAAAAAAGGCCCCAGTTTAGCCCAAATGGCTACTTTTTAGCCTTTAGCAAATTAGGTTTGCTTATATGATGCTTCCTCATTCATTTTCCTCCCTCTTTCTTACATTTTTTCTCTAATATTCCCACTTGATCATCACACTCAGAACTTGGCTACCTTCTTGAATCTCACCTAGTTCATTCTTGACACACTCAACTTTCATTGTGATAGGGGATGACCTACTATTATGTAGCTTATCTTGGTGATTCACATTGCTCTCTTTATTTTTCATGAAGATTTTAGTGTCTTCCATCCACTTCAAGACTCTATTACACATGTTCTTATGCTCCTTGCATTAGCTCTCTCACAGTTGGTAACTTCTCCTTCACCTCTTCCATGACTTTTGGCTCCTGGTTTGGACTCAACTTACACACAGCTTGATCCTCCTCCTTTATTAATTCCTAGCTTGGATAATCGGTTGGTATAAAGTATACACACTTATTTTGAGTTTGATATGAGGGAACTTTACTATGAAAAGTGAAATTTCTATTTGTTTTTAGTAGTATATATGCTAGGTTTTGATTGTTTTAGTGATTTAGCTTATTTAGGGCATTATCTAGATAGTTTCTAAAGTTTTATGCATTTGTATGTGGTTAAGAACATCTTTAATTTATTAAAATATATTCTCTTACATGTCATGCTTACTTTGGAAACATCTCTCATTGCATAGTAGAATTTTGAATGCTCAAAACAATCTATACAATTTACATAAATAATTTCTTCTCTTGCTAAACTAGAAAATTGCATTATTAGTAAACAATAGTGTTGAAAGTAAAGAGTTCGCTCAAACTTAGATTAGGCATGATCTTTCACCCTTTCTTTAAAACATCTTTACTTCCTAAAACATCTTTCATTTGTCTTAAAGGTGCCTCTTCTTCTAAGCTTACATATTACTTTTTAGATCTCTTTATTCAACATTGTTATTTCCACAATTTGTATGAAAATAGTTTTATAGTCTTAGATAGTTGCTTTACTATGGTTATAACCATTAGAGATACCTTCATCCTTTGTGTGCTTGATCATGTTATCCTTAACCTAGTTTACAATTCTATCTATAGCTTCATACAAGCTAGCAAACTGGATAGCCACTATAGATCTCTAGTAGCCCATAGAAACCTTAAGCCTTATAGGCATCTAGTTATTTGTTTAATTACGTTGTGTACCCCTTACCAAACACTAGTCGCTCCATTTAGATTGTTGGAGCTATAAAGTCCTTGAAGGAAATGGTAAATAATATGCTACACTTTAAATCTTTTGCTTCTCAATATTGGGCCAAGGCCATTAACTCCACTTGCTATATCTAGAACTGGGTTCCTCATAAAACATTGAAAGTATTTACTCCTTTTGAAACATGGATTGGTTGAAAACTCAAAATTAATAACTTTAGAATGCTTAGATCTCTTGTTATGGGTCACATTCCTAAGAAGAAATGTAAGGCAATGGAACCTCAGAGTCAACCTTGCATATTCATTAGATATCATGAGAGTGTTAAGGGATACATGATTCTCCATCCCACCACTCATGAATTATTCATTAAGAGAAGTTTTCTTTTTCTAGAGGCTCCTTCAGACTCAACACTTGACACTTCTTCTTTCTTGGAGTCATTGAGATTTGATGAAAGCTTTGATGATTCAAATCTACTTAAGCAACTTCCTAATGATCCATATTCTTATTCTAGTTATGATAATGAGAATAGTGATGGGGAATCATCTCCTTCCTCTCTTAATTAATTTTTAGAGGATGATTAATCTCCTCTTGACTCTATGACTTCTAGTCCACTTTGGGCTAGACATACCCTACAAATTGGTGTACATTGGGTTGGATATCCATCAGACACCAGATATACATGTTCATAGTTCCAAAATTTCCCACATACATTCATTATATCTAATTATAATATGCAATCATATCATGAGGCAACTAGGACTCCTAAGTGGGATACTAATATGGAAGAGGAGTACGGTTCCTTACTTAGGAAAAACACTTGGGATGTGGTCCCTCTTCCTAAGGGAATAAAACTTGTTTGAATTAGATGGATCTATCCAACAAAATATACTGTAGATGTGTCTATAGGCAAGTTCAAAGCATATTTAGCTAAGAAATATTTTTATGAGGTACCTGGCATTGATTATCTTAAAACTTTTGCCCTAGTTTCCAAAATGAACTCAATTCAACTCACTCTTGTCATTGCTACATCACATTATTGGGATGTTCATCAGATGGATGTGAAGAGTGATTTTACTCACGATGACCTCAATTAAGATATATACATAGAGAAACCATAAATTTTTTTGGAATATTCTTCTTTCATTTTCAAACTTTGAAAATGTATATATGGCTTCAAATAAGCTCCTCAAGCTAGGTATGCCGAGATTGACTCCTTTCTTATTTCAATTGGGTTCACTATATGTCATTCTAAACCTAATGTCTATATTTTGTAGAAGGATGCCTCACTTTTAATTTTGGTTCTCTACATGGGTGACCTTTTGATCACAAGGAGTTTATCCTCCATTACAACAGTGAAGATTATTTTACCTAGCAGGTTCTCAATGACTAACTTGGGCTTGTTGCATTACTTCCTTGGGATCAAAATTTCTCAGTCTAACTTTGGGATCACTATTACACAATCCAAATATTCTCTTGATTTAATTTCATGGTTTAACATGGCCGACCATAATCCATCTCCAACTTACTTTCTATCTTGTGTGAATCTTGAGGTTGGATCTCCTTCTCTTTTGGTTAATGTTACCTTATCTCGACAACTTGTTGTTAGTCTCATTTATATTACTCACACTAGTCTTAACATTTCATATGCAATGGGCATGGTGTCTAGATTTATACAAGAACCATAAGAGCTACACTAGAAATTAGCTAAGTAGATTTTCCACTATATTCAAGGTACTCATAGTTTTAAGATTCATTATGGAGCAGGTACTGTTGTTGACTTGATTGGGTATACAAATTTAGATTGGGTTGGTGATATTTAGAATCACAAGTCTACTTTAGGCTACAATTTTTCCCTTGGTTTAGGACTAATTAGTTGGTCAAGCAAGAAATCCAATATTTTTCATTTATCTTAAGAAAATACATAATATATAGGAGTTATTAATGCTTTCACTAAGGCTATTTAGCTTCAAGGGCTTCTCACTGAGTTTGGTATCCAATTTTGACAACCAACATTAATTTTATATGATAATCAAATCACCATACATATTTAAAGGAAACCAATCCTCCATTAGTGGACCAAACATATTGATATTCACATGCATTTCATTCTGGAGCTTATTCAAGAGCAAGTCATTGATCTTTATTATTACCAGACTATAGATCAAATTATTGATATATAAACCAAACCTTTCACTGAGAGCAAGTATATTCATTTTTGGGCTCTTATTAAGGTTCAAGCAGATTCAACATCATCTTTTGTAGGGATTTTTAGTTTCTTCCTTATCTCTCTCTACTTCAAGGGGGAGGGGGCTGGAGGGGGGCTTCTCTCTATTATTTTGGTGGATTTTATATGTACTTGGGTACTTAATCAGGCCTTATCATCGAGACCTAATTCTTCTACCCACCTAAGATATGCTTAAGGGGGTGTTAGTATAGGTTTTTTTAATACCAATATATGGTTTTTCCTACACATGTTGTTTTGCTTACTTAGGTGTTGTAATAGGCCATTAGGAAAATATGGCTTAACCTATTTTTTATTTTTGAGTTATTTTTTATTCTCTATAAATGCACCTTTCCTAAAGTTATTTGGATAATGAAAATGCTAATACTCATAATTTAATCTTTGATTGTTGAAGACAAACTTTTTATTGTTCATGTTTGATTTTGATTCTACAACATGCTATCTCTTTTGAATATTTCATTTCACATGTTATAGAGATTTATCCATTCATGACTAGTTAGTTATTGATCCTTGATTGTGGCCTTCTCTAACAAAATTTCTCCCAATGAAGGGTTAACATCCTTAAATAAAAAAAACTTAGTGTGTAATACATCTTGATATTCTCATAACAACCAAACCCCCTCTGAGATTTGCTTCTATGTCTAATAATCACCTATGGTTATTTGGCCAACTAATTTGGATTTGGCTGTCAAGTGACAAGTTATCATCACACTCATTAAACACATTGGGACTTTTGCACGTTATGGAGAAAATATGTATTATACTAAATATAGACTGTTAAATTAAAAATAAAAAATGTGCTAATATTTATAAAATAATGTTAGTTCTCAAAATTTCAAATTATACACTCATAATTTTATGCACTTTTAAGCAATTTAGACATTGAGTTGCATATCATTAAAGCTTCTCCAATTATTAAGGTTTGTGATTTTCAATATTGATAATGTCTAAGGACTTGAAAAATATCAAGATATTTATTAATTCTATGATTTCCTATAGGCCCCAAATCCTATTTTATTTTCCTTATAATTTTATAGATATTGCTAACCAATTAGCGAAAGAATAAGATTTTTTTTGTAGGTGATTCAAGTGAAAGTGTATAAAATATAAGTGAGGTATTTGAAGATCAAAACTAGTTTAACACAATCATTAAAAATCTTTGAGCCCATTTCCCCCTTCATAAAGAGTGATTTTATGCTTTGGACATCATCAAGAAAATAGAAAATTCTCTAGAAAATTTTTTATATTTGGCAAAATTTTATAGTTTAAATTTATGTCATATTTGGTTGCACATTTTCAGTCAAATCTTTGATGATTATCCCTAAAACTCATAATATTCAAGATACACCTCTAAAACTTACATGCCATCTTTTTTCTATCATTTTAAAATTGGTTAATTTAGTCTAATTAATATCTTGTATATATATTATATATACTTAAATGTTAAGGTATTTATATTAAAATTTAATTTAAATATATTTATTTATTTCCCTTGAAATTTTATTTTAATATAAAACATATTTATTCCTAATAAAAAAGAATGGTGTAACAGGTGAAAATTTTAGAGAATAAAATACAAAGACATAATTATATTAAATGGAATTTAAATATTTACACATTAATGATGATGATGATAATAATCACAACTTTCAACATTCTTTAGACTAAATTAATCCATGAAATCTATTAAAATGTATGGATAGTCAAATTCGTGTACATCTTCATTGCCATTTTTTTTTTAATGCTAATGACAACCTTCCATATGTTCATTAACCTTTGTGACAAGGGTTATATATAGGAACATATTACTAATTTATATTACAATTTATCCTAAAAAATAAGAATAAATAAATGTGATAATTTATAAAAACAACCAAAATAATGTGTAAAATTTTAAATGTAAAAGTAAAGTTTACATATAACATAGATCAAAAGAGCAATGCAAGTAGTAAAGCATTCAAATTATAAATTAAAGGTTATAAGTTCAAATATCAATTGGGGCCCTCACCCGTAATTGTTAAGGAGACAAAAAATTATAATTTAAAAAACTTACTTATAATGTATAATATTAAAAAATACACCAATAGTAAATGTGTGATTTGTATCCAATTCCATTCACTGCTAGGTGTTGTAATGTTTAACAAAACTAAAAGAAAACCTCTATTTATTTTCATCTACCATCATTTTTAAGTAAACATGCAATTGTATAAATTGTAATCATTTTACAACCAATAATTGTAATTTATGATCATCAATGTTTAATTTTGTTTACATCTATCTATAAGATATGTAACAAGTGGTCCATGGCATACACAATTCAATGCCCATCAAGAGTACATGTAATGTACCACATAGTTTAATAGATAAATGAATTAGAAACACCCACATAGTTCATTAATTCCATCTTTATAAAAAATAATTTCTTCCTTCCCAAACATACCACCAATATTTACACCAATGAGTTCAATTTCATATTCTATACATATTTCTCTTTTCTTTTTCATGTGAAACAGGAAAAACACAATAAATAAAATTAAAGGAAAGTCTTTTTAAGTCCATGATATCTTGTGCCCTATCCATACACTATATATTATGACATCCTATTTTTAATAAAAATTTTACTCCGTATTTTCAGATAAAAACATCATGTTTAAGTGATAAGACATATACATACTCTCTTCTATCAATTAAACATATAACCTCCCTTTCAAGATCTTAAAGAAACTTTAAAAAAAAATTACCCTTGTTTTCTTTTCCACAAATAACTCAGATATATTAAGATTAAATCCATTAACATAGCACAACATTTTTTCTTCTCCCTTTTTAACAATGACTGGCTTTTAACATAATTCTATCAGATATTGAAGTATTGACTCATGTTAGATTATAATAATATGAGGATTTTAGAGTTGTAGAAGTAATTACAAGACATGTATTAGAAATGTGCAACTTGCGATTGTAAGCCTTTTTTAGAAGTTTATTGTAAGAGGATTGTTTTTTACTTTTTTAAGCTACATAAAATGATAGGAAAAGCCAAATAAAAAAGTGTACTCATCTATAACCAATCAACCATTATGATAGTAAAAATGCTACTTCCATTGTGGCATTACCTTATTAGCATAAATTCTAACTTTATTTTTTGTGTTAACACTTCCTAATGAAAATATGTTCAACCATAATTAAACCACTTGAGTATTTTAATAATAACTATAATTAAAATGACTCTTCCAAATTTGGAGGGTTTTTTTCTAGTGAAGATTAAAGTGACAGAAGATACTTATCATAGGGCTAGAATTTCATAGTCACCCTTACTTATCAAGTTAAAATTTTATGATAATTATTTTTATGGGTATCCTCAGTTTTAAAAATAAAATTAGGAGATGTATAATATATGCTATTTCAATATTCTAAATGATCTTGAAGATATATATTTCATCTTGAAGAGAAAGGATTCAATATGGGACAATAAAATTCTAATTTTTGCTCCATGGAAAAGTTGTTAGTTTAGGGTTTATGTTATGCCAACATGTGTCTTTTAACAAACTGAAAGGAATGATATTACAAAGGTGACTAAAGCATAACAATTGAGATAACAACAGAGGTGGGATGAGGCCGACAAGTGTGAGATGAGGTTAATTATTCTGTAAGGAGAGGGATGATGGCCCATATTTGAACTTATATCATATATTTAATTTTCTATAAAATTTAATGAGTATATTAAAGTTGTAGAAGTAATTTTAAAATATATAAATTAGTATATATAATTTGATATACTAAATTTTAGAAGTTTGTTATAAGTGTGTGTGTGTATAGAGAGAGATATATAAAAAGATAGAAGAGGTTAAGTAAAAAAAATTATTCATTTCCCACCAATCAATTATTATATTAGTTGGAAGATTATTTTTATTATAACAATAAATTATGAATATTAAATTATTACACTAATTTAATAAATTTATATATTTATATAATTTAATTTTTCTAATATAAACATATTAAGATTATAAAAGTAGTTCCAAAACACACACACACACACATATAAACTTATTATAAATTCGGTGACCACATGTTTATTGGACTTTTGTATGAAAATAGTTCTAAAACATAAATATATATATACACATATTAAACTTATCTAACTTATTATAAATTCTTTGACCACATGTTTATTGGACTGTTGTATGATTGACTTGCTTTGCCCACGAGAAGTCTTTATATTCCAACATATCAAACTTTTCACATATAATTGAAAGAGCTTATTAATTTATATTATAAAATTTGTTATAAAAAATAAGTAGAAAAATATATGGTAATTTACAAAAATAGTTACAGTACTTTGTTTGAATTTAAATGTGAAAGTAAAATTTAGAAACATAAATAGTAATGCATTTAAATTGGAAAGTAAAGGTTATGAGTTGGAATACACGCAGGGCACCTTACTCACAATTTTGATAAAACAAACAATTATAATTTACTAAAATACTTATAACATATAATATTCAAAGGCACACCAATTTTGTAAATATATGATTTATTTTCAAATTCAATCACAACTAGGTGTTGTAGTATTTAATAAAATTAAAAGAAAACCTTTTATCCTTTTAGCATTTTTAAATAATCGTGTAAATTGTAAAAAAATTAAATTATTTTACAATCAATGATTATAATTTATGACCATCAATACTTAAAAAAATATATTTATATATAAATTTTGTAATAATTTATCCATAACATATATAATTCAACGATCATTAAAAGTCTTATTAAACTATCAAACCCTTCTCTAAATAAATATATTTAAAATATATATTCTATTTTTTTATTTATTTTTATTTTTTTAAGATCTTACAATTATTTTAAATTAAATAAATAAATAGGAAATACTCAATAAATAAATATATTTATCCTCAACCAATCAATTATTATATTAGTAGGAAAGTCACTTTCATTATAACATTAATCTATTGATATAAAAATCATAATATATTAACTTTTTATATTTATATTTATATTAACTCTTCCAACCAATATCAAATATTAAATTTTAAAAAAAAAAAATCCTAAAACATACATCTACATACCTAATTTAAAATAATTATAAATCTTTTTTTTTTTTCATTAAATATATTCAATTTAAAATAATAAAATGTTTAAAAATTCATGATTATAAATTCTCTTTTTCACATAAGACCATCCTCATTTATTAGACTTTTGTATGATTGATTTGCTTTGCCAAGCTTTCCATATAATATAGGCGGTTATGTACATAAGTTGCAATACATTAATTAATTAAGTTTAATATACGCGTGAGAAATGTCTTATCAACAACCCCATCAAGATTTCATTATTAGTTAAAATGATTCCATACATGCTTTTCTTTTAAATAGAAAATATTTTTTTTTATTAAAAAGAATCAGTCTTTTTTAATTAGGGGTAAATTTTTTTATTGGAATTATAATGGAGAAAATAATGGTTTTCAAGAAATTAGAATTACAAATCAAATATGAGACACAATGAAGAATCTAATTAATTTGAACATTCAAAATTAATGACAATTAAATTTATACCAAATAACAAATTAAATCTTCTAAATAAACTAAATCACAATCTAAACTAAAGAAAGTTATAAACTTCAGAAATAAATAATTATATTTTAATATTTGTGATGAATAATATAGTATTCAAATTCATTTTAGTTGTTAGTCATTTTTATATTATAATAATGATAGAAAATATATCGTATAAAATTATTAAGTATAATAGGATAAATATATTTTTTTATTCTTTTTGATCTTTAATTAAAATAAAAAGAAATAAAAAATATCTACATTCTAAAAATCACACAAACAAATTGTCATTACAATTTATTTAAATTCTATAAATTCAGAATTTGTAGGTGCCTTGTCAAGCACCTTGGTTAAATATTTTAGTGTAAACTTATATCTACAAATTATCTGAGTTTTGTATATAAAATTGAAAAAACTTAATTATATTCATATATTTTTTAATTACCAAATTGGAACTTTTTGTTGGCCCTTTCTACAAATCTGAAGCGAGGTTCACATTTTCTATTTAACTTTATGTTATTGAGCAAATTTATGTTGTATTTGCTTAGTTAAGTAATTTTGATTAGTCTTTTTGCAATTCTTAGAATTTGATAAGTTGTCTCTCACAAGTAGTCAAAAACATCAATTTACAAGGTTGTAATTTGGCTGCAAATAAGTTAAAGGAAGGTGATGATTGTGTACTATGCATTTTCATAATTATGGATACATTGATACAATTCAAAATGTTTACATCTAATGTGCGGACGAAATTTGGATGTTCAGTGATTTCTAAGCTTAATTTGTATAGTTTACAAGAAATCACTCTAATAATTATTTAGGCATAAAAGTGATAAAAATAGAGTGTCTATAGGGAGAACCATGATAATGAACTTATTGGCACAATGGACTGAGTTAAGGCAACAATAATAAAAGTAAACAAACAAGTAAATAAATAAACACACACACACACACACACACACACACACACACACACACACACACACACACACACACACCTGAAAATAAAAGCAACAAGAAGAATCTTGTCGTTCAACCAAGTCAAATCCACAGGTGAAGTCTCAATGAAATGATAATTGGATGGTGCCCCCAAGCAAGAATATATGCAATGGAATGACACATCTCTAGGTGGGTGAAATTATTGGAACCAATAGTGAATTTTTTCCAATAGAGAGGATTTGGTAAAGACACATCCCAATGGTCATTTAAAATGAATGGCTCATTGATAAACTGAGGATGAGGATTGGATTTAAAACAAGAAAAATATTTTTAAATTTTATGGCTTTATATCTCTCGTAGAGATTTTAAGCCTTTTCAAATGTCTAGGATTTTGTGGCTTTATATCTCTTGTGGAGATTTTAAGCCTTTTTTTTAATCTTTAGGATTTTGTGACTTTATATCTCTTATGGATATTTCAAATCCTTTTTAATTTTTATTATTTTTTGGCTTTATATCTTTTATGGATATTGTAAGCCCTTTTTTATTTTTAGGATTTTTGGAATGTTTTGAAATGTTTTTGGGTTTTTTGGCATCTCAACTTAATGGAGGATTAAGAGATGCAGAATGTTTTATCTCATAAAATAGTAAGATTGTGGCTTATAATACTTGCAAAACAATGAGAGTGTGGCTTCGAATGCTCACAAAATGGTGAGAGCGTGGCTTATAATGCTATCAAAATGGTGAGAGCATAGAATATGAGTGACATAGTTAACCTTAGAAACTGAGCACTACCTACATAATCCAAATGGACCTTAGATCATTGTAGTTCAACCTAAAAAGTAAGGAGATGATAATAAATGAAGGATAAATGAGTAATGCTAGATAATAATGGATACTCATGGATGACAATGAGAGAAGGGACTAGGAATCTCCAAGGATCATGCCACGTGAGAACTAAATGTGTCCAGTCATCAAAGTGTTGTGTAGGTAATATGCCAAAATGTTTCCAAAAATAGGTCTCAATATACCTTCTACTTCTGTAACAAGGTCAAGACAGAAATACAAATGGTCACAATAAGATGGGTTGGGCTAAATAGAATTAAATGGCCAAGATAGCTAGAATGGAATGGTCTTCAATGCAAATGAAACTACCCTCAAGTGTCAAGGTACTCATAGGTACCAAATTATTTATGCATGATGCCATAAACTTGGTTTTCATCATGGTACTAGCCTAAGGTGCCACACGTATAGTTGTCACTATTTGATGAATTATTTCTTTTTCTATTTTAATTATTTTGTATTTTTATTTGATGTTTTATTTATTTATTTGATTTAACATCTAACTCAATAGAGGATTATGAGATGCATGATGTAGACCCTTTACTATCTAACGAATACCCACTCAGAATGGTTTCTATGTCAAGATGTTACTGTTGATGTGGGCTCTGTTGATACTATTATGATCTTGATTGGTCATTGATTCTACTTCCTCCAATCCTCTAGACAAGATGTCCTCATAGCCTCTATAAGAAAGAGTGCCTACAACAATCAATATGCTCTGATACCAACTGTTAGGTGACCCCTTATCCAATGGAAGCACAATTGATTACTTTCTTATAAGCAATTAAACACAGAATTATACCAGAATGATAAAGTAACTAGAAAATTGAGATAGCAAAGAATTTGAGAGACAATACACACTCTTGTATTAAATATTACTAGAAGAAAATACAATAAGGAAGATGCCACTTCTTCCTCCACCTCAAAGGCTTGCCACACCTCAAGACCTTCTTCCCTCTCTCTCTTGCTCAACACAAAACCAACTCCACAATCTGAGTTATTATCCCTCCTTGAATGCTTCAGCTGATCTCCTTGACCTTACACCTGTAGATCTCCTTGACCTTGCTTGCTTCAATGCTTTTAATTGCCTTCTTGATAATTACAATACATGCCTTATGGGTCTTTAAATAGGATCCCATGATTACAAAAATAGAACTCTAGTTACAATAATTAGACACGCAGCTCGTGACTATAATTAGTCATTTGACATACAAACACTCGCTTCACTTAACTGACTGTTCATCAACAGTAGTTCTAGAAATACACAGGCGACCGACGCCGGTCCCTGCTTGTCTGGTGCTGCCGACGACGGTCGACTCTCTGCCGTTGCCGATTTCCTTCTGCACTGCATCTGACCGACGTCGGTCATGCTGCCGACACTAGTGCTTCTGGTTCTTCAGCATCCTCTTCTTGTGTCTACAAACAATTGAAGCTTTTAGCTCCACACCCTAACAATCTCCCACTTGGAGATAAATAGCTGCTACTATACCTATACCTGTACACCATCTATTTTGTTCCTTAGGCTCTGTATCCCTCTTCAATGTCACTCTTGAAGACCAACCACCACGCAAACCTGTGATGCTATACCTGTCTCTTATGCCACAAGAATTTTGCTGCTCCCAAATTCTTCATGACATACTTTTGAACCAACTCTACCCTTAGCTCAGAAAACTCCATGTATATGAAACCCTGCAACAAGTAACACAATATAGTAACAGGATAATGTAGCTAATATTATCCAACCTGGTAAAGATAAAATACAATGGTCAAACCTCCATTGTTCTGCAGCCTAATCAAGACCATATACCATAGCCTTCTGTCTCATGTGTCCATCCACTCTCTTCTCTAAAATGGGAATCCATCCCTCTATCCAGTGCTTCCTTCCAGCTAACAACTCTACCAACAAATACCTGTTTGGTTCTTCTCCAAGGACTCACACTCCTCATCCATGCCAAGCTCCCACTGTTTCTGGATTCTACTTGCATTGCTTCTTCCATCTTCCTAGTTCATGACTATCAGTAAGCAATATAAAGAAGGTGAACAATGAATATGAGGTTCACATACCTTTTCTGACCTCCACATGGGTGTTTGAGACTTATTGATTCACCCAACATCCGTTTTAGTGATCGATATCGGCCATCTCCCAGTCTGCTCCCGACCGATGTCAGTTCCCTGCACTGACCCTGACTACTGACGTCATTTCCCTGGCTGACGCCGGTGTCCCCCCTACTGACGTCGGTCCTTATGACCGACGTCGGACTTCTCCTACCCGACCTACCGACCCTGCTGGTCTACACATGACCAATGTCGGTATCTGGATGACCGATGTCAGTCCCAAGTGACCGACATCGGTGTCTGTGTGTTCCTGTAAGTGATGAAATTTTCATCTGCGAGCTCTTCTTGGATCAAACCTCTGTCCATGCTGCCCTGCTCAAATTTATTCAGCCCCTGTGACTGATCTCTGTCCTTCATCTCCTCCATAAACACCAAGGCTTCTTTGTTCCTGTCAAAAGCATCAAATTTCCTTTTTCTACAATGAACTCTATCTATGCTTTCTGAATTTGAACACATACCTTTTGAATCAAGAACTTCCATTCCCTTCCTATTCATGTGACCAAGCCTATTAGGCCACATCTTCGAATCTACACCAGAAGTAGAATCAGTAATACAAGTAGACAGATAAAGAGTATCTACTTTCTTACCTCTTGCTAGAACAAGTGCTCCCTTGGTAACCTTCCAAGAATCCGCTGTGAGGGTTATTGTGCATCCCTCATCACCCAACCTTCTTATAGAAATCAGACTCTGCTTTAGAATTGGAACATGCATGACCTCTTTCAACACCCATGTGTTGTCAATCTGCAATCTCAGCTGCACTTTCCCTTTGCCAACTATCTGACAAGGCGTACCATCCCCTAAATAGAGCACTCCAAAGTCTCCCTGTTCATACTCATAAAACAAATCTCTGTTTGGGGATGCATGAAAAGATGAACCAGAATCTAAAATCCATGATCCTACCTGACTATCCAAAGAAAGTATGAGAGCGTCCTGCATCACAATATTTGCATCCTTTGCTTCTTCCATACTTGCATGTTGATTCTCTTTATCTCTCAACCAACACTCCTTCTTTGTACGTCCTTTCTTTCCACAAAACCAGCAGGTAATACCTTTGGACTCGGATCTCCTTCCCGACCTTGATTTCCCTTGCTCAACCTTCTCCCTTTGCCTTCCCCTGCTTTCTGCACTTAGAGCATTCCCTGATGATTCCCTTGTGCTTCTCCTGCGTATTTCCTCATTCAAGATCACACTCACAACATCATCAACTTTTAAGATTTTAGAAGCAGATGCAGAATTACTTACTGCCATAACCAAACCATCCCAACTTTCAGGCAAAGAACATAAAATCAAGAGAGCCTTTACCTCATCATCGAAAACAATATTGACTGAAGCTAGTTGGTTTACCAAACCATGGAAATCACTGAGATGAGTATGTACCGATCCACCTTCCTGCATTTGCAAAGTAAATAGCTGCTTCATAAGATATACCTTATTAGAAGCTGAGGGCTTTTCGTATAAATTCGCCAAGGACTTTATCAACTCTTCCATTGTCTTGCACTGTGATAAGCTGGAAATCACAGACGATGCAAGGCTCAACCTTATGGAACCGAGAGCCTTCTGATCAAGAACACTCCATTCTTCATCCTTCATATCTGTGGGCTTGCATGCAACCCCACCCAACGGTAAGTACAAATCCTTCTGATACAGATAGTCCTCAATCTGCATCCTCCAATGTTGATAATTCTTGCCGTTAAACTTCTCCATTCGTAGCTTACTTTCTTCTGCCATTGCTGAACTCCCACTCAATCAGAAAACCCTGTGAATGACCTGTAATCAAAAAACAATACCCTGCTTCCTGCAAACCGTAGCTCTGATACCACTTGTCAGGAAAACCTACAACAATCAATATGCTCTGATACCAACTGTTAGGTGACCTCTTATCCAACGGAAGCACAATTGATTACTTTCTTATAAGCAATTAAACACGAAATTATACCAGAATGATAAAGTAACTAGAAACTTGAGACAACAAAGAATTTGAGAGACAATACACACTCTTGTATTAAATATTACTAGAAGAAAATACAATAAGGAAGATGCCACTTCTTCCTCCACCTCAAAGGCTTGCCACACCTCAAGACCTTCTTCCCTCTCTCTCTTGCTCAACACAAAACCAACTCCACAATCTGAGTTATTATCCCTCCTTGAATGCTTCAGCTGATCTCTTTGACCTTACACCTGTAGATCTCCTTGACCTTGCTTGCTTCAATGCTTTTACTTGCCTTCTTGATAATTACAATACATGCCTTATGGGTCTTTAAATAGGATCCCATGATTACAAAAATAGAAATCTAGTTACAATAATTAGACACGCAGCTTGTGACTATAATCAGTCATTTGACATGCAAACCCTCGCTTCACTTAACTGACTGTTTGTCAACAACAGTTCTGGAAATACACAAGCGACCGACGCCGGTCCCTGCTTGTCTCATGCTGCCAACGTTGGCCGACTCTCTGCCGTCGCCGGTTTCCTTCTGCATTGCATCTGACCGACGTCGGTCATGCTGCCGACGCCGGTGCTTCTGGTTCTTCAGCATCCTCTTCTTGTGTCTACAAACAGTTGAAGCTTTTAGCTCCACACCCTAACATTTTTCTATTTTAATTATTTTGTATTTTTATTTGATGTTTTATTTATTTATTTGATTTAACATCTAACTCAATAGGGGATTATGAGATGCATGATGTAGACCCTTTACTATCTAACCAATACCCACTATTGATGTGGGCTCTGTTGATACTATTATGATCTTGATTGGTCATTGATTCTACTTCCTCCAATCCTCTAGACAAGATGTCCTCATAGCCTCTATAAGAAAGAGTGCCTCCAGAAAGGGTAAAGAAGGGTAGGCATGGGATAAATGGTTTGATTGGATAATGTAATATAGGTCTTAAATGGATAATAGAATCATAATAGAATGTATAATTATTGGAGGACACAGATATTGGGATTTTTAGTCACACACATTATTGCTAATTTAGATTCAACTTGGTTTTGGTTGTGGTGGGGTCGATATAGAATTTCAATAATGTATTCATCAAGTAATTAGTAACTAATTGGCTTAGTTATTGGCAACTCGAAGAGGTTTTCACCATAAAAGACTTCTTGATTTTTTTTAATTTGGATTGTCCAATAGTGCCTTAAATAAGGTTTCACTAAGGGACATTGATAATTCATTGTGATTGTCCCTTAGCACCCTAAGTAAACTTTCACTAAAGGATTCTAATTTTTTATTCAACTTATCATCTAGTGCATCAAATAAGGTTTCATTAAAAGATGCTCAATTTAGACTTTGATTGTCCCCTAGCACCTCAAAAAAAGTTCCATTAGGAGATTATTCTTCTGCTCAGATATTGTCTTACTTCCCCATAAATTCTAAAACTGAGATATCGCCATGGAAAAAGTTTTAACAATATGTGACTCTGTCAGTCCCAATCAGTCACTGTGGGAGGTGGTATGTAAATGTAATGGCTAGGCTGGTTAATGGTAAAGGCATGTGTAATTGCAATATAAAGGTAAAAGGCAACACAATCCTCATAGAGGATACTAGGAGAACTTGCATTAATGTTGAAGGAAGCATCCTCAACAATCATAAAAGGATAAATGTATTCAATTTGATCTGCAAGAAGCATGTAACCGATATTGTAACAATTATTAATGTATGTTGATTTTGAAGCTTATAAGTACACAAGTGGATCTGAATCTAAAGTTGAGGCTAATGTTGGCAATAGATTCACTCAATTTTTAAGCCTTTCAAGCTAGACCCTTTTTCTTAGAACATTGCCCTCTTAGGGGGCTCTACTCTTTTCCCTATAAGATACAAGTAAATATGGCATATTTTCTAAATTGAAATTCTTTATACTCTTTTGAAAGATAGGAATGTAGCTATATTTAAAGAAGATTGCTTAGATAAAGTTTTTAGTATTGTTAACAAAATATATGTTCTATATAATGTAATGCTTCAGATTTAAGTATAGGCTAATAGGTATCCCTCAAAGTGGAACATCTTCATATTCTCATGGACCATTCGAGTAATGCCCCTTGCATGGTTAACATAGTACCTCTTGAGGTTCCTCATGATCATCAACACTAAGAGCAAGAGTGACATGGGCATGACTATAAGTAGTGAAGGTTTAGGATCCTTTTAGTTTTCTCTACCCTTCTACCCCCTCCCCTTTGAATATTTTCTCCTTTTGGGAGGTATGGCAAGTGGCTTTCACCCCACACTAATGTTGGTTACAATGGTTTTAGTCCTCCACGTGGAGATGCTCAAGGGAATTTCCCTAGCCTGGCCCTTATAATCTCACCCCCTGGGGACGCTGGGGAAGGTGAAGAAGAAAAGAATCAAGATAATGGGCGAAGCATTCCTGTTATCTATCCCCCTCATGGGGGAGGTTGGGGAGACAAGTCTAGTGGTCCTCCACCTTCTTTGCCTCCTCTGGGGATGGTGGTGCCTGTTGCTTAATTATTGGATATCTTTTATTTTATCTTGTTATGTGGATGTCACTACCATTATAATTTAATTGTGGTTTTGATTCCCTAGACTTGTTTTTGCCTAGTGTTTATTGATATTTTGGGGTGTGCTCTCATACCACCCGTATTTAGAGAGAATGTGCAATATGTTAATTTTTGAAGTAATATATGGCATATTTCAATCATTTTTTAGGTAAGTGACATTAATAAAGTTGAATATATATTATTGATATATTACACATGAGCATAATCTTGCATCATTTAAGTCACTTTGAGTTTATAAATGAAACATCTGAAGTAAGTGGTTTTTTTAAATTTTTATGTCGAGAGGCGCTTTACAATAGTAACCAGCGGTGGGTTGTGATATCCATGAGTGTGTTCATTTTTAATTCTAATTTTAAATTTGACATCTATTTGACCATCATAAAAAAGTTCTTCCATTTTTCTTGGATATATTAATCAAAAATAGTAATATCTCAATCATATGATAGAGTTTGGAGCTCCCTTTGTTTGGAAATATCTTTCAAGCTAGACACATTGGTGTAGTTCAATTGACATGATTTTTAAATTTGACATATATTTGACCATCATTCAAAAGTTTTTCCATTTTTCTTGGATAAATCAATCAAAAATCATAATATCTCGATCATATGGTAGAGTTTGGAGCCCCCATTTTTTGGAAAGATCTTTCAAGCTAGACACATTGGTGTAGTTCGATTGACATGATTTATCACTAACTAATAGGAAACTTGTAAAGAAAGTAATGAAATTATTAATAATTTTAGTATGTGAAAAATCTAAGATAAAGATCTTAAGATTGATATCTCTCAATATTTTTGAAATAGATATATTTAAAATATATGTACAATTTTTATTTATTTTTTATTATTTTTTTTTAATAAATTTTTGAGTTGGATGATGGCTCATAATAACATATTTAATTTTTCAGAAAATTAAATGAATATCTTAAAATTATTTTTGATTTTTTAAAATTATATAAAAGACAAAAAATATCGAACAGAAAAATATATTCATCAAAATCAATCACTTATTATATTAGTAGAAACGCCACTTCAATTATAACATCATCTTATTAAGATAAAAATCATAATATATTAATTTAATTAAGTCTTCTAACCAGTATCAAATATTAAACTTACAAAAACATAAACATTCAACTTAAAATATTTAAAAATGATTACAAGTCTTCTTTTTCACATTAGGCGTGCAATACTTTAAATCAAAAAAATAATAAAATATTTAAATAAAAAAAATATGATTATACATGGTTACGTATGACAAGGTGCAATACTTTTTAATGTTTAATAACTTATACATTAATTAAGTTGAGGAGTTTAATTAAATGGGGTTTTGTGTTTGATATACACGTGCGCTCCATCAAGATTTAAGTATTTGTAAATTTGATATGTTTGATTTCAATATTATTTGGACATGTTTTTCGTTTAGATAGAAATTATATCTTTTTATAAAAAAGAAATAGTTGTGAGGGATTCTTATTAATTGTTTCATGTCTGGATTTGTTCGATTGATATGGGTATTATAAGAGTTGGAATCGTGTATATTTATAGACTATTTTACTATGTAATCTTTTATTTTTTATTATTTTTAATAATAAAATTATTTTTAAAAAAATTAATTGTAAAAAAATTATAAATTTTAAAAATAAATAATTATATTTTAATATTTGTGATAAATAATGTAATATTCATTTTTTCTAAAAATAATTAGTCATTTTAATATTATAATAATGATAGAAACTATATAAAACTACCAAGTACAATGAACATAATTCTTTTTGGTTGTAAAAAGAAATAAAAAATGTCATTTGAAGAAAATGTCATCATAAAGTATTTAAATCTTACAAAATCAAGATTCGTAAGTGGTTTGTCAAGCACCGTGATTTAATATTTTTATGTAAACTTATATTTACAAGCTACTTGATCTTAGTTTTACATATAAAATAAAAATAACTTAATTATATTTATATATTTTTTGTTAACATATTAGAACCTTTTGTTGGCACTTTCTACAACTATGAAGAGAGGTTCACATTTTCTATTTAACTTTGTGTTATCGAGAAAATTTATATTGTATTAAACATAAAAGTTCAAATATTTACAATTTTGTTTTCATGCATACACAAAATAAATAAATTTAATTTAATTGAACATTCGTATAATAATAATAATAATAATAATAATAATAATAATAATAATAATAATAATAATAATAATAATAATAATAATAATAATAATAATAATAATAAATAAATAAATTAATTAATTAATTAATTAATAAACAAAATAGTAACATAGTATTTGAAGCCATTAAGTTAACCACTTGAAGTCTAACATTTTCTTCCTCCACATTTTGATCCATAGATAAAATGAGATTTTAAAAAAAATGGATTTTCTTTAGTTTTTCTTCTTAGCAAATACTTGGGGATTCCCCTCTTTGATGGTCAATCGAAAAAATAATTTTGTGAATATAATCACTACCTTTTAGAATAAACTAGCTTATTGGAAAGGAACAAACTTTTCTCCAAACAATACTAACCTACATGATATTTGTCTCAGAAGCTCAAATAATAATTAAATCCATTTTAACTAAAATGGGAAGAGGTCTACTTGCCTAAATCAAAAGGTGGCGTGGGAATTAGAAATTTGTTCACGTTGAATAAAGCTTTAGGAGTAAAACTTTTATAGAGAATCTATCAAGACTTGAAGCATCTTGCTTTGAAAAAAAATATCTTAATAACCTAGATAATCCTACCCATATTTTTACAACAGAGCTTTGGATGTATGGGTCTTGTATCTAGAATTTACTTGGGAAATGTAAAGGCCTTATCTCTAACTCCCTCTGCTAGGCTATTGAAAATGGTAGATTTATTAACTTCTGGAATGATGTCTAGTCTAGTGTGTGTCCTCTCTACAATCATCTTTCCTTCAACATTTTAGAAGAGTACTTTTCATACCTTTGGGGACCCCTAGTTTGTAATTACTCGGTTAAAATATAAAGTGCATGGGGTCCTCAAAGAAGATGGACAAATCCAAATCTTTTATGCACCCGACCATTCCTATGATCTTATTTTCTTCAACTTCTTCCTAAACCATCACCATATTAGTAGCTCATAGGAGATTTATGGCTTAAAATGGAATGGAGATCTATTCCGTTTTTTTGGTGAAACAAGGCTATAATAATTTAATTTCTCATATTAATACACCAATTTAGCTTGTGAAAAAAGTATGGATCCTTCAGGGACTTCCTAAAACTAATGTAAATATATGATTTATCTTGAAGAAAAAATCTCTTTTCTGAGATAGACTTCAAAGGATTAGTTTTCAAGGGCACTCTTTGTGCACATTTTATAAGAATAATTATGAAACCTCGAACCACGTCTTCCTTCATTACAATTTTGCATGGAAAATTTGGTCTTGGTTCTTTAAGGATATGAATAGACTTTGGGTAATAACAAGTTTTATTGAGGAACTTTTGATGAACTAAATAGAAGAGGAAGGGGATCAAGTTAGAAGTATTTGGGCTATGGCCACATCTCTGATAATTTAGATCTTGTGGAAAGAAAGAAACAATAGAGTCTTCAAGAACCCAATTCTCTCTAAATAAATCCTTACACTTAAAATTGAGGCTAAATTCTTACCTCCAATAAAGAAATTCACAAGAGAGGAATGTCATATTCTCTTAAAATAGATTTTATTAAAGAACAACTTCAATCTCCCTCCTCAAATTAACAAAAGGTTAATGGGTTCTTGGAAGGTCTCGAGTGACAATTATGTCATGTTAAATTTCTATGGGGTCTCCAAAGGTAACCCATGTCTTTTTGGAGGTGGAGGCATCTTTAGAAGTAATTTGGGCCAAGTGCTTTCATGTTTTGATTTCAACATTCCATGCTTTTCAAATAATTTGGTTGAAGTACTAGATCCTCTCTAAGATTTAAGAACCACCATAGAATCTAAAATTAGGAAATTATTTGTGGAAGGATATTCTATCTTAATTATCAACATTGTTAAATTGATAAGATTTGATCAATGTTTTGTACCAATTTTTTAACAATGATAAAAAAAAGCTAAAATGTTAGGTCTTTTGACCACAAATGCTCAAAAGAGTCAAAATGGGTCAAAGTTGGTCAAGGTTATTTTATCCATGTCAAAATTCCAATTTTTGAAAAAACCATCTTCGCAACGTCAAATTATGTAAAAATATTGAAAATTATTTTAGTCTTTGTGTTTTACCTCAATAATTTCAAAAAAAAATGCTAATGACCTAATCAGAGTTCAAATTCATTACAAGTAAACGTATTAAAACTTGAGAGGCCTACCAACACCATAGTCAAAGTTTGATAGGATTGCTAACACTCATATAATAACTTGATAGTAATGCTAACACAACCTATAAAACCCATTAGAAGTTCTAGCACCAACTATAGAATCCGATACCACTTCTAGCATAACTTGAAAAACCTACAACTAGTGCAAACATCCCCATCAGATCCTAACTTATCTACATGCATACCTACCAGATCTTGACTTGTCTATTTGCCAACCTTATTTCTCCACCATTTATTTCATTGACTCCTCTACACATGTGAGACTATTTGTGATTTGATTTTAACCATTAAATCATTCATTCTCATTATTCTTTGCACCCTGTTATAAACTTGTTGTCCACTCTCTTCTACATCTTGTTTACATCACTTATTCCTGCTCCTATTCATGCATTACAATCTTCATTGAGTTTGAATTTTCTCAGCTAGTGATTAGGGTTTTCACCTTTGGAGGATAAGGTAGGAAATTTCATTTATCCCATCCTATTTTCCTTTGCAGTTAAGTTCATAAAGCTTTCTATTTATAATTTTCTACAAACTTCTCTAAACCCAAATACTTGCTCTAGGATCCATTTTGTCTGGGTGTTCTTCATATTTTGTTGAATTCAAAAATTTATAATAAAATCTATCTTTCTCAAAACACCCTAAAAATCCATCGCCCATGTGAGCAACATCATCGAATCTTACCTTGCCTATTTGCATATCCATTATATCCTAACTCCTCTACTCGCATCTCGATCAGATCCTAATGCCTTTGTCAATAGACCTATCAAAACTTGATAGGTGTGCTAACATAAATATTAGAACCTAGTAGCAGTGTAAACACCACATGTAGGTCATGATAGAATTACACACACTACCCGTAGAGTCTAATACCCCTATAGGCAACCTTATTGGACTCCAACAACCACATTTACAAATTTTCAAAAACCAAAATTTTTGATTAAACACCTTCATAATTTAATTTTCATCAAGGGAAATGCAGTGTAGGATTTTCACTCAGGAAGTGTTGACCTTAGTTATACATAACCTCTTATTTTATCTATGTAGTTATTAGGATAATATTTTACAGTAGGTTGAATATAGTAGGAGACATCAAGATTGCAAAAATATATGAATTTTATCCTCAAATTACTCTAAAAGAAAGTGCACACCACTTTTGAAGAGTAAATGATGCATTCCTATAGTATGTGACTCAAATGTTTGATCAATATCTCTATAACATGAGGATATCTATAGAAGCATGAACAAATATTACCAAAAGGGGAGCCTACTTTATACAATTTCCCACCTTCACTTATCTATGGATTTGTGGATGTGATTTGCCACCATATATGCTCCATAGATATGTTGATAACAAATGGAATTTGATGTAATTTGTTAGATAATTGGATGAGACCCACAAGTTATTATCAAATAAACACAAAATTGTAGTAAGGTTTCCTATCTCTATAGCTAGATACACATGTGCATCACTGCAAAATCCCAATCTATTGAAGAAAAAATGACATGGTTACCGTGATCACATTTGAAAGTAGGCCTTTATTTGATATAAGAGGCTTTTTTTATAAGTATTCTTGGTTCTTCATATCAACACATGCCTCATTTCAAGGATTATTAGTTGGATTGTGATGATGAAAGAGATGTGAGAATCCAAGATTACTCAAGGTTCACCATAAAATAGATCAATGCATTTGGCATTTTGAAAGTCTCAAAGAAGATAGTGGATGATGAAGACAAATTGTACCCTATTTACGAGAAAGAAAGACTTGAATTAGAACCAATCCCTAAGGTTGGAGGAACAAGAAGAAATCTACTTCTCATATTATCAAGAACTTAAATTATGTCTGACAAAACATTGATATGGTTTAAAAATAAGGGAGTTAATGTTGATAAAAAAAGGTTTAAATCACCACTAAAAGAGATTGACTTGAGAAGTTTCCATAGACAATAACAATCTAAATCTGGGACGTCACACACAGTCAGTGTAATCAAAGACACTATAGAGGTAGAAGAAGATACTGAAGTTCAGGTTATTTTAGTTGTTGCTCTAGTTTCCAAGCCCCTCAAGCTAAAAACAAAAATATTAGGAAAAAAATATTATTGTTCTCCTAGTATTTCTATTTTTGAATATATTCCTCTTCATAGTCTTACTCAGTCTCAAACACTAGTAGCAAATACCACTCGCAAATTTATTGCATTTGATACTTCATTGTTACTTCTATATTATTCTTCTTTTCAACTTGATACATCTTTGCCTCCACCACCTCTGTAAGATTCTAAATTACCTCTTGTATCTTCACCCAAAACTCCAATTGACATTATGGAAAAATAGAAAGATGAAATAGTACTAGAGCAAATCCAAACCTCAAAAACTATTCATCCTTCTCATGAAATTCTAACAAACCTTGATTCTGCCCAAGTGCAACAACCTCTTCCTAATATAAAAATTCATAATTGGTTATATGACGTAGTTGAAAAAAAGAAAGAAAATTGTTGTATCTGAATAAATTGATTTCAATACCCTATAAACTCTTTCTTCATGAATAATAAATAATCCCAAAACTATATCAATAATAATCCTAGATAAGGAGGACACATGCAAAAGTAGCGGGTTCCTCCTATGGAAAAAGACAAAGACAGTGTTAGTGCCTTAGAGTATTAGATCTCAAAAATATATTTAGGGAAGGAATGAATGAAAATGTTCAATAAATAATTGGTAGCTTATTCAAAAAGATTGATCATGATAAGATTATCAAAGATCAGTTTAAAAAAAAGGTTGAGTAGTTAACAACAATAACCCGAAAGTTGATAAAACCAATTCAATCCTCTTCTTCAACTATTCATCAAATTTATGACATAGAAACACTAAATGTTTTAGAAGAAATTGGTCATATGGGCAAGGATACAAAATAATTATCAAATAAAATTATAAATCAAGGTGTCAATACCATTCATACAGTAATGACTATGTGTTCTGAAATCCAAATAAAATATAATTAGGTAACTAAAATAGAAGAAAAGTATTTTGAAGAGGAAGATAAATGAGACGAATTGCTTCCCAATTTGGAAGAATTCTATTATACTTATCCAGATGACCTCATTCAAGAAAATATTATTCAAAAAGAATAAGTGGTATACCTCACTGAGTTTTTAGGGGTTGCCAAATTTAGAATCTATATTGTTAAGGAAAGTATAAAAAATATAATAATTCTAAATCAATATAAGGTGATGCTCTCCTTGAAATAATGTGAGGAATAGGGGAATTAAATTCCAAATACACTGATGATGATGGGAAAATGGTTTATGGAGAAATCATTGTCAATCAATTCACAAAGAATATTTAAATTCTAACTCCTAAATCTACGTTCAATTACAGATCAATTCAGAAGTTGATCAAATATCAAAATAATTTGGATAATCTCAAAACGCTTTAAGGAATAACTCAAAAGATGTCAGATATATATTATGATGCAAATATAGTTTATAAATATTCAAATGGCCCAGATAAATATAAAAAGTTATAAATATTGTAAAATTTTGATGAATATCAAAATAAGAAGCCACAACTAGAGGAAAATAAGATCTATATTATCCACAATTAGAGAAATAGCTTATCATCAAATGTTGACTAGTTTCCTAATTTAAGCTTTTTGAGTCATTCTTGTAAATTTTATTTGCACATTTTTGTAATAGTAATTTGCACATTGTATGTTTCCTTTGAAAATTTCAAGTCATGCAAATTTGCCAAAACATTTTTACAAGTTATGCAAATTTGCTATTGTACTTTTTCAAGTTATGCAAAAACACCAATGCATTTTTACAAGTTGTGCAAATTGCCTAATGTTTTGTTTTTAAACATTTTTCAAGATGTACAAATTTGCTATCATATTTTTGTCAGATTTTAAAAGGCAAAAAGAGTGATTACATAGTGTCCTCACTCATTTTAACCTATAAATACAAGTTAAAGTCTCATTTTTAAGGGTTCTTGATAGTTAAAATTTTCTATCAAAATAGAGAAAGAGGAAATTGGATATGTAACTCAAAGAAAATCAATATAAGAATATTTTTTGCAAAATTTGTGTTTGAAATCTCTTCATAGACAATGCATGTGTGTACATCCATATATTTTTAATTTTATTCTTTCAAAATGTTACTAATACTATATTTAAATAGTCAAAAATATGTGGATTTTAATGTAAAATTACTTCTTTGAGTCTACATTTTCAATTTTTACAAATAGTAAAATCTTGATGGGGTGAAAATTCTATTTTTTTACAAGGAAATACGAGATAATTGTCATATTTTTGTTATCAATAATAGATAGTTATTTTGGTGTATGTTGTGTGTTCTTATAAACATGTAATGTCTTTCCTACCCATTAAAAGATAAAGGTTTCCTTCTAATGAAATAATATTTTTTATTGATATTTCTAGTAAGTCTATGAATTTGGCCCACTAGACTTGTTATTCTCTTATATTCCATTCTTTTATTGATTTATTTTTATATGCTCTTTCTATCACCTTTTCATACTTTATGGTTAAAATTACTATCCCTCTAGAAACCATTTTTATTGTAAATATCTTCATTTACGACATCTATTTTTTGGTTTTCAATAAAGGTATCTCCGCCTACTAATAGTAGAGGGACTTTGTCCCATGACTTTTGACTTAAAATATTAATTTATCCTCTTAAAAAAATTTCATGCCAATAGTTTTTGGTACCCACCATGGGATATGATTCTTCAACTTTTGTGAAATCCACATTTTAAAATTTTGGTCCATATAACTTTACCATCAACTCAAGGACCACTCTATCATCTTGAACTAGATTTGGAATAGTCTACACAATTGGATATTATTTCACACATCAGATAGAGTGTTAGGAATTTTAACAAATTTATGTAACTCAATTTCAAATTATTTTGTTGTTGATATTGAACCAAGAATTAGATCATTTAGAAAGAGAAAAAATGATTCTTTCACGTAGGGAAGCCCATAGTGCTCAACAATTAGCTTCAAATCAATAGACTTCATTCATTACCATTTTGGCTATTCAAAACCCTGATTATCAACTTGGATTTGAACTGGATAGAATCCATATATTAAGACATTGGTTTAAATCTTGGAAAACTAGCCTCGAATAACAAAATAAGTTACATTCAATCTAATATTGTCATCATAATGATAAAGTAAATTAAGGTCATGCAATCATTGTCTAAAAAAATGTTGAAATTTTTTCAGTAAGGCAAGCGAGAAGACAAACACAAAAAATAATTCATATAACTACTCAAATATTTTCTATAGTAATAATTTGTTCTTGTGACCATTTAAGTAGTCCAAACACCAGTAATTCAGCTAATTATTTTTGGTTAAGTGACACGTAGGAAGACATTTCATCAAATTTCAGAGCATTTACATGGGATAATATAACTCGTTCAATGCAATTTCATAGAGTTGTTGAATTACTAGAAGAAGAAGACCGTGTCATTTTGGCATAAAAATTTGAAGCACTAACTGCACGTAGAGTTCAACAAAGGGGACCCACTAAAAAAATTATCCAAGTTAAACTACTTCCTCATTAGTATTAAATCCTTTATATTTGGCAAAAGGAAGATTCACCAGAGCCATTAAATCAAAGGGTGAAATTGATTTTTTTAACAACTATAATAGACTTCTATTTTCAAGTTGAATCCTAGACATAAAAGTGAACTCAAAAAAGTAGTCAATATTCCCATGACTATTAAAAAATATAAATAGTCACAAAGAGGGAAAATCATCAGTCAAACACTTACTCTACCAGGTGTTAGTATCCCATTGGAGAGAGTCTTTCCAACCATGGCTCTACCATTGGGTAACATAATTGGTCTGTTGGCTTTGGGATAGTTACATGAACTACCAAAAGGTTCATGGAAGAATTTTATAAAATTCTTAGATGATGGTAAATAGCATCCAGATGGACATACTGCTACTTTATTTTTATCATGTGGAATTCTGGGAGTTGAACATGAAGATACCACAACAAGAGTATTAGTTTAAACTCTCCAAAATAGAGCTACATATTGGTTTTATCATCTTCCTTCAGGAGAAATAAACAATTATAATAATATGAAAACCAAGTTTGAAAATAGATTCAAACCAATAGAAGATGCACAAGCATTATTGGCTCAACTCACTCAAATAAAGAAAGAATTTTATGAACCTATGATATATTTCATAGCTAAATTTAATAAGCTAATTCATAAAATGCCAGTGACTCCTAAGCTGACAAATGAGAATCATAAATGCTTCCTTATCAATTCTCAATTGTTAAAAGTGAGTTATCAATTGAGAAGAGCCAAAGTAGCTAATTTTAATTCAACTTAGACTTTAGTTATTGACGTCGAAGATGGTATGATAATGGCTAATTAACTAAAAAGGGAACCATCAAAAGGTAAGATATAATTCAAGGCAATCTTAAACTAATTTTTTTTTGTAAAAAATGGTTAATGATATAATAACTCTGAAGAATCAACTACCTCAAAAAACCATCACTTCTCCTTTCAAAACATTTCTAGAACAAATTATGTGCTTTTAAAGGGAATCATCCTTAATTTCAAGTTCCTCAATAAAAGCTTGTCTTGGAAGCTCCTCCACAACAAATTATAAATCCACCATTGAATGCCATTTTGGAAATGGAATAAATATTTGGGTATGAATAAATTAAAGAAGAAAATGAATCAAAAAATCCAGATCCTTAAGAATGCAAAATTAAAGAACTTGGTGGTGACTCTATAAATGCATTTCTAGAATGTAATTCAGATGAAAATGATTGAGGAAAATGTTGGAGACATGAACAGTCAGTCGTTTTTAGTCTTCACAAGATCTTAGAATCAGTAAAAAAAATGATAGATAAGAATAATCTATGAAAGTCATTCTTCCATGAGGAACATTTCCTCCTATTCAGATGAAGGGGAAATATCCAATGGCTAAAATAGGTGAGTCATCCCTAAATACTACTATTATTTATTCAAAGAATACTCCTCTTATCAATAATAATGCTAATTATCTTAGTATATATAATTTTCTTCCTCTGATAGCCTACCTATTTTTAAAATAATTGAAAATCTCAATAAAACTAAAATTTAGATATGACAAGAAGAATATTTGAGAGCTTATCCATATTAACTAGATAGGCTATTAGAATTAATCAAAGGAAAAAATACCACTCAAAATAAGGCCAATGACAAAGGAATATTATCCACCTCACCTTATTCTAATCTAATAAACCCCATGGTTGCAACAACTTCTAAGTCCAATAAGGTTGATCTTTTTTACATTTCTTTATTCCTTAAGGGATGTAAAATCAGTAATTGCATAATTAACATAGGAGCATTTGATAACATAATGCCTACCAAAGTTTCCCATGCCCTTGCCTAACTTATATAAAGACACTTGGCCATTGTTACTCAATGGAAGTAAAGCAAGTTCCACTTGTTGGTTGAATCAAAGACACCTAAATTTCCTTAGAAAAGGGTTAAAATTAACATTTTAGTAGATGACATCCTAACAACCTATGGTATTATATTAAGGAGAAATTTCTATAAGGAACTTGGTGGAAAAATTTAGTTAGACTTGTCACATGCAATGATCCCAATCAAATGAGTGAAACAATGCCTTGAACCAAAATTGTAAACAATATACACCATACAAAAGTGGATGATCACATGGAAAATATATTGTATTAAGATGCAGTATAGGAAATTATTTTTTAATTTTAGAAAAATATTTGGATATGCCTAAAATCATGGAAATCAATCCTAATGAGGTGTGGACATTAGAATTTGATGGAAGTTACTCTTTAACATGATCTAGTGAAGGAATCATTATAATATTCTTTAATAAGGAAATATTTCCTTTCTTTTACAAGTTGTAGTTCTAATGTACTAATACGTAGTATATGAAGCACTCTTACTTGGGTTATAGGTTGCAAAATAGATGGGAATTAAAAATTTAAGAGTTTTGGGTGATGTAGAACTTATTGTAAAGAAGATAAAAGACCAGTATTAGGTAAAAATTAACCATTTGAGACATTATAGAAATAAAATTTGGGATAATATAGAATCTTTTGAATTATTCTCTATTCATGCTATTCTAAGAGAAAATAATTCCAAAGTAGACATGTTTATAATATCAGCTTCATTATTGATTCCACATTTAAAAATTAGTACATATAAATACACAATTGAATTGGTGTATCGACCCATTGTACCAAATAATTCAGAGAATTGTTAGGTATTCAATAATGATCAACAAATCATTTTATTTCTTGAAAAAGTTGATATTTTCAAAATTTTGTATTTCTATATTCACTATTTGATGTCACTTTTCAATATTATTGTCAACGATTTCTCATTCACAATTTTTAATGATACAAATTTGAGTTCACATCTTCAAATCAAAATTCAAACATTAGAATTTTTTCCAACACATGCTCATTCACTATTTATAATACTCTTTCTTGTGGCCGATGCAAAATTAAAATTAAGAAACTTTGGTGTTGTACTAATTCTACCCTCTTCACCCTGTGAATATCTAAATAGAGTAAATCACCAAAAGCAATAGTAGAAAATCCATCACAAGTGATGTTCATATCCACTTAAATTCATATCCATAACCAAATTAAAAAAAACTTATGCCTTTACAATCAAATAATTCTATTAGGACCTCAAATTTAACTCAGGTAGATTAGAATATTAGAATAAAATATTTTCCACCCACTAGATTATGTTATAGGCAGTATATGCACATATCATGAATATGATCCAAACATGAATGAATAGAAAATTCTACCTAAAACAATATCATCAACCTCTTCTAAGATGATAGGTAATGGTTGTGTCAGTTCTCTCATTGGCTTGGAGGGAGCTTCATATGGACCATGCTTTTTCTCTTTTATTATCACAGAGTCCTCATAGACATGTAGGTATTTACATGTAGAGATTTATGACTTGTTACATATGCAAGATGATCTATAAAGTTGGTAAGGTGCCAATGAAATTTACCATCCCCTTCATATCTGTACAATCCCTCATCATTTGAATCTTGTGAATTGAAGTAATGGATGGGAAGGCACGCACTTTATATAATTTCCCCTATATCTTGGATAAGCAGACTAATCGATAGACACAGTAACTTCAAAAACTTGAAATCTTGATTATTTAAGTAATAAATAAAGAAAATTAAGACCCAATTGAGTATGACATAGTCATTATCTAAAATAAGGGCTGAGTTGATATTTGAATCCAAATATATGTTATCAATAATTGCCTGGTCAAATCCAAATATTCCTCACTAATGATTGTGTTTAAACAATAATTCTACTCAAATTGACTCATCACTAAGCCAAGATGGGATTTGATTACCAAAGTGATTTGCCTAAATGTAAAAACTAATTGAAACTATTTAAGACCCATTCAGGTTTGAGTCACCATTTAACACTGTTGATGACTTATCTTGATCCAAGTCTTATTTGGACATGATTCTATTGATCACTAAAAGATTCACTATTATCCATGAATTATCTTAATCATCAAGACCATTTCAATTACAAAAGCCTGAGAATATATAAAAGGTAGAGATCTCAATGAATACAGATTTTAAAATCTTATCTTTACCCATATGATGTCTTAACATTATTATTTTGAAATCTCAGCTATTCAAAGTAACTTCTAGAACCCGTTATACATGAAATAAGGAAATATAACTTGATATTAGCTTATTATCATAATTTTATTGAATCCAAGAATTTTCTAAGACTTATTCTTAGAAACTAAAATCCATCTAAATATTAATTAATACCATTAAATGAAGGTGACCACACTATCTTACTTATACAACTGTACATTTAATCCCATACAAATATTAAACTTTTCTTTCACTTAATCATATATATTTAAACCCAAGTTAGACTATATACAAATCTGAAAGGTTAAAATTACCATATTTTATTATTTTATTCATTCACCTAGATATATTAATGGCGTGAATAAGATTTTGACTATGAAAACATATGGTATACAGGATTTCTTCATCCAATTATTAGCCTCTTTTGATCACAACCAACCGACAAGTAACCCTTCTTAAACTTTTATCCTTCTTCTGATGTCTATGGATCTCTTCAATTTATAAAACATCAAGAACTTTCAATCTGAGAAATGACTCACAATAGGCCTTGAATTTGCCTTTATTCATCAAAATCTTCCTTCAACAACCTATTTTATATAAATTGCCTCATAGAGGCTTATTTATAAGAGAATTCTTCTATTTAATTAATCTTCATGACTTACAAAGATAGTAATCTATCTAAATGACTGTCCTAAACTTCCTTATATATACTATCTACCTCTTTAGTCAATATGTATGAACCATATCATGAGGAATAACTTTACCTTAGTTTGGTAAGAGGTTGAAACAACCTCCATTCTTATCTCAACTACTTTTTCTTTGTCTTGTCTTACTTATCTATCTCTTCCAACGTAGATAGGTATCTTCCAGATAAGTCTTTAGATGGATTTACATTTACATGGAAGAAAATTTAAAATCATGACAATCAAATCCTAATACTATTACAAGATGATCCCCAAATACATATTTACATTATTGAAATGGTTCATATTCTGATGCTTCTACATCAGACTCCTTAGAAGGGAAAATTTTGAGCTCCTACTCAAATGAGATACTATCTTATTTTTCTTTTTTTTTCAATTCTTTTGAACTTTATTCTTGTTCTTTACTTGTTCATGATATATGAAACCAAGTGGCTCACTCTTCACTTTGGCTTCTTCAATGAAGTCTAATATGTAGAACTCTATTTCTTCTTCTTCAAAACCTGCACATGAAAAATTGAAAACATAAGTAGATTTAAAACTTGAGGTATTGTTGCCTCTCCACTAGCATATTCTTTACTTAAGAGCTTTAAAAGCTCAATCTCAGCTTCTTTGATAGCTTCTCCATCACCTATGAGGCTCAAATCTTTTGATTCCATCATGATTTGATGCCAAATTATGTCTTCATCTTTATTGTATTCTACCATGTCTTGAGTTAAAACCGATTTGTTTTCAATTTTTGTCATTAAATACACCTCCTCTTGTTGTATATTAAGTTCTACAAGCACGTCAATGGGTGCTTCACTCTTGCATTCATTATTCATGAACCTATCTAGCAATTCAATTATTTGATTATACAAAGCATCTTCATAAACATTTATATTTTTTCATAAAATACAACATTATAATGAAAAATTTGGACCTTGAGTCTCTCTAAATGATTCTTTTTCTTCACATTTATCTTCAATGAGCCTATACATAGACTCAACTTCTTCTTCGTCTCCATCCAACATCTCTCCCTTTTTAGGAAAACATGTCTCTAAATCCTCATACTTGTCTACCCAATCAATATCTTCATAAGCATGTTGCTCAAGCTTTTCAATTTCTATGCCCTCAAAGTGGACTTCACCTTCATTTACTTCTGTACCTGTATTCACACATGACAAGAAAATGTCAGATTGTAAATTCTGAGGCTTATTTGCCTCTTTCATTTTCTAAAATTGCCTTGCTAGAAATCTCTATCTTTTTATTTTTCTCTTTTCTAAGATTTCTTTGAGATTCCAATTAATCACCCTTCTGATCTTCACCACGAATCTTTAACTTGATTCCTCCAAAAATTCTTCCATTATTGCCAAGATCACTTTCATTTTAACAATCTCTTCCTCTATATTTGCTTCAGTCATTTTTCTGTGGCAATTTACCTTCTCTACGCCCTCCATCTCTCTCTTTTCACTTTCCATCTTTCATGTAGGCCTCACTAGACCTATCTTATCTTAACAAGTTTATCCTTCTTGATATCTCTACACTAGCACCTCACCTAGGTCTTTTTCACTTTAGTCTTTTGGTCGCCTTCTAGTCCTTTTCCATGGACTTATTCACATTTTATTTAAGCTTTCCTTGAGATTTTTCTTAAGCTTTCAACAGCTCTCTTCTTTACCTTTAAAACCTTAATGGACTTAGGGCTTTTCCACTCAATCTCTTCTCACTTGCCTCTCACCTTTCTCAAACACTTGCAATTATCAATCATTTTTTTCCTTGTAACCTTGTAAACTAAAACCTTTATACAATTCAATTACTATAATATTAGTATAAAATATCAATTTTCAAGAGCTTTCCTAAAGCTCTGATACCATTAATTGATGTCACTCTTAAATATTACTGTCAACGATTTCTCATTCAAAATTTTTAATGATACAATTTTGAGTGCACATCTTCAAATTTAAATTCAAACTTTAGAATTTTTCCAAACACATGGTTATTCACTATTTGTAATACTCTTTCTTGTGGCCAATATAAAATTAAAATTAAGAAACTTCGGTGTTGTACTAATGCTGCCCTCTTCACCTTGTTTATGTCTAAACATAGTAAATCACCAAAACCAATAGTAGGAAATCCATCACAAGTGATTTTCATATCCACTTGAATTCATATCCATAACTAGATAAAAAAACCATATACCTTTACAATCCAATAATTCTATTAGGACCTCAAATTTAACTCAGGTAGATTACAATAAAATATTTTCCACCCACCAGATTATGTTATAGGCAGTTTATGCACATATCATGAATATGATCCAAACATGAATGAATAGAAAATTCTATCTAAAATAATATCGTCAACCTATTCTAAGATGACAGGTAATGGTTGTGTCAGTTCTCTCATTGGCTTGAAGGGAACTTCATACGAACCATGATTATCTACAATAAGGGTTGAGTTGATGTTTGAATCCATATATATGTTGTGAATATTTGCCCAGTCAAATCCAAAAATTCCTCACTAATGATTGTGTTCAAACAAGAATTTTTATCAAATTGACTCATCACTAAGCTAAGATGGGATTTGATTACCAAAGTGATTCACCTAAATGTTAATACTAATTGAAACTATTTAAGACCCATTCAGGTTTGAGTCACCATTTAACACTGCTAATGACTTATCTTGATCCAAGTCTTATTTGGACATGATTCTGTTGATCACCAAACAATTCACTATTATCTGTGAATTATCTTAATCATCAATATCATTTCAATTGCATAGGCCTAGAAATATATAAAAGGTATAGATCTAAATGAATACAAATTTTAAGATCTTACCTCCACCCATATGATGTCTTAAAAATATTAATTTTCAATCTCAGCTATTCGAAGTAATTTTTAGAACTCGTTATACATGAAATAAGGTAATATAACTTGATATTAGTTAACTATCACAATTTTTTTGAATCCAAGAATTTTCTAAGACTTATTCTTAGAGACTAAGATCCATCTAAATCTTCATTAATACCATTAAAATAAAGAGAACAACACTATATTACTTATACAACTATAAATTTGATCCCATACAAATATTAAACTATTCTTTCACTTAATCATATATATTTAAACCCAAGTCAGACTATATACAAATATGAGAGGTTCAAATTACTTGATTTTATTATTATATTCATTCACCAAGATATATTAATGGTGTAAACAAGATTTTGACTGTGAAAACATACCTTATACAATATTTTTTCATCCAATTATTAGCCTCTTTTAATCACAACCAATAGTCAAGTAACCCTTCTTGAACTGTTATCCTTGTTCTATTGTCTATGGATCTCTTCAGTCTACAAAACATCAAGAACTTTCAATCTAAGAAATGGCTCTCAATAGGCCTTGAATTTTCCTTTATTCATCAAAATCTTCCTTTTACATATAAAATAACAACCTACTTTATACAAATTTCCTCCTAGAGGCTTATTTATAAGAGAATTCTTCTATATAATTAATCTTCATGACTTATAAAGCTAGTAATCTATCTAAATGACTATCCTAGACTTCCTTATATATATATATATATATATATATATATATATATATATATATATATATATATATATATATATATATATATATAATCTTCCTCCTTAGTCAAGATGTATTAATCATATCATGAATAACAACTATACCTTAGTTTGGTAAGAGGTTGAAACAACCTCCATTCTTATCTCAACAACTTTTACTTTATCTTGTCTTGCTTATTTAGCTCTTCCAATGTAGATATGTATCTTCTAGATACATCTTTAGGTGGATTTACATTTATATGGAAGTAAGAAACATTTACAATCATGACAATCAAATCCTAAGACTATTACAAGAGGGCCCCCAAATACATATTTACATTGTTGAAATGGTTCATATTCTGATGCTTCTGCATCAAACTCCCTAAAATGGAAATTTTTGAGCTCTTGCTCAAATGAGTTATTGTCTTCTTTTTCTTTTTTCTAATTCTTTTGAACTTTCTTATTCTTCCTTACTTGTTCATGATATATGAAACCAAGTGGCTCACTCTTCACTTAGGATTCTTCAATGAAGTCTAATATGTAGATCTCCATTTCTTCTTCTTCTTCAAAACTTGCACATGCAAAACTAAAAACATAATTAGATTCAAAAAACTGAGGCATTATTGCCTCTCCACTAGCATATTCTTCTCTTAAGAGCTTCAAAATCTCAATCTTAGCTTCTTTGATATCTTGTCCATCACCTAAGAGGCTCAAATCTTATGATTCCATCACGATTTGATGCCAAATCATGTCTTCATCTTCATTGTATTCTACCATGTCTTGAGCTAGAATTGATTTGTTTTTAATTTGTGTCATTAAAGATACCTCCTCTTGTTTCATATTAAGTTCTACAAGCACATTAATAGGTGATTCAATCTTGTATTCATTGTTCATGAACCTATCTAGTAATTCAATTGTTTGATTATACAAAGCATATTCATAAACATTTATATTTTTTCATCAAATACAACATTATAAATAAAAATTTGAGGACCTTAAGTCTCTCTAAATTCTTCTTTTTCTTCACTTTTATCTTCAATGAGCCTATACATAGACTCAACTTCTAGTTCATCTCCATCCAACATCTCTCCCTTTTCAAGAAAACATATCTTTGAATCCTCATACTATTCTACCCAATCAATCTTTTCATTATCATGATGCTCATGATTTTAAAATTCTATGCCCTCAAAGTGGCCTTCACCTTCATTTACTTCTGTACTTGTATTCACACATGACAAGAAAATATCAGATTGAAAACTCTGAGGCTTATTTTCCTCTTTCATTTTCTCAAATTGCCTTGCTAGAAATCTCTGTCTTTTTATTTTTCTCTTCTCTAAGATTTCTTTGAGAGGCCACTTGATCACCCTTCTTATCTTCACTATGAATCTCTACCTTGATTCTTCCATTATTGACAAGATCACATTCATTTCAATAATTTCTCTATGGTAGTTTACCTTCTCTGAGCTCTCCATCTCTCTCTTTTAACTTTACATCTTTCCTTTAGGAGTCACTAGACCTATCTTCTCTTATCAATTTTATCCTTCTTTCTATCTCTACACTAGCTCACCTAGGTCTTTTTCACCCTAGTCTTTTGATCACCTTTTATTTAAGCTTTCCTTGAGATTTTTCTTGATCTTTCAACAAATCTCTTCTTTACCTTTAAATCCTTAATGGCCTCAGGGATTTGCCACTCAATCTCTTCTCACTTTCCTCTCACCTTTCTCAAACACCTACAATTATCAATCATTGTTTTCCTTGTAACCTTGTAAACAACAACCTTTATACATTTCAACTACTGCAATATTCATATAAAATATCAATTTTCAAGAGCTTTCATAAATCTATGATACCATTAATTGATGTCACTCTTCAATATTACTGTCAACAATTTCTCATTCATAATTTTTAATGATACAATTTTGAATGCACATCTTCAAATCAAAATTCAAACTTTAGAATTTTTCCCAACACATGCTCATTCACTATTTTAATACTATTTATTATGGCCAATACAAAATTAAAATTAAGAAACTTTGATGTTGTACTAATTCTTCCCTCTTCACCATGTGTATGTCTAAACATAGTGATTTCCATCTCCATAACCAGATAAAAAACATATGCCTTTACAATCCAATAATTCTATTAGGACCTCAAATTTAACTCAGGTAGATTATAATGAAATATTTTCCACCCACCAGACTATGTTATAGGTAGTATATGCACATATCATGAATATGATCCAAACATGAATGAATAGAAAATTATACCTAAAACAATATCGACAACCTCTTCTAAGACAACAGGAAATGGTTGTGTCAGTTTTCTCATTAGATTGGAGGGAGCTTCATATGGACCATGATTATCTACAATAAGGTTTGAGTCTATTTTGAATCTAGATATATGTTACAAATAGTTTCCGGGTCAAATCCAAATATTCCTCCTAATGATTGTGTTCAAACAAAAAATCTGCTCAAATTGACTCATCACTAAGCCAAGATAGGATTATATTACCAAAGTGATTCACCTAAATGTCAAAACTAATTTAAACTATTAAAGACCCATTCAGATCTGAGTCACCACTTAACACTAATAATGACTTATCTTGATCCAAGTCTTATTTGGACATGATTCTACCGATCACCAAAATATTCACTATTATCCATGACTTATCTTAATCATCAAGACCATTTTAATTGCATAGGCCTGTGAATATATAAAAGGTAGAGATCTCAATGAATACAGATTTTAAAATCTTACCTCCACCCATATGATGTCTTAACAATATTACTTTGTAATCTCAGTTATTTGAAGTAACTTATAGAACCCGTTATACATGAAATAAGGTGATATAACTCGATATTAGCTGACTATCATAATTTTGTCAAATCCAAGAATTTTCTAAGACTTATTATTAGAGACTAAGATCCATATAAATATTAATTAATACCATTAAAGGAAGGTGAATAACACTATCTTACTTAGACAACTGTACATTTGATACCATACAAATATTAAACTATTCTTTCACTTAATCGTATATATTTAAACCCAAGTCAGACTATAGACAAATCCAAGAGGTTCAAATTACTTGATTTTATCATTCTATTCATTCACCAGGATACATTAATGGTGTGAACAATATTTTAACTATGAAAACATACCTTATACAATATTTATTTATCTAATTATTAGCCTCTTTTGATCACAACCAACAGACAAGTAACCCTTCTTAAACTATTATCCTTCTTCTAATGTCTATGTACCTCTTAAATATACAAAACATCAAGAAATTTCAATCTGAGAAATGGATTTTAATAGGCCTTGAATTTCCCTTTATTCATTAAAATCTTCCTTCTACATATAAAATAAGAACCTACTATATACAAATTGCCTCCTAGAGGCTTATTTATAATAGAATTCTTTTATTTAATTAATATTCATGACTTATAAAGCTAGTAATCTATCTAAATGACTATCCTAGACTTCCTTATATATATTATCTTCCTCCTTATTCAAGATGTATGAATCATATCATGAGGAACAACTTTACCTTAGTTTGGTAAGAGGTTGAAACAACCTACGTTCTTATCTCAACAACTTATACTTTGTCTTGTCTTATTTCTCTGGATCTTCCAACGTAGATAGGTATCTTCTAGACATGTCTTTAGGTGGATTTACATTTATATGGAAGTAAGGAACATTTACAATCATGACAATCAAATCCTCAGACTATTACAAGAGGGTCCCCAAATACATATTTACATTGTTGAAATGGTTCATATTTTAATGCTCCTGCATTATTATAGGTTACAGAAGAGATGGGAATTAAAAATTAAAAAGTTTTGGGTGATGTAGAACTTATTGTTAAAAAGATCAAAGGCCAGTATTAGGTAAAAAAATAACCATTTGAGATGTTATAGAAATAAAGTTTAGGATAATATAGAATATTTTGAATTATTCTCTATTCATGCTATTCCAAGAGAAAATAATTCCAAAGTAGAAATGCTTACAAAATCATCTTCATTATTGATTCCAAATTTTAAAATTAGTACATATAAATACATAATTGAATTGGTGTATCAACCTAGTGTACCAAATAATTTAGAGAAATGTTAGGTATTTAATAATATCAACAAATCATTTCCTTTCTTTAAAAAGTTGATATTATTCAAAAATTTATATTTCGAAGATAGTGATTCATCATATAAAGAATCTTCTCAAAATCAAAATCAAGGCATTGCTAAAGAACAAGATGAAGAAGGGTTAATCAATGTAAAAGGAAATAATATTCCTAAAAAATTAGTGTCATTAGAATAAATTTTTGACAAGCATGATAGGTTCATCAAAAAAAAATGCAAAGATATTCCATCAATTTGTCAGATTGTGAGAAAGTGAACATTAGCTTTGAAGAACAACCCAAGTTGGTTAACATTTAGAAATGTTGTTCACCAAAAGAAAATAGAAAAAAATTCAGCTTGCTTTGAAAATATATAGACATTCTTTCATATTCATATTCATATGAATATTTGAAATGTTTTCATCTAAAATAATTACAACATACATTTCCTCTAAAACCTGATGTTAAACCACTCAAATGGAAACATAGACAACATAACCAAAATATTGCAAGACATTTTTTTGTATAAATTTAGAAAATGTTGAATACATGGATTATTTTCCCTATTCATAACTCAACTTATATTGCTAGTACAGTTTGAGTTTGTAAAAAAAGGAAAAAATAGAAGTTGTGTTGACTTCCAGAATCTAAATTAGGCTTCTCTCAAAGACAATTATCCATTATCCACCATGGATCATTTCCTTCAGGAAGTTACAAGTTCAAAAATGTTATCAATTTTGGATTTTTTCTCAATTTATAATCAGATTGAGGTTGACAAAGATGATCAATATAAAGCAAATTTCATAACTCCATGGGGCACCTTTGCATATCAATGAATTCCATTTGGATTGATCAATGTAGGAACTATATTTTAGATAGCTATGGATCTTGCATTCAAAGATCTAAAGAACAATATAATTGTGGTGTACATAGATGATCTAATAATATATTTTTTAAAAGAGAGAAGATCAATATGAACACCTTGAGAAAGAATCTAAAAAGTGTTGTCTGCATGGTATTTCTCTCAACCTTAAAAAGTCTATTTTGGGGGTAATTGAAGGGAAACTTCTCAAGCACATTTTTCTAAAGAAAGCATAAAGTTTGATCCAAAATGAGTCAAAATAATTCATAAATTATCTTTGTTTATCATTAAACCAAGAGTACATTAATTTTTTTTAAAAGTAAATTTTTTAAGGAGATTTATACTTGATTTTGCAGAGCTCACTAGATACATTATTGAGATGATGAAAGGAAAACCATATTTTAAATGTAATAATGATGGAAAAGAAGAGTTTGAGAAAATAAAATCTACTATTTATCATGTACCAACTCTAGTTTTCTCATATTTAAAAAAATAATTAATCATTTATTGTTATACATCAGAACATACTCTTTCAACCATATGGATTCAAAAGAATGATGAAGGTATTGAATCTCCTATTGATTTCATGAGTTGTAACATGAAAGACTATGAATTGAAATATTATACATAGGAGAAACATGTATACGTATTAGTGAAAATTTTCAAACAATTTAGATACTATATTTTGAATTCACATTCCATTATGATTGTGCCAAACACAATAATGAAGTATATTTTGACTAAACAGGAACCAAGATCTAAGAGAGGTAATTGGATAGCTAAATTTCAAGAATATGATGTTGAAATCAAGCCTAAAAAATTGGTTTGAGGAAAATGATTATGTCATCTCATATCAAAACAAATGTATTCTCAGGTAATCTTTTTAATATATTTTGATGATCAAAACAAAAAGGATCTTCCCTTTGTCTTTTTTGTATATTATACTAATGAATGGTTTGTAGATATTGATTTCTTTCTAACATATGGGTAATGTCTGTCTCATATGAATACCAAACAATTAATAACACTCAAGTTGAAAGCTATAAAATACATAATCTAGGATGGTACATTTTTCAAAAAGATTATTGATGGTTTTTTCCTAAGGTGTGTTGACAGTGAACAACATAAGAAGAACCTACAATCCTTTCATGATTAAGCTTGCATTGGACACTTTTATACTCTAGTGACAACTTATAATATCTTCAGATCTCATTACTATTGGCCTACACTCTTCAAGGACTCTTATGAATGGGTAAGTAAATGTGAAGCCTAACAATAGTTTATTACATGACCAAAACTTGTAGCCTTTCCTCTTAAGCCAATAATGATATAAGAACCTTTCCAACAATAGGGATTGGATTTTGTAGGAACTGTGAACACTCATTCAAGTTCAAGACAAACACTTATTCTTACTACTATAGATTATTTCACCAAGTGGGTAGAATCCATCCCAGTCAAACAAACAACTTCAAAAGTTATTTGTAATTTCATTAAGAAGAACATCCTAGTGAAATATGGTGTTCCACAAAAGATAGTAATAGATAATGCTTCAAATTTTTATTCTTTAGAATTTATTATATTTTTCTATGGATACGACATCTCATTATCCCACTCTTTAGACTATTACCTATAAGGAAATGGTCAAGTTGGGTCCAATAATAAGAAATTGGTCACCATTATTCATAAGTTTATTGATGAGAATTAAAGAAATTGGCACAAGAAGTTATATGATTCATTGTGGGAAGATCATATAACACTAAATAAATCCATAGGCATGTCTTCATTTTAGTTGTTCTTCGGGATTAATGAATCAATTCTCATAACACTTGAATTGTCTGAACTTTAGTTGGCCAAAGACATTAAGAATTCTAACTTTAAAATTCCTTTGGATAAAATAATTATCTATTTGAAAAATATTAAAGAATATATATCCCGAGTTGATATAAATGCCAAACATCAGGCTCAAGTTAAATTATTTTTTGTTAAAAAAGAAAAGAGAAGGGATTTTCAAGTAGGTGATCTTACTCTTTTGTGGGATAAGCATAGAAAATTGAAATAAAGTCATGGAAAAATTTACTCCTTCTAGATGGACGCATTCAAAATCAAGAACTTATGTGGAGACAACACTTTCTACTTGGCCTATTGAGATGGCACACATTTGTCATTGCCATATAGTGGGTAATATCTCAAGCATTAATTTAAGTGAAAGTAGGTTGTCCCTTGAATGTAAGTATGCATATAATAATGTTGGTTGTGTTTCCCTTTCTATTATCCATTTCACTTATTTTGTGTTGTGTCATTTTTTTCGTGTCTTTCTCCTTGTTAGTTGGTCCTCTTTCCTCTATAGTCTCTTTATTTTTATTAAGTTTATCTTTATTTTAAAATTCAAATGACTCTGTAACCCAATATAAATGCACTTGTATGTGAAACCAAAGTCTAGAATTATTATCTCATTCCTTGCAATTTGAGGACCCCAGTCAGAGAAAATTGTTGTACCAATTTTTGAATAATGATAAAAAGCTAAAATATTACGTATTTTGACCACAAATGATAAAAAGAGTTAAAATGTGTCAAATTTGGTCAGGGTCCTTTTATACAAGTCAAAATTGTTATTTTCTAAAAATCCATATTCACAAGGTAAATTTATGCAAAAAGATTTAGAATTTTTAAGTGTTTGTGTTTTACCTTAGCAATTTCAAAAACAAATATTAATGACCTAGTCAGAGTCTAAAGTAATTACAAACAAACCTATCAGAACCTAAAGGGCCTTTTTAACACCTCAATTAAAATATGATAGGATTACTAACACTCTTATCATAATTTTAGTGCTAACACAACCCACGTAACTTGATAGTAGTGTCGGCACTAACCATAAAGTCTAATACCACTTCTATTAAAACCCATACAACCCATAACCAGTGAAAATTTCCCCATTAGAACTTGACTTATCTACACACATCCATATCAGATATTGACTTGTTTATGTACAAACCCTAGTTTTTATCCATTTATTTCATTGAATCCTTTGCATGTGTGAGAACATGTCATTTTATTTTGATAATTAAATAATTCATTATCATTATTCTTTGCACCTTATTGCAAACTTCTTATCCACTCTCTTTTGCACCATGTTTCCATCAATTGCTTTTGCTCATGTTTATGCATTGAAGTCTTCATCGAGTTTGGATCTTCTTGATAATAAATTAGGGTTTACATGATTTAAGGATAAGGTAGGAAATATGTTGATCCCATCCTATTTTCCTTTATAATTAAGTTCACTAATATTTCTATCTGTAATTTTATACAAACTTCTCTAAACCCCTATATCTACTTTGGGATCCATTTTTCTTGGGTGTTTTTTAGATTTTGTTGAATAAAAAAATCATAATCAAATCTTAGGCTTGCTCAAAACATCCTAGGAATATATCACCCTTGTAAGTAACATCATCAAAACCTGTCTTGCCTATTTTTAGACCCATCAAATCTTAGCTCTTTTGCTCACATCCCCATTGGATCCCAATGCCTTTATCAATAGACCTATTAGATCCTAATAGATATGTTAACACAACCTGTAAAACCTAATAACACTATAGACACCACTTATATGTCCTGACATCATTGTAAACACTACCCCTAGAGTTTGATATCCCTGTAGACAACCTTGTCTAACTCTGACATCCCCATTTATAAATTTTCAAAAACTAAAATTTTATTGAATACCTTCATAATTTCATCTTCATCGAGGGTCGTACAGTGTAGGATTCTCACTAAGGAAGTGTTTCCTCTAGGTGTAAACATCTAGGACTCCCATCAAGGGTATCCCAAATAAAATTCCCCTAATGAAGGTCCCACAAGGATAAAAAACTTAGATATGAAGTACCAATTTTAATGTGTTGTTCCCCCATCACATATGGACTCAAATGTTGAAAAAATAATAGATACTGATGGGTTCATATTGAAATGGATTAATTTTGGAATAAAATAAATGGGATCGACAAAATAGACTATGGCCAAAGCATACATGATAGTGGGTTGGCATAAGAAGATGCATTCCCAACTTCAATACAATGTCCATACTTAGTCTTAACTATAGTTGAACATTATGATACTAAAAAGAGAGAGGTAAAGAATTCAAAGAATACGTTAAAAGTGCTTTAGATAGGCTTATCCAACTTATAAATATCCTATAAGCCTTTGTGTATCACTACCATGTTGTCTTTACAGTGTAACCTTCATCTCCTGATCATGAGGTTACCCTTTCTTAATGTCTTATTGTGGTCCCCTATAAACTCTTGGAAGATCAGAGATTTTCCAATGATAGAGCTATAAATGTCATTGACCTTAAGGAAGCTTTTATGTATAAAGCCTCTAATAAATCCCCATGTATTGATGGCTTTCCTTGTGAACTCTATCAAAGCCTATGGTATATTGTTGGCCTTGATCTCCATAGAGTTTATTATAAAGTGGTCCTGACCAATTTTTTAGGTCACCTCATCAATCAAGGCAACATCAAGTTTATCCCCAAGGCAGGGGACCCTGAGGTAATTACCAATTAGAGACCCATCACTTTGTTAAATGTCTCCTATAAAATCATGCCAAAGAATTAACTCTTAAAATCAAGCACTTGCTTCCCTTAATTGTGTGAAGTGAGCAAACTAGTATCATTCAACATAAATATATTATGGAAAATGTTATTATCATATAGTGAGTAAACTAGTTTCATTCATCAAACTAGTTTCATTCATCAAACTAGTTTCATTTAGAATATCTAACCAGAAGGCTCTCTTCATCAAGATTAATTTTGAGAAATCCTAAGACTGAATAGTGTGGCCTTTTATTATATATGTTACAAGCTCTAGGGTTGGTCCCAAGTTTGTACATACTATCAATATGCTATTTTAGGATGATGGGGCCTACATCACCATCAAAGGCTCCATGTCTCAAAACTTTAAACTCCACAAATCCATCATATAGTGTTACCCCTAGCCCCTATGCTTTATATGTTAGTTGTTAAAGGTTTGAGTTGTCTATTGACCATTTATGCTTTCAAGGGTCTGGTCAAAGGGATCTATCTGCCTAATTAAAACCACCAATTAATTAATAGGCACTTTACTAATGATTCCTTCCTATCTCTACAAGAGGATGAAGGCTCTATAAAGCATGCAATGGAATGTTTAGATATTTTTTACTTTACATCTAGGTCATCTATCCAATGGCATAAAACCTAGTGTTATCACCAATATTTGTTGCCCTAACCTCCTTGATTATAGGTATATATGTTGTAATGGATTCTTTCAGGGGTTTAATTTAAATTTTTATGAATTACTTTTGTTTTTAGAGGATCTCTTATATAATTATGGTCCTATGTGGTTCAAAGAGTGGAGAAAAAAATCTCTTTCTGGATCACTAAAACTTTGACCTTAGCCAAAAATTTCTATATTTTTCTAAGGTTCTCACTCTATGCATGTTTACTATTAGTCTTATTATGCCCCATCAAATGCTTCCTATTCAAATCTTGAAAATCTTCTATGATATTTTTTATAGGCCAATTCTGAAGGACATCAGGGCTTTTATCTAGTCTCCTCGACCATCTGTTGTTGTCCTGAATAAGCTGGTGGGTTGGGGATTAATGACATAAAACTTTAGGGAACCACTCTTTGGGATAAATAGATCATCATAAGTTTTGAATATGATGAATCCTATAAATTTTTATTGACGCTACATTTCTTAATGTTTCCCTATTGGTAGAAAAGCCTAGCAAGGCATAATATTTCACAATGCACTTATATTGCCAGTGTCTATCAAAGTAGGGGGAACATTTCTCATGAAAAGTATTTGGAAGGCATAGGAAAATCTCAAAACTAACCTTATTTGGGTGGGGGATGGGTTTTAAAGTGATCTTTCTCTAAACTCTTAATCATTATGGTGGTCTCCTCAACTGACCTTTCACAATGTCCCTTTTGCCATGGTCCCTTAGATCAAAAGCTTGAGATTATTTAAGAAAGGTATTCTCACGATTGGTGATTTGTTTTTTAAGGTCTCTAGGAATTGATTCCTTAGACCATGTTAAATTCAAAATTCCATCTTAACAAGGAAGATGCAGAATACATTTTTAAATTATAGAATTCCATTCTTGATGAATACTTGCACAAGATTGGACTTTCCTCTCTCATGTCATGGTGGAAGGACTAGTCTTGGCCTATGGCCACACAATTCCATTAATATTATCCTTATATGGGTTAAAAAAATTTATCCCCTCTGCATATTAACACAAAGGCTCTTAACCACTGATGGTCTCTCCAATCCCTCTAGCAGGTTTGGGCCCAAAGATTTGATAACATTTGGGTGACTTGTAATGAGATCAAAAAGGAAAACTTCCTTTGGTGTATCCTTTACCAAGTTTTTCCCATGGTAAATTATCTCAATAACATGGGGGTTATAAATCCCACTTTCCTAGCCTATCATTACTCAGAAACCATTAAACATCTCTTTTAGTTTTTCCCTCATGCCCAGTTAGCCTGGAGATGGATTCATACCCTTTTCAAACCCTTCAAGCCTAAAATTTAAACTTGGGAAATGGATCTCCTATGGGACTCCAGCCTATTAATTGCAAGATATAATATATTCTAGTAGATTTTTCATATTGATATGTTTTTTTAGATTTGTAAATCTAGAAATCAAGCAAGTTTTAATAATGGTAGTACGGAAAAAAGTTTTTCTATAAATAATAAATTTATTGTGATTGATATTTTACCCTTAAAATTTAGATTCAAATGGACAAGGTGCAACTTGATCTTTATCATCTATATTTCCTCTTGGACCATTTGGGGAATGTTCCTTGTACAGTCAACCATGAGCCACTTGATCCCCTACCTCAATACTCTCCTTTTTGGGGTCATGGGCATGGGGGGAGGTACCACCACTCTCATATATGGAGGTATTAAATTTATGAGATCTCTTTTCATCACTCTCAATGGCCATATCCTCTAAGAGGATCTGACAGAGGCATAGATAGTGGTGGTGGGAAGGTGAAGGCCTACTTCATAGTACAAATACCCATAACTAGAGCTAGCCATCTCTCCTCCTTGTTAGGATTCAAAAATGCATCATGATTATGAAAATAACCATAAATTTTATGGTTATGACCCCCTCCATGTGGATTAAGATCACCTAGACTAGGATGGATGGGGAGGGAAGCCTCAAGACCCTCTGCCTCTACCTCCTCCTCTAGCCACCATGTTTATAGTTGTTGATTTGTGTGTTCCTATATGTTTATGTTATTTCATTATCTTTTTTTTTATTGTTATGCACTTGAGTTAAATTAATAATGATTATCAACTAATTTATGTCTTGTTATTTTGGACTTTGGTTTCTCCCAAGGCTCTCTTAGCTTGGTTTGGCATTCAAGGTGTGAATTTTCCACCATTTTTTTAAGACTTTTTTTTTAAAAAAAATTAATAGAAGTGCACTTTTCAATTAAAAAGGAGATTATATTATATGTTTGACACCATATTATATTGATAAAATACTCAAATTTTCATAAAAAGAATCCTTTATTGATTTGACTCCTACTTCTACTCAATAATTTTGGGAAGATGACACCAATTCCTATGTAAAATGGGTGAACAAATAATGGTTGGTAAAACCTAAACATATAGAAACAATACTTCCAAAGAATATTTCTAGGTTTAAATTAATAAATGAATTCAATGATATGATCACACTCTTGCACATAGTAGTGGGGAACCCAGCTGCAGGGAACTTCTAGACTTGGATGTATAAATATATATGAATTATTCATCAAAATAAACAATATATCAATTGGGGACAGATCATTAGTGATTCAATCCATAAGCAATTGACATAAGTTAAAATAACTTCCAATTAATACACGACCTCTTATCTTTTTTATGTAGTTACTAGGAGAATATTTTATAATGGGTTGAATATGGTAGGAGACATCAATACTAAAAAAAATATATGAATTTTATCCTCAAATTACTTTAAAATAAATTGTACACCAATTTCAAAGAGTAAATGATGCATTCATATAGTATGTGATTCAAATGTTTGAGCAAGATCCCTATAACATGAAGATATATATATATATAAAGAGAGAGAGAGAGAGGAATCAACAAATATTTTTAAATGGGGAGCTTGGTTTATGGAATTGGTTAGACAATTAGATGATACCCACAATTTATTATCAAATAAACACAAATATGGGGTAAAGTTTCCTATCTATATAAGTAGATACATGTGTGCATCACTAGCAAAAACCAAATTTGTTGAAGAATAAATGACACATATTACCATGAGCACATTTGAAAGCAATCCTTCATTTGATATAAGAGGCTTTGTGACAAGTATTCTTAGTTCTTCATATTAACATGTGCCTCATTTTGAGGATTATTGGTTGGAATGTGATGATGAAAGAGACATGTTAATCTAGGATTACTCATGGTTCAACATAAAATAGGTCAATGCATTTGGCATTATGAAAGTCTCAAACAAGATAGTGGATGATGAGAACACATTAGACCCTATTTATAATAGATAAATAATTTAATCATAACCAATCCTTAAAGTTGATTGGAACAAGAAGGAATCTACTTATCTTATGAGTAAAAATCAAAGTGTGCTTGACAAAACATTTATATGGTTGAAAAACAAGGGAGTCAATTGTGATAAAGTAGGGTTTCCACCCCCACTAAAAGAGATTTAATTGGGAAGATTTCATAGGCAATAATAATCTAAAGTTGGGATGTCATAAGCAATCGGTGTAAGTAAAGACACCATAAAGGTGGAAGAAGAGATTGAGGTTCAGGTTATTGCATTTATTGCTCCAGTTCATAGGCCTCTCAAACTAAAAATAAAAAGGTTAGGATAGAAATCTTCTTGTTCTCCTAGTATTTTTATTTTTGAAGATATTCCTCTTGATAGTCTTACTCACTCTCAAACACTAATAGCTAATACCACTCGACAGGTTATTACTTTTGATACTTCTTTGTTGTATCCATCTTCTCCTTCTTTTCAACTTCATAATTCTTTGTCTCCACCTCCTCCATAAGATTCTGAATTGCCTCTTATATCTTCACCCAAAACTATTATTGACATTATAGAAAAAGAGAAAGATGAAATAGTATCATAAAAGATTCAAACTTCAAAAACTATTATTCTTTTTTTTTTAAATTCTAACAAACCCTAATTTTTACCAAATGCAACAACCTCTTCCTAGTGCAAAAATTCCTAAATGGTTAGATGAGATGATTAAAAAAAAGAAATAAAAATTTTGAGCTTGAATAAATTTATTTCAATACCCTGTAAACTCTTTCACGAACAATAAAGAATCTCAAAACTATATCAAGAATAATCATAGATAATAAGGGGGACATAAATGAAAAAGAAGTAGTTTCTCCTATGGAAAAGGACAAAATCAGTGCCAATGCCTCACACTATCAGATCTCAAAAATACATTTGGGGAAGGCTATGAGGGAATGAATGAAATAAAACATTCAATCATAAATTGGTACCTTGTTAAAAAATATGGATCATGGCTTAAAGAAAAAGTTGAGTAGTTGACAATAGTAATCTAGAAGTTGATAAAACCAATTCAATCCTCTTCTTCAACTGTTCATCAAATTTTTGACATAGAAACATTAAATGTTTTAGAAAAAAATGGTCATATAAGTAAGGCTACAAAAGGATGGTCAGATAAAATTATACAAAAAGGTGTCAATACCATTCATACATTAATGACTAGTGTTCTGAAATCCAAACAAAATATGATCAAGCAACAACAATAGAAGACAAGTATGTTGAAGAGTTAGATAAATGGGATGAATTGCTTCCTAAGTTATAAAATTTCTCTTATACTTGTCCATATGACCTCATTCAAGAAAATATTATTCAAAAATAAGAAGTGGTATACCTCACTAAGTTTGTAGGGACTGCCAAATTCAGAATCTACTTTATCAAGGAAAGTATTAAAAAAGTCAATGATTCTAGATAAATAGGAGGTCACACTCTCCTTGAAATAATGGGAGGAATAGGAAAATTGAATGACATATACACTGATGATGATGATGGGAAAGTGGTTTATAAGGAAATCATTGCCAATCAATTTAAAAAGAATATTAAATAAATTATGACTCCTAAATCTACATTAAATTATGGTTTAATTTAGAAGTTGATCCAATATCAAAATAATTTGAATAATCTCAAACTTGTGCTCTTCAATAAATCACTCAGAAGATGTCAAATCTATATTGTGACATAGAAATAGCTTATACATATTCAGATGGCCCAGATGAAGAAAAAATGTTAGAAATCTTACAAAAGTTTGATAAATATTAGAAGAAGAAGAAGCCACAACTAAATGAAGAGAATATTCAAATTATCCTTAGTGAAGAATAATAGGACTAGCTTGTCATCAAATTTTTACTAGTTTCCTACTTTGAGTTTTTTGAGTCATTCTTATAAATAAAACTGCACATTTTTTTAATAGTAATTTGCACATTGTATGTTTTCTTTACAAATTTCAGGTCATGCAAATTTGCCAACACATTTTTGTAAGTTATATAAATTTTCTATTATAATTTTTCAAGTTGTACAAAAATACCAACGCATTTTTGGAAGTTGTCAAAATTGCCTAATGTGTTTGTGCACGTTTTTAAGATGTGCAAATTTGTTATTGTATTTTTACAAGATTTTAGAAGGCAAGAAAGGTGGTCATGCAGTGTAACCACCCATTTAAACCAATAAATACAATATAAAGGCTCAAGTGTAAGGGTTCTTTATAATTATAATTTTATTTCAAGATAGAGAAAGAGGATATTGTATCTGCAGATCAAAGAAGATACATATAACAAGAAATTTTGCAAACTTTGGGTTTCAAATATATTCATGGATAATGTATGTGTGTACATTCATATTTGATTTTATTCTTTTGAAATTTTATTGAGATTATAATTAATTAGTCAAAAACATAAGTATTTTAATGTAGAATTACTTCTTTGAATCTAAATTTTTAATTTATGTAAATAGTGAAACCTTGATAAGGTGAAAATTCTATTTTTTTTCAAGAAACTATGAGAGTTATTTTATTCTTGTTATCACTAATAAATAGTTATTTTGGTGTATGTTGTGTTTTCTTATGAACATGTAATTTATTTCCTATCCATTAAATGATAAAGGTTTCCTTCTAATGAAATAATCTTTTTTCTTTACATTTCTAGCAAGTCTATGAATTTGGCCCACTAGACTTGTTATTCTCTTATATCCATTTATTGTGTTGCTTTATTTTCATATTTTCTTTCTATCACCTTTTCATACTTTATCATTAAAATTATTCCCCACTAAAAATTATTTTTACTATAAATAGTTTCCTTTACCTCATCTTTTTCTAGTTTTCACTAAAGATAACTCCACCTACAAATAGCAGAGGGACTTTGTCCCGTGACTGTTGACTAAAATATCAATTTATCCTCTTAAAAATTTAATGACAATATAGTGGTATTTCAATTCAATCATTCAATATATCTTCAATGTCATTCCTTTTTTGGAGGATATTTATTTCTCCCACAATTATAGTGAAACTAACTCTCCAACAAAATTATTGTCTAATTTTGAAGCGCTTCACCTTACCCCTAATGAATATTAGCATTTTGAAGGTAATTCCCATTGGGAACAATGTAGAGAATTAATTAGAAAATATTTATTCCACTTACAACTTCCTATTTTATCAACTACCATCAAAGCAATTAGTGATTTGGATTTCAAAGTGTTTATTGTTGTCTCAGGGTTTCTCTGTGTTTGGAGAACCCATGGTTTTTTTCTTTTATCCAAATGTCATCAAATTATTATGATTAGTGGTACAATATTAGTGCTTGAAGGATGTTCTATAAGTTGGTTATCAAGGTTTCTGGCAATGGCATTTTCCTACTTTTCCTGATTTGTTCCATGGTGGTGCTTCCTTCTTGTAGTCTAGACTACTCTAGGATATTTTTTATTTTCTGAATGGTTTTCTTTGTGAATATTTCAAGTTGTTCTTTGGTATTCTCTCTTGTGATTACTTGGCTTTTTGGATTTTTACTTGTCTCCTTTTACACCCCTAGATTTTTTTTTTGTCTTTCTTGGTTTGATCTACTAGTCACATTATTTCGTACCACCGGATAAGGGACCCTTTCCCTTATTATTCTCTATAAAAAACATAGCATTAAAAGTCAATTTTTATATCTTTCACACATAGGGAAAGTATATATTAATATTAATTGATGATGTAAAATGTGTCACTAATTTGAATAATCTAATATAAAAACTAAAATTTTAGATTTTTATCACTAAAACAAATTTACATAGTATTTGGGCCAAGATAATTACCTATCATTTTAAAAAATTAATTTTGAATTTTCCTTTACCAATAACTTAACATTGACATTAATATTGATGCAATTTTACCAATGATTATGTCAGAGTGTGTTATTTTAACCCTTTAATTTTGAATTTTCCTTTACCATTCACTTAAACATTGATATTAATATTGATGCAATTGTATCAGTGATTCTATCAAGGTGTACTTTTTTAAGTCTATACACAATAAATTAGGTTGAAAATAAAAACTTTTACTCACTAACAAAACACACCTAAATTTAGAGAAAATAAACTCTTTTTTATAAATTTAATATTTTTTAATTGATTATTGCAGGTGGAGGTGTATGATTTAATTATTCACAAGTATGTATTTTATCTTCATATTTAATACTCTTATTAAAATTGTAAGCAAAAACTATTTTATTAATATTTTATAATTAATTAGTTTTATTTCCTTTAAAAATGAACATTGATTTGAGAAATTTTTATTATTATTTTTTAAATTTTTTATAAATTCATATTTTTATTAAACGATTTTTTTTATAAATATGATGAATTATTTTGATAATTGACATTTTTAGACTATCATATTAAAATTGTTAATAAATATTTAAAAAATGTATGTAATTCTTAATTGGGATTTTGTGCTTGATATGGACATGAAAAATGTTAATTGTTTAAAAATATGATGGGGACAAGATCCCATTCATGTCAAGTTATTGTGCATCTTGTTAAGTTGTTGGGTACCATGTTATTAATGTTAATTTGGCAAACTGGATTTCAATATCATTTGGACTTTTTTGGGTACGGCTTGGGGTGGTGAAGGGGGATCTTATATCCTCTTTGGCCTAACTATGTCCTCTCCTCCTCCTCTATCATATATCATTGATTTATCTCCTCTCTTTCTTCTTATCATTTTTCAAAACCTTATCCACATTTTTTCATGACCATTCCATTCTCCAATTAAATCGTAAGTGGTCTATTAAAAAATCACCTCCATTTCTGCTTATTTTGCATGCCAAGCCTACTAACTCACCATGTATTCCCCAATTTTCCATCATGGCTTCCACATCCAATGCCTCCATCATTGTGAATGTTTGAGTCAACTCCTTAAGCCAAAAACCTAATTTATTCCCTTTTAAACTTCATAGTATTTACAAATAAACATAACCAACCAAACAACATCCAAAGTTTCAAAGTCAATTTTAATTAATTTGCTTTGGGGTGATTTTACCCTATTTTTAGCTCCTTACAATACCACCAAATAGGGTCATAAGGTAATTAAATCAACAATATCCATAATGAATCAACACTCTCCTAGTTTTAAAACACACAATTGATTTATCTTGCACACAATACAACATGATCTACTTCATGAATTTTTTTAATATAATTTATTAGAAAAAAATAGTTATATGTTAATATAAAATATTCAAATTTAGTTGGTGTTTAGTGAAATTTTATATTATAATTATAAAAAATATAAAGTTTAAAATTATTACGTATGATGGGATGAACATAAAATTAGAAATGGTCTTTTTAGGTATCATGGTTATATCAATAGGAAATCATAGTTATGATAAGAGATGCAATTGATGAATTAACATATCTTAATTCTAATTATATATTTTTAGATCTAAATTTTTACAACAAACCACTTATAAAGTTATATATCAAGATACACCATTTATATTATTTTATATTTATTGTATTATTGTTCTATTTATTAACTATTTATTATTTTTTCCCCTTGTCCAGATGATTTCTCCATAGCTTTTTTCCAAAAAAATTGCGATATTATAGGAGAAGATGTGGTTGCAGTCGTGAATGAATTCTTTTCTACTGCTCAACTATTAAAAGAATTTAACTATACCTTTTTAGTTCTTATTTCTAAAAAGGAAGGGGTTGTGAATTTCTCAAATTTTTGGCCTATTAATTTGTATAATTCTATTTATAAAATTATCATTACTAAATTGATTCTACTAAGAATGCAACCTATCATGGAAAAAATCATTCAAACTCAACAAGGAGGATTTTTACTAGGTAGAGAAATTCAAGATTGGGTGATTGTGGTGCATGAAGCCATCCATTCAATGGAAAATAACCAAAGAGAAACAATGGTGTTAACATTGGACATGGCTAAGGCTTATGATAGATTAGATTGGAGTTTCTTGGATAAAGTTATGTCTCAATTTGGATTTCAAGACAAATTCAAGAAAATTATTAAATATTGTATTACTTCATGCATGTTCTTTGTTTTGGTGAAAGGGGTAGCTCACATATTTTTTAAGAGTGCTAAAGGGGTGAGACAAGGGGATCTCCTATCCCTTTTTATTTTCATCATTATGGATGAATCTCTGAGTAGATTTATTTTTAATGTTATTGCCTCATTAGATTTGAAAGGTTTTAAACTAGCCCATTCCATGGAGCCTATTTCACATTAGAAATTTTTGGATGACACCATTCTTTTAGATGAAGTGTCGATGCAGGAAGTGAGAAATATTAATTTTTTTTGGTGATGTATGACTAGGCCTCTAATTAGAAAATTAATTTTGAGAAAATCTCTATGTATTTCTTCAATACATCGGTGGCCATACAAGCTATAATAACTCTTCTTTTAGGCTATCAAATCAAGGATTTGCCCTCTTCATATCTTGGTATGCCTCTCTTTAGCAATCAACTCCCTATGGTAGTGTGGAATCCTTTAGTTGAGAGATTTCAAAAGAAGCTTGTAGGTTAGAAAGGCAAGCTCTTATCTCAAGCAAGGTTTTACTTATCAAAAGTGTCTTTTAGAGCCTTCATGTATATCTATTTTTTATTTTTAGTTTTCCAAGAGGATTTAAGGATAAATTAACCAAAATTCAATGCAATTTTGTTTGGGTTAGAATGGAAGAAAGAAACAGATTTTATTTGGTTGCTTGGAATAAAGTCTACTCCAAAAAAAAATATGGTGGGCTTGGATTAAGGAATTTTCAAATGATGAATAAGGCTCTCATTTTGAATTTCATGTGGAGATTCATAAATTTAAGCATGGTTTTGGCTGAAATTCTCTCTTGCAAGTATTTATTATGTAGGGAACCAATCAACATTCTTGTAGAAGATCACTTTGTTTGTGTCTCACATGTCTAGAACTTCATGATCTTAAATAAGGATTTGATTAAAACATGGTCTAAATGGTAGATTAGAAATGGTTATAAGGTCAATTTTTGGAAATATGCTTGGGTTTTAGATATTTCTCTTATTTAGAGTGACATAGGCCAACAATTATAGGAAAATATTCAAAACAAAAATGGTCATAAAGTGCATGAGTATTCGTAGGAGTTGGAAGGAGCTAAATGTTGTAAAATTTTAAGTTTGGATAACTTAAATCAGAAGGATACACTAAGATTATCAAATTTGAATATTTTTTTGAGAAATTCCCATATACATGACACTAATAGAGAAGATAAACTTGTTTGGAAGCACTCTTTTATTGGTCACTATAAAGTTTAATCAGGATATGATCTTCTAGTATGGGAACCTAAAGGCAACTGTAGTTGGGAGATGCTATGGGACAAATGGATAATTCCTAAAATAAATTTCTTTCTTTGGGTTGAGGTTTAGAACATAATTCTTACAATTAATAACTTAAGAAGGAGAGGTTTTATCTTAACCAAACAATGTGTCTTATGTGAAAAGGATAAGGAATCTGTATTTCATTTGCTTGTGAGATGTTCTTTCTCTCAAGAAATATGGAACTATTTTTAAAAAAAAATTAATGGCTCTTGAGTAAAAGCTGGTTCTCTAATGGAAGTTTGGTAGACATGGGGATTCCCCTTTCAAAATGTTCTACTTAATAAAAATTGAAAAATTTCATTACCACATATCATATGGGGCATTTGGGGTGAGCATAATAATAGAATTTTTAGGGAGAAAATATGTTGCAACAAAATTATTTTCAAAAGAATATTTGATAATATTTTGGAGAATTAAAATATTTTACCTATCAAGAAAGGTAAAAATTTTCTCCTATATGAACATGTTCTAGCTCACAATTGGCAAATTGATACCTCTAAGCTGGGAAAGTTGGACCCTAACTAAGAAATTAGGAAATAAAGTAAATGGAAACCACCCCTTTGGGATGGATGAATCTCAATTTTGATGGAACTTCAAAAGGGAATCTAGCCCCAACTGGAGGAGGTGGAATAATAAAATATCATTAGAGTAATTTGGTTGTAGTGTATGCTAGAGATATGGGAGTTAATATCAACCACTAGACTGAATTTCTTACGGATTTTTGGGGGATAAAATTGGTGAAACAATTGAGAGTTTAAAAAATCATAATAGAGGGTGATTCTTTGAATATTTTGAATTATTTATCTAGAAAAAATGTTATTAGTTGGTCCATTAAACAAGCTATATAATAAGCTATAGGTATTATGGACTCATTGCATCAAGTTATTATTCATCACATTTATAGGGAAGGAAACTCTATAATGGATTGGTTTGCCAATAACGGTGTGACATATTTGGTACAAACATCGTGGATGGACTATGAATAACTCTTAAGGGACCTTATACTAAAGATAAAATCTGAAGGTACTTCTAATGAACAAAGCCTTAGACATGTTGGGGAAGCCTCTAATTCTTTGAGGAAAGAGAAATTAGGCCCTTTATTTTAGTTGGGGCCTTATATTGGCTTGGTTAATATTTTTTTGGATTTTTGAGAAGTTTCTAGAATTTTCAGAGCATCTTAAGATTGTCCAAATACCAAAAGTAATAAAAAAATACCTCTCAACTATGTTTTGTGAAGTCTGAAGTCTAGAGAAGGGAAAGGTTATTTGACCTTTGTGTTTTCTATCCTAGGAAAAGTATGGGCTTATCTAACATAATAGAACCAAAAATACAATAAGAAGTGAAAAATATTGAGATAATTTAAGAAGATTTATAAGTGGGGGGGGGGGGGGATTTCTAGGCTTTATGGAGAAGATAGAAGGGCATGATATGCACATTTAAATCATGTTTTCTAATGCCTTAGAAGATAGAACTATCATTATTATTGAATTTATTTTAGAAATCATAGAGGAACTTATTTCTCACATAATTGGTTTATCTATAGAGAAAACTAAAATTTACAAATTTGCTAAAGAGTACAAAATGAATAAGGAGATATTCCTAGAGGAAGGAGAACACATGGGATTATTACATAATGGGTTTGATCAAGAATCATTACCCAAGCCATTTGTTGAGGTCAACTACCATCTGATGTAATATATAACCCTAGAAGTTAGGTTTAACATTCTTATATTATTTCTATTTATGTTTAATTATTTTAGACATGGCATTCCTTTCAGTCTACCTTTGTTCATTATGCATTCATTGAAGGTTTCAGTATTGAATTTCAAGCATGGAAACTATTTATCCCCAAGGCATGAAGGGGTGATATACCTCATTCATAAATACTTTAAGGGTATGAACTAGATTAACCCAAATATATCTCATCCTCAAAATAATTATATAGAGGGTCCTCCTGTTGACATTAGGAAAATAAAAAAAGTATGGATTAAATATCTTGGGAGCTCGAGCAAAATTACTAAGTTCAATAATTCCATTAGTCCTATTGAGATAAAGACCCATTTTTATAATGGGAAAACCCCTAAGATGAAAAATAATATCAAAAAATTCCTAATAAGTGCATCAAGGCCTTCATTTGATAGTTAGGGAAAACAGGGAAAGTAAGGTAAAGTAAGATGTTCGATAGGAGATTCTATTAATGTTGAGATGATAGAAATGTTCTTGGGGAGGGGAATAAAGATGAGGGGCAGGGAGATATGTTGGTTCAAAATGTGATTCCTAAGGTGATGAATGAACTAGAGATGATTCTAAAGAAAAAGGTAAGAATACAATGGACAATAAACATAAAGATTTGAATGTGAATTTTAACAACCTTGTTAGTTCCCTTATGGGCAAGGAGAATAATGATAAGATGGTGGAAGACTTAGATATTAAAAAATCCATAATTCATTAGTTCATGAGGGAGCTCATGGATCTTAAAGGGAAGGTGAAATTTTTACATCAGGAGAACATCAAATTGAACCAAGTATCTTCGACTAAGGAGAATGATCAGCAATTACATAGCCTTCAATTTAGGTTGGATATCTTGAAGAATGAGAATGAGAAGCTTAAAAATAACACCAAATTCTTAGTTAATTTTAACAAAGCATCCATATATGAGGGGATTCAGAATGTAAATAACCTCAGAGTTCATCTCAAGGAGTTATTTAAAACTAAGATGCCTGACAAAGGAAAAGATAAGTAGGAGTAATGTAGTGGATCTCAGTATGTCATGGACACAGAAAAATTGTTGTTTCAAATTGATGATAACCTTAAAAATATAAAAAGTTGTTGGGAGGATGTCTTATGAAATTTAGACTTGGATTAGGCTTTGGTTTATTTATAGTTGTTCTTTGTTGTTATTTCAATTATATGTGGCTGGTATTTTGGCTATCTTTGTCCCTATTTTGTTAGTTTCTCTCATGGTCTATGGTTTACTTTTGTCTCTCTTTTTTTATAGTTTTCCTAGGGTCTGGGGACCCTAGTTCAAAAAACTCCCCCCCTTTAACATCAATAAAAAACTAAGTATTATTTATTTATTGTATATGTATTTTATTATTTAATTAAATGATAGATTCATTTATTTAAATATGCAATGTTTACCATAAAAAAAAAAAATTTACCCATAAAGACTTATCATAACATGTTATAAATATTATGTAGGAGAGATGAGATGCATGGAGATGAGTACCTACAATCAATGATACCTATGTCGAGTAGGAAGCAAAGTGAAACATTCACTTTATGAGGGCATATGTCTAGGGAAGTGGGAATCCATGTATCAATTATTCATGTAACCCATTTTAACATGCACAATTTACATATTCAATAAATATTTTTTTAAAAGAATGTGTGCCTCTTTCCTAATCCCATTCTATTAAGGAAAATTATTTTTCCAAAATTTAAAATTTAATCAATTAACTAAGAAGCCTTTAAAATATACTTTGCAATATTAATTTGTAAATCTATGCCCAAGAAATAACTAAATTATTGACTAATATTACATTCTCTTCTTTAAGAACAACCAATTAATCTAATTCAAGAGCATTTGGGTTCACTTGTAATTCTATATAAAAAAAAAAAACTTAGTCAAAAAATAATCATTTTACAATTTATGTAAGTCTTGATTTACATGTAATTTTTTTTGTTCTTTTATGGCGTATTTATGCATGCAAATTTATTATTTATTATTTTACACAACTTTGATGGTGTGTCTAGTTTTGGTTCCTTTTTATAGGTACTTGTAAAGCTTTCTAAGAGTATGTTTGCAGATCCTTTTTTGAATTCATGCTCATTTATATGATCCACACAAAATTAAGAATTGAAGTCTTATGAGCTCTAGTGTGCAAGCATGTGACATCTTATGTATAATGTTGGTGTGTAACAATATGAATATGAGGATCATTATTCAAGGATTCTCTAGTGTATCCTTTGGTGTTCAAGTGTTAAAACTTATCCTTACCAAATTGTGACTTCCACATAACTTATCTTATGCACAACCTATTATGGGTGCATATGTTTTGTGATATGTTATGGATAAAGAACCATTATTATTATTAGTTGTTTGAATTTAATTATTTGAATCATGGAAGGTTATTATGATTTAATTTAATGTTAATTTTTGATGAAATTTATTGTGATGTATTATGCTATAGTGTGTTTGTTGTCACTCAATTTTACACTCTTGGAGAGGTAGCTCAAGCCTTCTCCAAATTGAGTGGAACATGGGATTACCCCTAGGCCTATGGGTTTCCTATAGTAGGGTGAGGTGATGCACCAATTGTAACTTGACCATTTCCAACTAATTTAAATTACACTTAAAACAAAATCTTAATCTTCACATAACACTAATACACATTTTCCTCTTGCATTAGTATTTCTCATGGAGGTTTGTAAAGATAGATTGAGCTAAGAAGATTAAACACAAGGCCATGACATGACACTATAAGAGAGACAACTCACTAAACTCATGAATACTTAATTGGAACACTTCAAGAGACTTAAAAAATACTTTCATAATTAAATATGAATGTAAACAAGGACAACATGCCAAGGAAGTGAGCCTATCAGTTAGCAAGATCAACTAGTCTAACACACACATTGAAATATTCAATGGAGAAGGTAAACTAGATTGTTCTTTATTTCTCAAAGTCTATAAATGAGTAGGGATTCACCATACTTAATTGGAGGATCCTTTACAAAGACAAAATTGGTTGCTTATAATGTGTGTGTGTGTGTGTGTGTGTGTGTGTGTGTGTGTGTGTGTGTGTGTGTGTGTGTGTGTGTGTGTGTGTGAGAGAGAGAGAGAGAGAGAGAGAGAGAGAGAGAGAGAGAGAGAGAGAGAGAGTAAACAAGTGTCCACGATTTAAAAATAAAAAATGAGTTATGAAACTACCTCAATAGGTCTAGGATGCCATGTTTATCTCCTCTTAAAATTATCTCTTACTCCAAGTGGCATGGGGGTTGAAATGCTTGCTTGACACCTTGAATAGCTTATTAAAACTACCTTTTGCCTTGGCATGTTGAAGGACAAGTGGCCTTCTTGATGGTCAGATCTATTTCTCTTACATATTTTCTCTACTCTTGACACCTCTTAGTTGACCCCTTTAGGTCTCTTTGACACATCACTTCCATTTTTTGCTAGGTGTCTAGAGGACTCTTCATCTCCTTATGCCAACTTTGTAGACAAGTGTAAAAAATTGGATTTGTTTTATTTAGCTCATTCTATCTTCATGTATGTCCTATTAAACTTATATCAAACCTACAAAAATCCATTTTTAGGTCTCAAATTAGCCCCAACAATTCATTCTCTACCAAAAGCCCCAAATTATAACTTATTCGTTATAGCCCTAAAATCATACAAACCTCCTTATTTAGAGATTTTTACAGATGGTACTAAGAATATGAGAGCATATTCTAGGACACATTATGGCCTTATAGTTCCATGTTCAATTTTAGGATCAAAAAGTGAGTGGATGTGTACTTTTTTGTTGCTTCTCTCTCCTAACTAGGCCTCAATTAAGCCTCCCTACCAAGAGACTAAAAAATGGGTATACAAGATTACCACACATGCCAAACACCAAATTATCATGTTATTCACTTATATTACCTCCTCCTTTTTCTCTAATCCAATTTTTAAGATCTACCAACTTGTACAGACCTATCCAATAATAAAAATTAGTCTTTTAGGGCCTATTATGTATAGTATTGTACCTACAAGTACAATATAATGGCATGAGGTGATGATAAATGGATTATTAAACATGTTTTGGGTCATTTAGAAGTTTTTATGGTCTATTTGGAGGCATATAATTTCACTTTTCTTGCATTGGGTCTTTATAGCTCTCCTAAGAAGCCTAAAAGTTCATTGAGTTCTTAAGTATGATTCATAAAACTTGGGGCATGAATCCTCCTAAAAATTCCAAAAAATATAATTTCACTAGGGAGACTAACTTACCCTAAGATATTAAGGTCCATTTAACTTATCTGTACCATACCAAGCAATGAAAAATAGCTTGTCAAGCTGGTGACAAGCATTTTGTGAGGGTTGAGCAAAATTGAGGTCTATAGGTGATTTTACTGAGTTGGTTTTGATCTCCAATGACCGTAATGAGGTATAAGACATCTCAATTGACATTTTATAATGTATATATTTACTAATTCTTCCATTAGGTATCTAGCCAACCTATTTACTTAGGCTTTGGGTTCTTGAGCTAAACTACCTAAGATACCCTAGTCAACTATATTCACTTATTTATCTCATTGTCTGAAGGTCTAGACCTCATGAAATGTATGTATAATTCCTTCACCATATCTCTAAGGTTTCCAAAGCTCATCTTAACTCCAATTTACCGCCTCTCTTGGGACTGACTACCCAAATAGGTCTATGTATGTAATTTGGACTTCTTGAGACTAAATAGGGTATGCCAAATTTTTGTTTGCTTGATTCTGAGGATTATTGATGGAAACATTTTCATCACCATATAATAACATTACACCATCTCAAGTGTGTTTATCTAACTCTCATACCTTATAAATTCCTTTCAACCTCCTCTCAAACCAAGCAAAAGCTCCTATGAGTGAGTAGGTCTATGTCCTTACCTAGACTGAGTAGGCAAAGTATTCAATTTTTCCACTATCTCCAGGTGGATCATAGAGATATATTATGACCATGAGAATATATTACAATAGTATACCTTTCTCTTAGACCCTAAAAAACTCTTCAGTCAAGCAACCTCATATAAGCTAGGTAGTCAAACTTGTGTGAGGACTATGTGTATGTATTTAGGCTTATGACCCCTGTTTGGTCTTCTTCACTTCAAACTCTTTGATTATAACTTCTTGATCTCAATGAATTGGGAGATTTGAGTTAATTTATTACCTTAAAAACATCAATAAAAACAAATATCTTAGGTTTTTGGATAGTACTTAGTCACCTAAATAGACCTACAGGTGATTGTCTGCCTATGCATATGTATTTAGAATTGGTCTACAGTCTTAGTGTTTTAGAAGATATACTTGCAATAATTAAGCTTATAAACTCTTTTAATTCCATTAAATTATTTATAAATCCCTCCAAGTGTTGAAACTCTATGTTTAACTATCATTCCTTATCTCAAAACCAATCTCAACTGAGTGCAAGTAATCATTGAAAAGAGTTCTATGTATGTTTTGGATTCAAGGTTTCTCAGGTCTCCAATATGAATTCAAAAACCTATTCATGATTCTACCTCATTTTTTTTAGATTATAAGACCCTATAATTACGTTTAAACTCTAAACTCCATCATCATCAATTTTTAAGATAGAATCTCAATTGGTTGGTTGTAGGTAGTTATTTTGAGAAATTGAGTACATATGATCTTGAATTAGCCCTTTGATAACTGCACCATGATATCCCACAATGTTTAGTCCTATTTTAATGACTTTATCACTATATTCAATCTCCATATATCACTCTCAATACATTATATCACCTTATGCCTTCACTATTCACATACAGTCTTGTAGGTCTCTCTTAGGAGCAGTCTTGTTAACTCAGTCTTCAACCTTTTTTAACTTTCAAATGATTGGGAGATGACTCATTAATCCATGCTATTTTAAAATCTAACCATTAACATGATATCATGCTTGGTCAACCTTCATTATCATTTACACCATGGATTTTCCTAAGTTGCAGACCTATAGGGCTACAAACCTATAGGTCTACAATCCTATAATAGGAAGATGAAAAGTGCAAAAGTGACTATTAGGATTGAAAGCCCATGTTTTTACATATCAACACATTATAATAGGTAAAAAAAAATATCAATCTCCTTGGAAACACATTCAAACCTTCTCAACTCAAATTTTATGCAGACATATAGAACAATATCCATAAAAAGTGAATGAAGATGTGACTAGTTTGAGACTTGTAAAAAATGTTTGATCGATCGAAAGACTATTGATGGATTGATAAGATATTATAGGACCATGAAGATTTAATTATATGAAATATACCTATTAGATAACTCAAAAACATAAAAAAAATTCTAGTCACCTCAAACTATGCACAAGAGTCACTTTGCTTTCCAAAATACCATCCACACATGCTACCTTGATCAGTGAAAGTGTATGGAACATATACAAACCTATGATAAATCACTCCAACTAGTTTAATTCATCTATGAGATCATACTTTGCATGAGAGTTACACTAAATTTAGCATGTGGGGATTTGAGCCTTTAAAAAGTAGTATGAATCCTTAGTGATTATTCATAAATATAAGGACACAATTTTAATGAAAAATGATAAAAATTGGAATTTCACAAGGTTCCAAAAAAATTTCCAAAATATTAGCCCCTAACTCTACCTGTACGACCTATACCATCTGATTGAATTTGGCCTTCACTAGTTTGTGAATGGAGCAATGGAAGAGCGAGATGGTTTTATGCAACTCTAAGAGTCCAAAATTCTTATAATTATTGTTTATAACTTGTATATTCTCAAAGGATGTTTTTAAACTCTTTTCACTTTCAAGTGGCTTTCAAAATTCCATACAACTTCCTTAACTCCTCAAGATGGCATTAAAAATCAAGAATCTGACCTTTTTCTGACATAATGATAGGTGTGGAAATTTTTTAACTACTCCAAGAATTTTTAAGTTTTTTGGTATGTATTTTTCACCTAGGTAACTTTTGACATACATAAATGTTATCCAAAAATTGCATTTTCATGTATTTTCAACACCTGCAAATCTACAAGTGAACCTCAAAGTTTACAAAACATCATGAAATGTTATGATAAGATGTTTAAGACATAAAATTACCTTTAAAAACTCATAACAACCTATGATACAACTTTACCGAGCCTTATCTCTCCATGGCATGTGTAGACCACTATATGACCATAACATGACATTACCTTAACTTCTCCAAACTAACCTTAAACAATGTTAATAAGGCTTAATGAACACTTATATGGGCCATATAATGCATGAAAATACTAGATGAAAGCCTTATGAAAATTTGAATATATAGGGGTTTGCAAAGTGTTGAAACTTATCCTTGCAAGGTTGCAACTTCCACGTAACTTATCTTATGCACAACCTATTATGGGTTCATATGTTTTGTGATGTGTTATGGATAAAGAACCATTATAATTATTAATTGTTTGAATTTAATTATTTGAATCATGGAAGGTTATTATGATTTCATTTAATGTTAATTTGTGATGAACTTTATTGTGATGTATTATGCTATAATGTGTTAAGGTGGGTTAGAATTATAATAAATATTTAATGTTTATGATACATAGTAATGTGTTACAAATATTTAATGTTAGTCATAGGTTGCTAAGAATTATTATAAAAAGGTGGGTCTTGTGCATCATAATCACACAAAAGAACCAAATTAATTGTGAATGATCAACCAACTCGAATTGATGTCTATGATCTATTAAATATTGATAAATGTTTCAAAAGAATAATATAAAACCATTTACACAGTCTTAGTACAATACTTGAAAAATAAATTGTGGATAATATTTAATTCTTAATCTTAACTTGATGTTTGGATATTTCTCATTTTTTTCTCACTTGCATGCCTAGCTAGAGGATACTAAGCATCGACCAAATTTTTTTGTTTACATGCATAGTTGAGGTAGTGCATAGTTTCTAATAACTATCGTGTTGAAATAATGTAATTCAAAAATGTTTGTATAAATGTCAAACTCTCCCTGATGCAATGATGGTCTAAAAATTATAAATATTAAAAAATAAAAATAAATCACCACTGTTGATCAATATTATTGTGAATAATAGTCAATGGGTTTTCTTCATTGTAAAGCAATGCCTATCTGCATAAAATTTTGATCTTTTCTCTTTAATCATATAAAAAAGAAAAAAATATCAACCTTATAAAGATCAATTATAAAAAATTATTATCACAAATTATTTAAATCCTATAAAATTAAAATTATTTAATTATATTTATTAGTCCCTATCAAGGCAGGGTCCTAATGGTTTCACTTTTCAAATACTTTGTTTTCATTCAACCAATCAAAAAGCTTAAAACATATATAGTATTAACAATTATAATTTTTTTTTAAGTTTGTCATGTAAATATTGGCATATTCCTAGGAGCTTATTTATAAATATTCTTCTATATTTAATATTATTATATATATTCCCAAATAATTAGGATATTTTTAATCTATTTTGTGAATATGACTATCATTGTAAACTACCACATAAATATATACTTAATATTTGATATAAAATATTTGTGGGTATACGTGAGATTTGAAGAGACCTTTATGACACTAGGACATCAGCTTTAAAGATCTGTTCTTCTATTGTGTGGGTAAATTTTAGTGAATCTCACAATATTTATTATCTTACTTATTTCATAAATGCCCTTTTTGTTCTTATGTATACCATATGCATTGATTTGGGCTAAGTCAGTTATCAAGTAATCAATGTTATATTTGGTCCTTATTAATAGTTGGAACTCATATGTTCTACAATTTCATGTGCATAATAGAAGTGGAAATAGGTATGTCAAAGGAAAAATAGTTCATATTCAAGTTAGTCATTATGTGTCAGTCTGAAGACGTACAAAAACTAGATATATTAACAAGATTTAAAATATATTTTTTCTTTTCCTTTTTGTTTGTTGTTGGAAGGAGTGTTTGTTTTTTAATGTTAAATATTTTGATGGGTTATGGTTTTGTTGCAGCTTTATATCTTTACTAGAATCACTTGATTAGTTCCATACCAATGGAGTTGGGAAATTTTAAGAGATTGGTTATCATTTCCTTACTAAATAATTGATTGATAGGAGTTATTCAGTCTTCATTGGGGAAGCTCTCCTTGAATCATGATTTCTAGGAAGATATGATTCTTTATTGGTTGGGGATCTAGATTTATTTTCCATAAACACTTTCATTGTTTATTATGCATTTTTGTTTTCTTTGTTGTAGTCACCTTTGGTAGTAAATTATGCAATTTTTACCATGCATCATAGATTTGAGGTTATGTTTTAGTATTGTTGTATATCATGAATGTGGTAAATGAAAATTCTCTTTCATTGATATGGGACTATTTTTTTTGGAATTTCAAGGGTGTTTATTGCATAGAAAGTTGTAAATCTTATAATGTTTTCATCTTTTGTGGATTAATTCTAACATTTGAATTCATTGCAAGATTTTGTGTCTAGGGTTATCAACACTACTTGGGTTATTTAATTTTTTCAAGAGGAATCACAATTTTATAATTTCATTGATTTTGAAAATATTTTATAGTTTTCATTTCTTCAATCTTTGTGACTTTTTAGTGGTGAGATAAGGTCAATTTATAGGTGACTGGTAATAAATTTGCTCTATTTGATGGTCTTAGACTTTTAAATTAATTTCTAATTTGAGATCATTTATTTCTCTAGTGATCTGAATTGATTTTGTAATCTGAAGCAATTATATTTAAAAAATTCATTATGACCTTATCATCCAAAAATGAAGGAACCCAATATTGATTCTCGTATAGGGATATTAAAACTAACATACTTGCGAATAATGACTTGCAACCCAAAATTGTAGATTATTGATGTAATATTAAATTTTACAAGTCCTTGAATCTCTCCTCAAACTCTACTAGCTAATTTATATATTAGTATATGGTGTATTATAATATTATTTGAATTCCTCCTTGTTAGGGACCCCTTATCCAATGGAAGCACAATTGATTACTTTCTTATAAGCAATTAAACACGGAATTATACCAGAATGATTAAGTAACTAGAAACTTGAGACAGCAAAGAATTTGAGAGACAATACACACTCTTGTATTAAATATTACTAGAAGAAAATACAATAAGGAAGATGCCACTTCTTCCTCCACCTCAAAGGCTTGCCACACCTCAAGACCTTCTTCCCTCTCTCTCTTGCTCAACACAACAACTCTACAGCCTGAGTTATTATCCCCTCCTTGAATGCTTCAGCTGATCTCCTTGACCTTACTTGCTTGTAGATCTCCTTGACCTTACTTGCTTCAATGCTTTTACTTTCCTGCTTAACTTACAATACATGCCTCATGGGTCTTTAAATAGGATCCCATGCATACAAAAATAGAACTCTAATTACAATAATTAGACACGTAGCTCGTGACTATAATTAGCCCTTTAACATGCAAACACTCGCTTCACTTAACTGACTGTTTGTCAAAAGCAGTTCTGGAACTGCCACAGGCGACCGATGTCGGTCCCTGTCTATCTGGTGCTGACTGACGTCGGCCGACTATCTGCCGATGTCAGTTGCCTTCTGCACTGTATCTAACCAATGTCGGTCATACTGCCGACGTCGGTACTTTTGAAACTCAGCAACCTCTTCATGTCTGCAACAGTTGAAGCTTTTAGCTCCACACCCTAACACTCCTTGTAGCCTCACTGCTAATGTTGGGTCAAATTTATAGAATTTTGTAGCCTAATTATTATAGGTAATTTTTCCCAATTACCATTGATGTTATTGTAGCATGAAAATAAGTACTATAATAATATTTATCATGTGACATTTTATCAGCTGCCACAGATTGAAATTTGCCATTCAAAAGACTTGCATGTTGATTTGGTGTCTTCTTTTAGCACTAGCACTTTTAATTTTGTCAAGACTCTAAGTGACGAAAGGTAAAATTTTAAGAGATGGGACTCTCAATAAATTATCTTTCATTAAACTTTTATGCCTAAAATAAGTGAGACTATATTTGACCCATGTAAATCTATAGATTACATTCTGCCCATGTGCATGAACTGGGTGTTATTATAATAGCTAATCTTATAGATTATATGAGTATATTACATATAATGTGAACCTTTGATAACATTAACTTATAACACTTTTTCCATTTTTTAATGTATATCTTTAAATCATATGAAATTCCATCTTCTTTACTTTTTGATATATCTAGAATCATCCAGTTCAAAATATAAGTAGATATCTAATGTCAGTTTTAGAGAGCTTGGAAAAATCATCTAGGAATCCCCAATGTTGATGTTAAAATTATATACTTCATAATTATGCATCAATTTGATTATCATCTCCTTACATCCCATTAGCATGATCTCTAGCGATTGCTTTATAATTCATACCACTCCTACCTATTTCCTATATCTAAGATTGGTTTTAAGAATGTTTTACTCAACACATCTTCTACCCTTATATCAGTGTAGAAACTAATCTCATTTACATGATCTTTTGGTCAATTATCTCATTTAATAAATTTAATCAATCATAGTTGTATCTAACACTCGTGACTTACCACTTCATGTACTCTTTGTTCTAAATTCAATATTTCTTTAAATTATTTCATTATGATAATTAGGTCAAAACTCAATCTAACTTTGAATCATAATATTTATCATTAGATAGTTATCAAGGGGATATGTACACATAAATAAATTAGATTATATGCATAATCACTTTTCCAATAGACTTGCTTTTTTTTCATGTTCATAGTCCAAAAGCATTTGACTCTTCAAAAAAATCAAATTTGTTTGATTTTATTATTTATTCAATTAGTCTTTATTTATTTTGTGTATATGATCTACATCATTTTCTTTTATTAGTTATTTATTTAATATTGCATTTTTATCTATAAAGGAGATTGCAATAGTGCATTACATTGAAAAAATAAGTTCACATATCAATAAACTTAAGGTGCATGTTTTAACATGTAGTTATAGTTGTTTTTTTCCTTTAAATCAATGGGTTATACTCTTGATAGACATAAGAGATAGTATGAACATACATTGTAAAAATTGATAATCATATAAGACTATGAACAATGAACAAGGAAATAATACAGTAACATTGATGATGCTCTCATTGAACATCATCTTTTTACATTGGTGATTACCTCTTTGACAAATTTCATTTTCTATTACATTTCCAATATACACCTTTAGAGCTAAGAAATGGTATCATTAACTATTTCTTAAATTATTTGCATATTGGCGATATAACTAAAATTAAATCATATGAACTAGAATAAGATCATCATGAACTATTCATCTTACACAGAGTACATGATAGACAAACATATTTTCATATAATGTGATTACCTACATCACATATCTCCTCTACAAATGAAACTAATTTATGGGGATATAACTTTATTATATATTGTCTAGCTAGATGGCTAAATATACAGATATGCATTTGATCCTTCACAAGGAAAAATAACTACCTCTGATTCAATGAACAATAACAAAATCTTCCATAATTGGTCTTGTTCTATGACATTAATTCTATTTGTGTCCCTTATGAGCCATTATATTGCAAGAAAAATAACCAATACATAATGTCATCTATGCATACTCAATTGTCTAATATGTATGTTCATCTTGGATCACATTGGATGATGATTTCATAATAAATGCAAATAAATGGCTTATATAGACTTAATTTGATTTTTATGATGGAAAACAATTATTCAATTCAATTTGTCAATTAAAAAAATTTGAATTTGATATACAACGTCTTCATCGTTATATGGCCTAGTCATTTTGTAATGTGGCATTGTGTTAAGATAAAAAGGCACTATCTTTCATCCAAACAAAGTTAAATTTTAGCTTCAGACAAAATAAAATCAAACTAACACTGAGGGAGGTTAATTTTGCTTTGAGTAGATTTCCATATTGATAGATGCAAAAATACATCTTTAGTCAGCTTGTTTGATGCGTATAGCAAAGATGTACTCAAATTCTTTATAGCCAACAAGAAACTATAACATAGTATTCTTTGAAATAGACACAAATCATGTTCGCTATGAACTATTAATAGAAATATGCCTTCCTAATAACAACATTACATATTACAATACAAAGGAGATAACATCACATACTTCATTTTAAAAAAATCACTCTCTAAAGAATCTTGCATGGAATTAAGGATAAATTGCACATAAAAAATGTATGAAAGACAAGAGGATAAATAATGCATTTATTGAATAAGACTCCAATGACATATTTGTGTATGTTCAAATGCATTGTGCATAGCTAACAAAGCAATATGATAATAAAATTCATAAAATATGTAGATGACACACCGAAAGATGTATGCTTGGTTTGTAATCAATTACACTTCAAATATAGCATAGTAGATTTAAAGTAAATAGAAATAGAAACATACACAAACATAATGTGAATGGAAGAAATTGTTATGAAAAAAATATGCATTAAATGTAATAATGCATTGAGAAATGGAATTATTCCCAAATTTTCAATGCCTTAACACATTTTGTTAAATGCATCTTTGACATATGTCCAAATGCTAATAGATATCGAAGAATGCCTTGTTTCATTATGGATTACTTATGTGCAAATTAGAGAATTAAGATATAAAAAACCTCATAAGTTAGTGAAATTATCAATGTGCCATCTAACATTGATGTGGTGTAAAAATTGTTTCCACACTCAATTGATGAATCATATATAATTGTTATTGAGCTAAAAAGAAAATTGGAATACAAGAATGCATACTAGAAAGGGAGGATTCATCCAAATATTATCATGCATGCTCTAAAGTAATTATGCAAAACAAAATTGTATCAAATTGAAAATGTCAAAATTACAAGGGACTAAAAATAAGTATTACACACTAATTATAAAGTGGATCCAGACATTATTGGCACTTCAGAAGAAAGTGAAACAAGTGATGAAGATCAAGAATGCATTGCCATTTTGACCATGGTACATGGATTCATAGAATCAATATGAATTCATGACTTGCAAGATAAAATGATCCAAATTACACTAGTAGAATACCAATAATCACTTGGAATTTTCAAAGATAAATATGTTGAGAAAATGAACTTCCCAACACTTTTTTGTGGTGATCTATATGGAAAAATCATTACAACTATATTTTCATATGCTAAAATTATTCAATGGGAATTTAATCATAAAAACCATGTATTTGCATATCATATTACAAATCATTTTTTCAAAATAATGAAAATTATCGTTGGCCAGGTGGATACAATAATGTGTGTGAGAATTAGAAAAGGTAAACTAAACGGAAGAAAGCTTGTATCAAAATAAACGAAGTGCAAATCAAACTTTAAAAAACTATTAAAATACAATATTTGGTATTTTCATTTTAATAAAATATGAATATTTCTAGATTATTTATAGTATCTAAGAAAAAACACATTTACAATGATTCACAAACTCAGGCCACCTATGTTTTTTGTTACATTCTCTAGTGTTGAACATCTCTAGCAACTGATTACAAATGCATTATCTGAATTGCATAGCAAACATGTAAAACAACAACAAATAAAAAATAATAATGCATTTGACATGATTGAGCATAGTTACTTGATTGTAAAATATCTGGTCACATGTACATGATACTATACACATAAAATTAAGGAAATACTATAAATGATATAAAAAGATCAATCTTTCTTTGGATAATTACAAGATCATTTCTTAGTTACAGAGTTCTAAAATTGAGGAAGTTAACATACATATTTTATACTATGGATTAGATCTCCACTAGTTTATGAAAAGGACCAAAATTAGGAGGTTATAATATTTGTTGATAACTATATAACTTATGATAAAATATAATTGATTCAAATGTATCCATATTACATGAACATCACCATACTACATGTTGTAAAAAAAAAGGCACATTACCGATACAACTTCCCTGTTCCTCTAATGCAAAAAATAATTATCCTTGAACTATGTTTATAAAAATATGACTTCACTATCAAATACTCAATACATATCTACAATAATTTGGATAACACATGCTATGATGATTCCATAAGATTTAACATATTTTTATCTAGATTATAAATTAATGAAGGTGAATATATACAAGCAATACAAAGTATGCTTAAAAAACCAGCAATTTTATTGTAGTGAAAGCCATCACATGCATGGACAAATAGTATTTGTAAAAAAATATCGCATTTATGGAAAGTGAATACAAATGCACAATATGTGCTTAATGTTTTTACTACAACATAGTATTTCACATCTTATATGATAAAACATGATATGTCATTGACATAATCATTTCAACAAATCTATAGAGAACATCAAGTGACAAATATAGACACCATTCAAATGATACACAATCTTGGAAACACATTGCTTAATAGACAATAAATGTCTACTCAACAAGATATTCACATAGCTTTGTCATTACCATTGAATAGTTATTCAAAGAAATGCATATTCATAAATACAAGTCCATCAAATGAATACACATTCATTCTAAAGCTTCCAACACTTTTGACACATAAACCTGTGAATCACAAAATGTAATGTGCAAATATTTAATAGACTACTATGTTCAATGACCACAAGCATTAACAAATAGTTGTCTTGCTAAATTTGTCTATAAATACCCAAAAAAAGGAGAAAAAATGACTGCAAAATAAACCACATGTTATTCAGTACATCAAGTACAATAAACATCTTGACATTTAAAATCATTACAAGAAAAAACTATTATTATATATCCCTTTTATGGAAAACAAAGATAATTTAAAACATGATTTTAATACATGGATTTTTGCATATGTGTCTCATGAAAAAGGTAGAGAGAAAATGAAGCCAAATTTACTCATCACACAAACTCTAATTGAGGCAACATAGATGAGATTATTGACAATACTGAATTAGATGATAACAATGTTTACATGGTGAATACAGAAAATTGAAACAATATTGATACCCATGAAGACTATCATTTAAAATACAATATACATTTATTCAAAGACTTGGATTAAAAAAATACAGTCCATAATCTTTTGAAATAGGCAAGTTGTTGTTTATATCTAATAACTATGACTATCACAAAAGAAGAAGACTCTTGAATAAAGAACAACATGCAATTGTAAAAAATATAGCAATTAAAAAATGAAAAGATATTTCAAAACTAATTAACTTATTTTTAATTGGAGGTTTTAGAACATGTAAGACATTCACTATAAAATTGATATATGAAATGTTACACTGATTATATAACAATTTAATTGACAATGACCTGCTTAAGCTAAAGGTCCTAATATTAGCATACACTGGAAAGGCTATGTACAATGATGGAGAAATAACATTGAATTTTTCATTCTTTTTACCTTTTAAAAAATCAAAACTCATTCTAGTTACATCTAAGAAACTCGACACATTATCAAAGCACTACAACCAACTACATCTCTTTTTTATAGATGAAATATCAATAGTAAGATCACACTTCTTGGCTTCAATAGATAAAATGCTACAAGATATAATGCATGTTCCTACAACATATTTTGCAAATCTAGATATGTTTTTTATGGATAATTTTATCAAGTACAACCAGTAAATGATTCTTTGATATTCAAATATCCAAAAATAAATAATTAAATTATCCCCTATGACTTCTAGAAAACAAATGTAAAAATATATTAATTACAAATAATAATGCATCAAAGTCACAAGAACTTCATAATGGTTCAAAACCATCTCCGCACAACATCACAAACATATAATGACATAGATTATGTGAATCACAATTATTCATGAGTTGCACCTAATAGTCTAACATTTTCATATATTTTGTACATAAATGACATTATTAATAAACATAATTCTAGAATGACATCTATTGTGCCAAGAAATAATATCACTATTCATGCAATTGATGAACAAGAAACTGTATATGAAGGTAAACAATCATGTCACCAATCAGTAATAATTTTTCCATTTATTGTATTGAAACCTAGTATGTTAGTCAAAACATATGCTTGTAATTATGACATTGAAGATGACTTTATTAACAGGTCAAATGGAACATTCAAAGCATATATTATTTTCAATCATCTAGACATAGTGTGGATCAAATTCAATGATCCATGTATTGGACACTACAAATGTACAAAGTTGGCTCACTTTTATCATGGCTCTTGTCAAAAGGATTAGACTTCAATCTTGCATGTTGTAAAGCCTATATAAAACACATGCAACAACTACACATGGATAATTTGAAAACAATTTCTAATACAATTAGCTTGTGCACACACAATATATATATATAACTTAATGGCCTTGAATTTGAGCCTATCAAGTTCAAATATCAAGGTTTAGCATACACAACATTATCATGTTTGAAATTAGTTGAGTCATTGTATTTATTAGCTCCATTGACAATGGAAATTTTCAATGTCAAAGAAAACATAAAAACATAAGTGTCTTATCTATGGACACATGCAAAATGGTAAATGGAAAAAAATGGATAGGTTGAATGGTAATTATGATACAGTTATCTCATCATTGAACACAAGAATCTTACTAGCACACATGTAATACATTCTCAATGATTATGACATGATGCAATCTGACATATTGTGTTTGTAAGAGACATACATTGAAAACATTATATTTAACTATTTAATACAACATTTCTATTGTATTTAAATGTTTCATGTTTATGGAATTATGATTTTCATACAAAAAAAACATTTACATTTGTAAAACTATGCAATACAAAGCATGTAATGTTGATATGATAATGGCAATTATCACTAGCAATATGCATACAATTATAATTGTCAATGTGTATGTAATGTCAAGTGCAAACATCTTAGATATCTTTTATGTTATCAATTGTGCATTGGAAAATGCAAGTAAAATACAAAACACATTTATTTTAGGTGATTTCAATATTGACATTATAAATCAATATAAAAATTCATGGATGCTTGAGCAACACATGGAAGCCTATAATATGCATTTTGTACTTGAAAAAGAAAATGCATTGTCAAGACTCATTATTGATCACATATGGTCAAATGTTCAAATACAAAAATAATATGTCTTTATATTATATTTTTATTGGAGTAATCACTACATTTTATCCTTCATCTTATGTGATATGCATATGAAATAATACAATAATAAAATAAAAGATTAATTTAACAAGGTAATTTTAAAGGTTCCTTGTATGTATTTTGCATATAAAGAAATACAACTCGTGTACTTAAACATCTAATTGCTTTAAAAAATATGCTTAATTCATCATACTATTAAAATTAAAATTAATAGGACAACGCAAAGTCCTGACAATAATCAAATAACACAAAAAATAGGAAAAACATAAGTGTTGATAAATTTGTAGTTTTTCTAAATTTCATGTCAACTGATAATTCTATGCATTTACATTTCACTTATTTTATTGTAAAAAATAACAATATATCCTACTTTGTTCTTGATCGATGATCTTAATAGCTATAAGATAGGAAACTTCTTTGAAAGAGATGTGCTTGTCACATATAAACAATGTTGCAAAGAGAACAAAAAAAGTAATTATTACACGCAGATCTAACATATGTCAATAGTGAAATGACTATTACATTGAACTTAACCAAAAAAATTAACCTACATGTATGAACAAAAATTTGAAGTGAGAAAATTAATTCTCATCTCTCATTTTTATATTTCTCCTAAAAAACTCATGATCATGGAGATTATGATGCAATATTAATAACAAATGAATTTAGCATATTGGAAAGCATACTTCATGTCTACACAGAATATAAGTTCATTACCAATTCAATAATTAGCCAAATCCTATTTAGAATCTAAGCCTATACAATTAGAACTATTGATTTAATTGTTACATGTGCAAAAAAACTTCTATGCAACTCATTTTAGAAATAAAGGATGACAATCCTAAAAATGATATAACAAACGTAAGCATCTACATTCACAAATAATTCACTTTATTTAATCTAAATTTTTAAATCATGAAACTAAACTAGTCTTTGAACATAAAAACTTTACCTATTTGTAAGTTTTATTTGTCTCTTTCTATAAATTGAATAAAAAACAATATCCAAAGTATTTCCAATGTGCTTGTTCAAAAACTTGGTCAGATGACAGGGCCCACAAAGAGATCTTAGAACTAGTCAAGATCATGTCGTTGAAGGCTGTATAATTTGTCAATGACTTGTCTGCACTCTTGGATGCAAAAACAAAGGTATGTCACATGGTTATTTATCTTGTTTTCAACTAACTTGTTGTAAATCTAGCTATAGCATATTTCGTCCATGATTTTAATTCCTAGATATTTTTAAGTTAAGTATCTAGACTCTAAGTTTTTGTTCTTAATCCTCATTATGGATAATGTCAATGATTTGGCCTAATGTTTTTAAAGTATCATCTTGTGTCTAAGGAATTTGACTAGTTGATACATCTCCTCGACCACTGATTTATAATTTCCTATGTTGATAGAAGCACGCTTTGTGTATGATTGATATTGAATTGTCTACACTCAAATCTTTATATTTTCTAAATAAATTTAACAAGTTTGTGGTTCGATGCCTTTTTAATTTATTATATCCTTTATAACTATAGGTATTGGTTTATTCAAAGTCAAATCATTTTCCATATTAAAAAAAAAATAGGAAACAATTATAGGGAAACAACAAAACAATAATACATAATCTTGATATAGTTATTTCAGCTTATATAGAGCTTTCATCCACATGCAAAATTTTAACTACTATCAAAATCCTCCATGGATTATTGAGTTTATCATCCATGATAATCATTACAAAATTTCGATACACTTATAACTTAAAAATTAAAAGTAAAAAAAAAAATTGAACACCTTCGTTTTTTATGTTGATGTTTGCTTTTGTTTTTTATCTAAGTTTTTGCCAATGTTTTATTGGTTTCTCTAACACTAAAACATAGGTCTAATATTTATCGAACACTATAATAAGAGATTAGTTTTTATCTAACATCATAATTATCTATAACAAATACATGGCATCCTTTTTCTAAGATTTATATTTGTTATTTCCAATATTTGCTTCAATTAACACCTCCAATCTTAACATGTGTAGATTGAGGGAACATTCGCAATAGTAAACATATACACAAATCCATTTCAAGCTACCTAAAATAACTATAACTTCATATCTCAATCCATGAAACTTGTCAAAGCTACAACTTTTAATTGTCCTCCTTTGTGTCATTAATAGAATTCATATGCATATACCCATTGCCTTACAATATAAAAATAATGAAAAATGCTACCATAAAGTGTACTCTCATAGGACTACCACTAAAGATAGTGATCCTTGTATTGAATAAAATCTTGCATTACAACTACATGATATACAAAGCCAACACTATCTACTTGTTGCAAGAATTTTCACTACAAGGAAAATTGACTCTTAACAAAGAAAATGTTATTCTAGGTGTTGATGTAATAAACAAAAACTGATGTACGTGATCCACTCTTAAAATTTATTTTTAATTTGAAGGTTTAATCTATATACTTATAAAAAAAATATCCTTCTTGTGTAATCTCACAAGAACAATTACTTATTTCAAGAACCAGTTGTGTTACTCCCTATGCATAGTTCTTGACTAAAAGTTATGCTTGGTTTTTTTGTCACTTCCTAATGTATATAGACATATCAATAACTTTTTAATTAGACTGGACTCATGTATTGTAGTTGTCTAGTACTCTAACACTTTTTTGTCTTTTAAAAACTATTCCATGTCCATCAATAAAAAAGAACTGCTATTCATGGTTTCTAAAACTTGTTATTGAAATCAGTTCTATAAACACTATTTGTTTATATATATTGTTGTTGTAGTATTTTTTTATCTATCTCATTTTCCTTAATATACATGTGTGATTAATTAAGTTAAATTATGAGTTACATAGCAATTTTTTGGCACATGTAATAATTTCAGCAATAGTGCCAGTTGCATAGGCTTTGGTGCTAGCTAGGAGTTAGCTAATTGTAGAATGGTCTAAGTTTCTGCAATTTTTAATGTATATAATGAAATTTTTTAAAGACCATAAACTATTTGGGGAAGGTTCTTAGATAATGTTGAGCTCTAATAACAATTTATACAATTTAATCACTATTTTAATCAGAAATGCACTGAAATGATCTTTATTAGTCCTCAAATTGATTTCACACACTAGTTCTAATGTTAAATGGATATATAAGGTGCTCTTCCATGTGATTTTTCCACTATATTATCAACTTTTTAGTGAAATTTTCCATATTTTCTAAGCTCCTATATCTTCAATATGGCTTTCTATTATACATCCAAAAAAGACAAACCACAAAAATGTAAATAATCTCCAAACCACATACCAAAGCTAAAATAAATAGGAATATCTTAAGATCACATATTGAAATTTAATCTCTAATATTAGAAAATATATTGTAACTAAAAACCAACTAGTTTCAAGTACTAGAATCTTGTATCATAAATAAGGATTATTTAAAGATCCATGTGTTATAATCACCTTTTCAAGTATAGAGATCAACTCGCTCATAGTGATCTTAAATTGGTGAGAAAGTAACAATATGACATAATTATTTATAAGAAAATATTAATGGTAAATATTTTCAAATAAACAAATCTCCACTTAAATGTTATCAATTCTGATCTGGGCAACAATTCAGGGGATAATTTAGGTGACGGGTCTACCCTAATTGATGATAAAAATTTTGGGAGCCATAACTTTTGCACCGTAGCTCCAATTGACTCACCATTTGAACCGTTGGAAAGATAAGAATGAGAAGAACACGGTGATATGGCATTGAGATCCACTCAATGAATTTTGACCCCTAAAAACCTAATGGAAGTGCCCCAAATTTAAATTTTAGTAGTGCAGTCTAAAAATAGTTTCTAAAAATAGTAATTCCTCGAATTCTATATTGTTGTAAATCATGGAAGTCAAACCACTTAATCTCCCTTGATATTGGTGACCTTCCACATCCTCCTCATACCTTAAAAACGTGTATAAATGAAGATGTAACCCAAAATTGAAATCATACATCTCTTCTCAGAGATAGGCATATGTTTGGATCTACAAATTTGATCAATAAGACATCTCTTCTCAGAGATAGCATTATTTTGAATTGTGTTGTTCTTATTTCTTTCAACCAAATATTTTGAGTTTTGGATCAAATTCAAAAATACAGAAAATGGATTCTGTAAATCTTTGAACATAAAATAACCAAGATAGGGATCAAAACTTATGAATTTAATCAGAAGACACAATATCAAATATAAATTCAATGGTCAACATGCAACTTAGTACTCTAATACTGTCTAATTAAGTAATATCCAATTATACACTTGCACATTAAAATAATTGATGATACATTAAAATGTGATCATGGTCATTATATAAAAATATACATCTAATTATTGAATAATAAAGCATATTTGAGCAAAACTAATTTACATGAAATCCATGTATAGTCTATGTTTCAAGGAAAAAAATTGCATCCCCACTCTGACTTGTTGAAATTCATATATATAGATAAATGCATTTAATTGAAATAAATCTACATCTATCAACTCTTCAAAAGTGTTCCTCCAAAAATAACTCAAAAATCAAGGCATCCAAATGTTAGATCCAAGCATCAATGTGTCTGTGGCATGAAAGCTAAAGTTTTGAACACTTTTCAAGAATTGCTGAATTCTTTTAGGTCTTTGATAAAATTGTTGTGACTAGTCTCAACAAAGGTCATGAATGAACATCTACAAAAATCTTGAAAATTTTAGAATAATTTTGTAAGTGTTTTTGGTCTTCGAAAAAATGTTGTGATTTTTTTGGTAGACAAAAGTTTTGAAGACTAAGGTACCAAGGTTGAAGCCTGACAAAACTTGCAAACAAAAGTTCTAAAAGCTTGTGTCTTTGGAGGTCTTCAAAACATAAGTGCCAAAATCAATTTTCATGAATACTAAGACTTGGGTCATGAATAAGAAAGAAAGAGGCTTTAAAGTATTATCTATAGTTTCTTTGATGGTAAAAAAGCTTTGAAATATTTTGGGACTACTCAAAAGTAGTCTGACATTCACTGTGTCTTCAGGAAAGAAACAAGCATTGATTATTTTCTAGTTTTTTCAATAGACATTTACATTTAGACCAGTTTAGATTTAATATAGGTAATTGTACACCTAATTTGTATCTCTTCAATATTTAATCTTCCTAATCAGTTTGTTAGGTTGGAAAAAGTTCAAGTAGATCTAATCAGAAAGCACCAAACTGGTGTGGTAAAGCATCACACATATCCAAATGCATATCCAAATGTAATAAAAGAGTGTTAAAAAATCATCATAGAGTAATTTTTGGTGCCTGAGGATCTTGGCACATCCCATTCACCTCTGAGCACATCCCTATCACCTCTGACCACCTAGGTGTGGGGTTTACTACCATGTGGAAACATCACAGTTGCATGGGGGTCTCAGTATATCCTAGGCACCTTCAAGAACTTAGGTGCATGGGATGTTTCCATGTGGTAGCATTCTAAGTGTTCTAAGGTCTTGACAAGTTTAGTTAAATTTTTTATGTATGCTTCTATATTTTGGTTATTGGTCTTAACAAATCCTTCATCTATTAAACACACCTATAGACCTATCAAGTGGTAGCTTTTAATCGTAGGGTCAATACCCCTCTAAGCACACATTGAAGGTTTGACAACTTCTTTCAATATATCGCTTGATCTAAGGTTGAGGTTTAAAATTATTGGCTCAAATTTTCTTGAAGACCAAAAGACTATCATGAAAATTTTAAAAATATTCCCAAAGATGAAAATACAAATAATAAAATTAATGTAATTTTTTGAAGGCCTGAGGTAGCTAGATCTCGATGATAGAACCTAGAATCCTAAATGGCCACCACATTGTGACTATCTGTAGGGATATCACATGGAATACTAATAGCAAAGGTGATAAGATAGATGGGATAATGTAAGGGAATCAAACTCCTAAATATACTAAGTCCTTAGGATCATGCCATATGGCATGATCTCATGTGAAAGGAAGATTTCTAAGCAACTGTGTAGGAACCAAACCTATGAGGCCTTGAGTCTCTAATATCTTGCCACTGAGCCACCATGTGATGACTATTAAGAGGTCTACGATGCAAAAAACTAATATCAAAGGCTGGAGGATGAAGGGACCAATATAGGGGAGTCTAACTTCTAAACACCATGAGTCCTCAAGATTATGCCATGTGACATGATCTCAGGTGAATGTAGGATTGTGAGACCAACACAGAGGAGTGAAACCCTTGAGGCATGTGTATTTGAGTATCCAAACCTCTAAGCTAGCAAGTGCATAGGATGCTACCACATGATAACATCTTGGGTGCTTGAGGGTCTCAACACATCCTAATCATCTCTAGGCACTTGATTATATGGAATATTATCACATATCTCAGCATATGCCAGTCATCTATAGGCACCTAGGTGTGTAGGATGCTACCACAAAGTATCATCTTGGGTGCTCAAATATATTAGCACATCCCAATAATCTCTAAGTGCTCAAGTGTGTGAGATGCTACCAAATGGTAATATACCATGCGCCCCAGGTTACCAACAAGTTTATTGGCATATGAGCACCTAGGATGATACCACATAGCAACATCCAGGCACTTAAGGGTCTTAGCACATCCTAGTCATATCTGAGTACCTGAGTGCATGGGATGCTTCCATGTGGTAGTTTACCATGTGCCTAGGGGTCTTGGCATATCCAATCATCTTTGGGCACTTGGGTGCACAAGATGCCACCACATGGATAGAATATCACATGCCCTAAGATCTTGAGAGGTCTAGTGACCTCTAGGAACCTACGTATGTGTGATTCTACTATGTGGTAACATCTTAAATACCCAATAGTCTCATCACATCCTAATCATCTCCAGGAACTCAAGTGCATAGGATGCTTCCCTATGGAAAAATATGATGTGCCTTAAGATCCTATTAAGTTCAGTGACCTTTGAGCACCCAAATACATAAGATGCTACCATGTCATATCATCTTAGGTTCTCAAAAATCTTGACACATCCCAGTTATTTATGGGTACTTAGGTGTACAAGATGATGCCATGTGAAATCATCCCAGGTGCTTGGGGGTCTTGGCACATCCCAATCATCTCTGGTTACTTAGGTATGCAGGATGTTACCATGTGGAAAAATATCACATGCCCTGGGATCTCGACAAGTCTAGTAACCTCTAAGCACCCAAGTGTATGGGATGTTTCCATGTGGTAGCATCTCAAGTTCATGATAGTCTTGGGAAATCCTAGTCATCTCTAAGCATTTGAGTGCATGGAATGTTGTAACATGAAATAATATCATGTGCCCCAAGATCTTGATAAGTCTAATGACCTTTAGGCATTCAAGTGTATAAGATACTGTCATGTGGTATCATCCCATGTGCTCCATGGTCTCATCACATCCCAATCATTTCTAAGTACATGGGTACATGAGATACTACCACATGGTAGCATATAGAGTGCTTAGGGGTCTCTAGACATCGTAGTCATCTTTGATCACTTAAGCACATGAGATACTACCACATGGTAACATCTCAGGTGGTTGGGGCTCTCAACATATTCCAATCATCCTTGGGCACTTAAGTGCATGGGATATTTCTATGTGGTAAAATATCACATGCCCTATGATCCCAACAAGTCAAGTTACCTCTAGCACTTGGGTGTGTGGGATGCTACCATGTGGTAGAATCCTAGGTACCTAGGGGTCTCAGCATATCCCAATCATTTTTGAGAACTTGGGTGCATGGGATTCTACCACATGATAGTATCTTGGGTACCCAAGGGTCTTTGCACATCCCAATCATCTTTGGGTACTCAAGTGCACAACATATTAGCATGTGGTAGAATATCACATGACCAGGGTCCTAACAAGTTTAGTGACCTTTGGGCACTCAGATACTTAGGATGTTACCATGTGGAAACATCTGCACCACTCAAGGATCTTGACACATCCCAAACACATCCAAGAAACTAGGTGTAGGGGATGCTCTCATATGGTAGCATCTTGAGTGCCATGGGATCTTGACAAAGTAAAGATTTAGGTCTCTAAGGCCCCAAGATTACACCATGTGACACTATCTCAAAAGCCCATAAGCTCATATCATTAGCAGGAGTCACCTAAAGCACAAACAATCTAAGGCCTTGACCACTATAAATCTCCAAATTGGATCAATGGCTCGAAGGAGATGAGATCCCACTAAGAGAAGAGGTGGAGGGGCCCTAAATGAATTAAGGAGTGCCAAGTCATGAAAGTGTAGAGCCCTAAAAATATTAGTTTACTGTAAAATTTGCCAACATGCATTAATATCATTCATAATACCCATATACATTGTCAAAGTCATTAGATAGCCCCTAGGCAACACCATTGGATATGACTAATTCACTTTTGAGATATATATTTTTGGCAATGGCCTTTGAACTCAGTGTATAATCAATTTTTTCTTAAATATTATTTTAATAAAAAAATGAACATATATATTACTTCAAAATTATAATTTCATATCGAGAGTAACAAAAAAGTATTCCACAAACCTATATCATAAATTAAGATTATTAAACATAATGTTTTATAACACTAATTTAAATGAATATAAAATCAAATTCCTTAGTTGTAATTAATATTGTTGAAATCCTACTCAATACTAGAAAACAAAGGCAACACAAATGTTGATCAAATTTAAATTGTAATAACAAGTAACACAATTGTGCATCTCTATTTTCAAGTTGAAATTATTAAATCAAGTGTATATCAAAAAATTACAAACTAAAGCACAAACAATTTTTAATACAATTTCAGGGACTAGCCGCTACGTTAGTCAATTGAAATTATAAACATATATGAAATAAATGTTATTGTTTGCCCTATATGGTTGATCCAATAACATCCTGGTGGAAGAGATCTTGTGCACTTTTTACATCTAATATTTTAGCATGATACAATATACCTATTTGACAGTGAGAAACTAAATTCCTACTTCAAGGACATTTTTTAAAATAATATATTCTCTATTTGCTTTGCAACTTCTATGCCATCAAACACAACCAGAACTTGTGGGATCCTTTATAGACTATCTCAAAGTAGCCTCTTTTTTTAACTAATATTCTCAATGTACATGTGTTTCTAATAACCCTGGATATCATTGAATAGGTATAACTACAAACATGGTTAATACTTTTTATTGACATCAAACAAGAAACAATATCTTTTGAATTCACAATGTTTTGAGATATAGAGATGTTTCACTAGATTTACCTTCATCAATCCACCAAGTCCCACAATCCCTATAATCATGGTAGATTCACTCCATTTGCTTTGATATGAAATCTCATTTTGGAAATATCTAATGCCAAATTGGAAATAATTGGTTGTGTGTAAAGCATTAGAAGATAAGTAACTTATAATTAAATTTGTAAGACACCAACAATTATCAACATTTTTGCTATGTAATTTTAGAAATTCCTCTTGGCACATGGAAAAAAACACGCAACACATCCATTCCTTTCTCGACCCCACTTAGGTAGCCCTAACATAATATACAAATGAATCTCTCTAATCAAGTATTATAAAACATTTCGAATGATCTATTATATTACTATTAACATATTCAAAGCTCTATGTTATAATAGCCATTACTTATATTTTTTATCATTGTATTGAGCTTAAATTATAAAGTTATATACAAAATTTAATTTAAATGATTTACAATAAAAAATATCTCACACATAGCTATGTTTCCTCAACTCACACATTCACCATTGCTAAAAGGTTTTGACAATACATTCTGAATAAAACACTGCCATTTATTTTTGGTTTATCTAGTGATTTCTTTGTCAAATTCCATTTTTAAATATTAGTGATATCTTTGAAAATCATTACAAATTCACAATAATGCTATTACTAAAGGCAGGGACAAGCCACTAGGCAGCCCTTCTTATTAACACATTGGAAGCTCCCTATTTTTTATAATTAATTTTGTTTTATCAATAAATTTTATAGTGTATTAAACATAAAATTACAAATATATATAAAAATTTTCATGCATGAATTAAATAAATAAATTTAATTTAATTAGTAATTATATATAGTAATAAATTTAATAAATACATAAAATAATAATATAGTATTAGAATATTTTAAGGTTGTTGCATCATAAAAAGTGTCACTTTTTTTAAAAAATTGCATATAGTGACACAAACTGCATCAACATTAATTCGTGATGTAAAATGCATCACTAATTTGATGAATCTATTGAAAAACTATATTACGTCAAAATTTAAGGTTTTTAATTTCTGATGCAAATTTGTATTAGTGTTTGCGTCAAGATATAATGATAACTACTAACACAATTATAATAATGATTGTGTTGGATTGCACTCTTTAACTCTTTTTGGATTTGATAGTTGAAAATTATTGTTTTAACTTGGATTTAGTGTCCTTCAAACTTGGATTATGAATGCTCCTAATGATAGGTTTTTAATTTTGGAAGAATAGGAAAGATTTTCTCAATGTGTAATAGTGTATAGATATGTTCCAGATAAGTGCAACGTTCCTTTTGAATGAGACTTTGATTTGTTTATACATGATTAAAATTGGGTAATTTATCATGCAACTAACACACTAATAAAATTTGTTGACCCTAAGGTGATATTTGACTTTAAAAATAACCATTATTAGCAAAGGGTTGGTATCGACTAGATCAAGTATTGACTGGGGATACTAATCAAATATGGTGAAACTAACATTGTGTATAGGTTAACTAAATTAAGAGTTCAAAGTTATTTTTACATGATATTTAGTAGGTTTGAAACAACAAGTGAGGTTCATATGGTGTGTAATGATAAAATGAAAATGTCAACTCATAAGATAACATGTAAGTGTGAAAGAGTGGCATAACAAGACCTTGTATATATGCTCAAGTCATGAATGGTAAATGTGTATAAATCTTGTCATTATCTACTAATTATGGCCACATATTAGTTAACTATGTGCTTAATTTTTGGATCTAGGTATGTGCGACTGTCTGTGAGGGTTTACTGATTAATTTTGTGTAATGATATGCCATGTAAAATACCTACAAAATACAAACCCTTATTTATACATAATAAACATAATATATATTAGATCCCAAAAGGGAGAATAGGGTTAGGGGAATAGCTGAGATACCTTTATAAACCCTACATAATCTGAGTGTTGTCTACATATCCCAAATGAGCCTCAAGTTGATCTAGTTCTCCCTCCTAGGGTGAGAGTGTGATCCATTATTTTAAAACCATATAAATGTAGCTAGAATATTGATTGAAATAATGGATAATGGATGCCCTTGGCATGTATCAAACTGAATTTATACATGGCCTATGACTGGTGGAATGTATCAGAATTAAAACTAGAAGAAATAATGTTTTTTGCTTAGTGTGCAATATAATTTTCAAATGATTGTTAGATGGGTTCAAGTGAGTGCTTTGATGTGCTTATATAGGGAAATATTTGAAATGTTTATACCTACCTTGATAAAATTGTGGTAGGGGAAAATAAAACATTTGAAATTTAAAAATTTATTATTAGAGTGCCCAGGACAAGGTCACACTAATAGACAAAGGCCACAATGTTACCCTATCCAACCTAGCATGGTCCTATCCAAGAAGGACATAAATAATTGGAAATGTTGTGACATGTGCCTGTAAGCATATTAGGGATGTATGAATGATGTTATGATTATTTTCAAGATAATTTTTAGAGTAGTGCATGCTCTCTAGAGATTATAATTTAGTAAAATGGAAAATAGGCCAAGTGAGGTAAGGCTATCAAGATTAGATATTATCACGCACTCAATGATTAATTTTATGTGGATATATTTACCCCCATTTTATTCTAGTGTGTAATGAATTGAAATGATTAGAGTAAATTCCATGTGAACTTAGCTTTGTATACACACTTTGTCTTTGGATGTGAAGCTTGATCATGTAATATGCCTTAATGTGAAACCTTCAACAATGCCACTCAAAGTAGCGATTGTGTAAACATGTAAATTTAAAATTTAAGTTAAAATATTACACTTGTGACCATTTTTTACATACTTAACTCTATATCTATCTTAAGTACCCTTTTAATCACTTTCAATCACCTTACACACTCTTTTAAGATGATATATGAACCCAAAATGAACTTAGCCTTATATTTATCAGCCTAAAACACCTTTTAGGCCCTACCTAATACTTATCATGATGGTATCACCCATGTTACAAGATTACCCTATGAGACTATAGTGCACCACTCTAGTGCCCTTCCCCCTCTCCTATCTTCCCACCAAATAATAACTAATTTACCAAATTCAAAGCTATAGGAAGGTTGGTCCGTGTCCCTAGTGAGCCCCATTTGAAGGATTTTAAATGAGATGAATATATAAATAATTTTCAAACCATTTTTCAAAAATGAGGCTTCCATATCAAAAAATACTAGAATCACACTTACACACTAAGAGTAGAATACCTATTTCTCCCAATTCTGTTGCATAAACTCTAGTAGTCTAGAGTTCAAGTTTGAATGCATTTTATAGGTCAAAAGTCATGGTTAAGGCACTAATCACATAAGTATTTCACTAGAATCTATCACATTATACCATCAATTCACACACCACAGTAGGATGGGATAATTACATGAAGTTTGATTCCTCTTCAGGGTATTGGTATGTCGACAATGCTCAACACAGTGTGGTTAGGTATCACCCAAATTTAACCATTGAATCATTTTTACCTATTTATTTGGATTTGTATTCACATGTCAAAGAAGTAAAATTTTGAAGGAAAATTAGTTCCATAATGGTCTATGCAAGTGATTGTAATTTTTTGCACCAGATACAAGCTTTATTGATGAAGGCATAAAGAACCCAAAAACCCTGATTTCCTCACTACAAGTGGACATGTGAACATTAGGTTGGATAGGAGAAATACCTTTCTAGTGTCCTCTTCCCAACACTGTTGTCCATGCCCATATTTAGTTCCATATTCCTGATTCCAGTCACCAGACCTCTCTAAACAACAAGTTTTAGACCCTGATTCCTCATATAAACATAATTTACAACTGTCTTTTTTTCTCCTTACACTTTGCTATTTTTAATAAATTTCTAGACTATAGGAATTCCAAATCAATGAATGTTATCATTTTATATAATAATAATAATAATAATAATAATAATAATAATAATAATAATAATAATAATAATAATAATAATAATAATAAATTGTGAAATTATATTAATTTTGGATATTTTTAATTTTGAAAAGTTTTATATTATATTGCATTTTATTATTAGATTTATATCTCCCTATATTTTAATTTTAACAATTTAAATCTATTATTTTGATTTATTTTAATTTAAAATAGATTAAAAATTATAATAAACATGTTATTTTTAGAACATTATTTGTTCTTTTTTTACTTTTGTTTTTAGATTTCATTCAAATTTATTTAAATATTTGACACTAAAAGAAAACAACATTTAACCTTGGATATAAATTTGATACATAATGATTTAATCTTCTTCAATCTTGGATTTAATTTGACATTGAATAATTTATCTTGTTATCTTGGATAATATCTGAAACAAAAACTCTTTCTTTCAATCTCGGGTTAAAATTTGTTAACTTCTATACACAAAAATCTTTCAATTTTATTTGTATCTTTATTTTCTATTGCTTTTACTTGTTTTTATAAGCCATGTTCTTGCAATTTTAAAACTACTTTACAATTATCATGAAAGGATACACAATGATATTTTTACATATATGGTGGTATGAAGGGTTTACCTCAATACTCATAGCCATTATACAATATCAAATATGGACTTTAGTTTCTCCATATTTCATGGTATATCAAAAACACTTAGGATCCTTTATTTATACCATAAGAAGCCTATTTTATCCATTTGATTTTTGGTGCACCTAAGAGGAGCATATTGTCCAATGAAGTTACTCTCATTTTACCCCTGGAAATAAGGTTAGGGGGCTACAAGCATAATTTTACCTATGTAGTTAGTTTTTCTGAAACACTGGGCCACTACTAATTAATGAACAAGTAATTATATTTGAGAGCCCACATAGTGATTCAAACCTTTGCCTAGATCACCCTTATACCTTGATTTTTCCACACATTATATTCATAGTCATCATTTTTTCTTGATCACATTGTATTACATTCATAATGAGATCAATGAGTGAATCTCTCTTTTATATGCTACATAGGATTATGCAACTTATCATCACATCTTATATTACTTTTCAACATGGTATTCTTTATATTTTTAAAAGGATTCAATGTCAAGTCAATAAATAAGCTATAATAAATAATGTTTAGTCTAAAGATCTTATTATAAATGATTGCACTACTAAATCATGTCATTTCTCTGCTCCACTAGCTTTTGTTAAATCTGAAATGACTTGGGAGAAAGAGGAAGTATATGTTATACATTGTCTCAAATATGCAACTCCAAGAGATCATCCATTGCAACTCCAAGAGATATTTCATTGTCTCAAATCATGGCTCTCATTTAAGAACACAATATTCAGGAACAATTTGGTCCAGCTAATGAGGAAACATTTATGCAGTATCTTCATGAACATCCAGAAAAGGTTGACTCATTATTATATATTGCTAGAGATCTAAACAAAATAAAGGGTCCAAAGATAATATTCCCAATGTTGTTACATCTATCATTACATCCATTTTTATTTCTACACCTTTAGCTACTTTTATAGCACCATCTCTTTATTTGGGAATATCCAATCTTATGCCTACTCATGCTACCTACACTCTTATTACTTCTAAAAATGCTACTTTTATAATGTTCACTTCTTGCCTTACAAGTTAAACTATTTCACATTAATAAAATTATCTTTCATGATGTCCCCTCTATGGACTCATATTCTTTGTTACATAACCCTTTGGTACCCAAATTGCATCTTACCCATTACCAATTGCCTTTGTGGCTCTTAAGCTTTCTCTATATGAAGGCAAAGATGATCCTAAACAACATTTTCATTTATTCCATGTAGCTTGTCTAGATTATACAAATAATGGAAAATTTTTAACAAATATTTTTGTAAGAATTCTCAAAGAATATACACATACAAGGTTCTATGGTCTTCTTATTCAATGAGTAAAGGGTTTCAACACTTTGGAAAATCCCTTTTTATCATAATTTTCTATAAATATTGGTGAAAATTTATCATATGCTCAAATTTCAAAGTGAAAACAAGGATCTAATGAAAAAATTAGTTAATATGTGCTATGATTCAAGTCTATGCTAGAAAAAATGACATTTCAAATGGATGATAATGAGCACCAATATATATTTATTACTCAAAGTTTGCTATCTCCACTTCAAGATTCAATTATGTTTGATAAGTTCAAATATTTCAATGAACTATGCCATACAGTCAAAGAGTGTGAGGTCAAATTACTTGCTTTGGACAAGCTCAAGTATACTTCAAATTATTCTACTTCAAATGTTAAGTTCCAAAACAAGCTTAATTATAAGATAAAACCAAATAAAATCAATAATGAAACTAAGGTTACAGTTAATGCTATCTCATAACTAATACAAAAGCTTCAATAACAAGTTGCATCAAGGAGGAAGTTTTCAAGGTTACCTTCACCTCTTCATGTATTATTGTAAAATCTACTTGAATTGAATCTAATCACTCTTCCTCCACCAATGGAAGTGTACATGTCTAGGCCACAATCTAAAATTTTTGATGGCACTGCACATTATGACTACCATATGTGTATTGGGTATTATATAAATAGATGTTTTAAACTTAAGCACAAGATTAAATATCTTTTTGATGACAACATTATTGATATTAGTACACTGAATAAAGTGGATAAGCCATAAACCAATGACAATGTAAATCTCAAAATGTATAAAGATCATTTTCCAAATCATGAAGCAAATAGTATGGATAATTATGAAGTACATGATGCATATAATGTTCATCTTCTTCCTTCTACATATGGATATACACTTGATAGAATCATTGGTACAATTACAACCAAACAATAATCATGTCCTATGATTATATTTTATGATATTGAAATCGTTGATGATGATTCAGATAGACATACACTCTTTATTCAAGCATATGTTAACAAGAAATCCATACATAGTGTTATGATAGATAATGGATCAAGTGAAAATGTGTGCACTATAACACTTATTTACTCTCTTGGTTATACATATCAAGGTTTATAAGATACTTATAGAGTTGTCAAAGTATTTTATGGTCATACATAGGACAATCTTGTAAATTAGTGATGCCTTAATAATGGGGCCTCTCAGAGTGCCTACTTCATTATCAGTCCTACCAACCACAAGGGTATTTGATATGATACTATGGTACCCTTGGATACAAAATATTAGAGCAATGCCTTATACAATGCACATAAATATCTCAAATATATTCATGATAATAAAGTGGTCAAACTTCTAAGAATCTAATATGAATATTCATTAGAACCAATGTTATTTACTTCTACTGTAGAATAAATTCATGGCATAATTATTGAGAAACATGGTAATAAAATAGTTTACATAACTATTCAAGAACATATCTAAATATTCCAAAGTATATTCCAAGATTAGTTTGTCCATCTATTCATGAGCACGAGTATATTACATAAACATTTTATCCATCTACTTATGAGCATGATATAGCTCTGCATGAGCATATTCAGTTAATTCTAAAGATCATGGTATGTTCTCCTAAGGATAAAATGACACATAAAAAGATATTTTAATCTCCTAAGATACCATAGGTTATTTAGAGAGTTTCATCACAAGTATAGATTATTATATTTGCTCCTATGCCACATGAAGATATAGGCTTACATGGACATATGAGTAATGATTCAAAGGGTTATATTACAACATATGATCATAATTTAGAATCATATGCATCTACAATTGGCACTTATTCTTCATAATAGGTCACTCCTTGGTATCACGCCATGGGGTATACACCAATGCCCATCACTAATATAATTGGTTAAACTAATCAAATTATCCTTTGGTCCATAATTTCTTTGATTTTACTCCATTTCTAATTCTTATATCCCCATTATAAGCATTATAATAGCCCATTAGTTATATTTTTACTTTGGTAAATTTACATCTTGGTTTTCAAACCAATTCTAACAACCCAAAGTAAATATATTATCAACACTTTCAATGCTCATTCATGCTCACACTTGTATACTTATCATGTTAGAGCTTTACTTACACTTACATTATCAAATTTATCTCATGTACATTGAGTAACATGTACATTATTATATCTCTTAATCATTTATGCTATATTTTTATGATACATTTACACATACATTAGGTGCACATTACTTACCTTTCTTCTTGTCATACTATGTTTTAGCACCCCACTGTAGATTTTTTGAATCCCTTCCACTTACTCTATTTTTGAAGCCTTATTCCTCAAGAAATTTTCAATTCCTTTTTTTTAAATATTAAAAAATATTGACATTTATTAATAATTCAAAAACATTTAAATGTGTTTAAAATTTTAAAAAAATTAAAATTTCTTCAAAAATTCAAAATCAGGACCTAAAAAGTATTTTCAATTGTTGTTAGCTTACTTGCTTACATATAATACTTATTTTATATTATGAGGATAACATATTACATTTTAAATACACATTTATTTTTATGAGGTATTTGCATGTGATACATGACATATTTTTACATGGTTTTGATGTTGGGCTTTCATTATTACCCACCAACCTTGTTAAGTTGGGGGCATCTTTTCATTCTTTATAAACAATTCAATAGGTTGTATCTATACAAAAAAATTCTACCATGTTGAGTTACGTATTATACAAATGTTTTAATAATCACTCATACTCTACATTATGTTACATTAAAATATTATTTACTAACAATGAAATGGATCTATATGGTGGATGTAGACTAGTTTCAAATGTTCTATGCTTATTTCTTACTTTATTGCATAGTAAGTTACAACTTGATTACTTATTTTGTTTGGCCCTTGAGATTGTATGTTTAAATTATTGCTTGCATGGCATAATTATTCCATTTACATGTGGCCCTTGGCCTTGTGTGTTTATGCGACATGCACATATCCCTTATATGTGACACTATATGAAAATTACGTGACATTGTATGACATTACTTGTATGTCCATTCCTTAATACTATAGTGCCATGATTTTGTTGGGTGAATATTTTATCACCAGCTAACTAAGAGGAAAAATAGGTTGTTTCAACCATAGCATAATGAGATTCATTAGCCAATTGTGCAGGTTTATCACATCAAAAGGGGACAAATCTCTCCTCTCATCAAGGGGAGGTTCCCTATAAATATGAGGTGCTATATACTATATATATAGGCTGAAAATAACACTCAGGGTAGGATAACACCATCCATCCCAATTTTTTCAGAGATGATGTTCACAGACAAAGAAAAAATCCTGGTGAAATGACAAAAGGCACTTCTCTTATTTCAAAAGTGGTCTGTAGCAAATAGTAGGAATTTTTTTTGGTAGTGATAAGCAAATGCAACAGGGCACAATAACCAATAGAATGAGGTGTAGCACAAAGTATCCACCTCAACTGCCAAAGAGTGAAATATGAAGGACAATGGGGGCACAAAGTCCTCCCAAGATCCTTTACATAGAAACAAACTAAAAACACACACACTAAAGACAATTGTGGCAGCTCAAAGTCTTACCACAGTTGGCTTCTAAACACCTTCTAGGTTACTTCCACTAGTTCTACTTATTTAACTAAATGGACAAGAATGCATTCAGTAAATAGACATAAGAACAATTTCCTCAACAACACAAGCTATTCCAGCACAAAGTCTGAAAAGTCACTTGCTTTCTCATTCAAATAACAAAATATGATTAACAATCTGAGCTCAAAGTCTTAGTAATACCTTTCAATTTGGGTAGAGTTTTGCTTCTGATAACAAAAAGATCTCCTTTGCATAAAATAAGAGATTACAATATATAGCAACCAAGAAAGACTTGGCATTTTGTTTCATGGAATGGCCCATGTTGCATTCAATGCCTTGAATGCATTTTTAGTTCTGTCAAGGGGCCATGCTAGAACAGGGCATTGGCCTTAACTGTGGCATGTCAATTAATCTCAAATATCTCCTCCAATGTATGGGCTGCCTAGTATTCTTCTTGATATTAGCATAGCTGTCCACTTTGCCTTTACTCGATGGAGAGAAATAGGTTATATCCTTGAGTGCTTGCGCTCTCTGATGTCCACCTAGTGGACTGTTCCACCTACTGGAATAACTTTCCTACAATTATTTCTAGTCTTTCCCTCTTATTCCCTCTTCTCTTAACACATTTATTTATTCCTCATGATCTAAGCTCTTGGGCTATCTCTTCCCTTTTTGTATGCTCTTTCAGCTTCTTCTTCAATTGGTCACTAATTTTGTTCTCAGGTCCACACCACATTTAAAAATAAATGAGCATTTTGTTACCTTGAATTTGACATACATGGGGATGTCATTGGTCACTTGGTCACTTGAACCATGTTGAACCTTGAACCTTTGAACCATGAGAGAGTTCATTAGTTCAATGGTTCAACGGTTCAGGTGGTCTGGGCGGTCCCTTGGTTCAATCATCTTTTTGGTTCAATCAGCACTTTGGTTCAATCGGCTCCTTGGTTCAATCAGTTGAACCATCTCTTCAAACTTTTCTCTAGAATCTTCTGCTTCCTTCCTTTGCTTGAAGCTTCCTTGTGAACTTTGAACTTCTTGAACTGGTTGAACCATTTGAACCTATGAACCATTTTGATTCAAAGTTCAACGGTTCAACGGTTCATTCTCTTTATTTGAATCTTTTATTCCTTCAAAAAATTTGGATCCTTTTCTTTTCTATTGAACTCGTTGAACCTTTGAACTTTGAACTCTTTTGGTTCAAGGTTCAATGGTATAATGGTTCATTCTTTTCTCTTCAAATCCTTTATTCTTTTGTTTAAGTCTTTTGATTTTATTGAGCTCATTGAACCTTTGAACTCATTGAACCATTTTGGTTCAAGGTTCAACAGTTCAACAATTCAACCTTAAATCTTTGAAGCCTTGTTTTATTTAAGTCCACCGAACTTATTAAACTTTTGAACCTTTTCGAAGCACTTAACTCTTTAACTCTGTCGATGGCATTGAACCTTTGAACTCATTAAACCTTTGAACCTTTGGAAGTAGGATTCAATGGTTCAATATTTTGTTTGAAGCTTGTTGATAAGTCTTTTGATTGAACTTTGGCATTGAACCAGCCTTGAAATGCCTAAGTGTTTGGAACTTGTTTCTTTGTGAGATCTCACCTGTTGAAGTTGTTGAATCTGTTGAACCTGTGAGTCCCTTAGCTAAAAAAGCTTGAATAATTAAAGAATTAGAGTGCTCAAAACATTTTTTGAGAAGGAAAGAGAGAATTTTGGTCCTACAGGACCAAAATAGTTGATATGTTGTTCCCAAAAATGAGTGACAGATTTTGGGAACAACAGCTAGCTCCAATTAGGGAACTTCCATTGATTGTAAAAACAATCGAAGGTAGTAAAAACCAAAATCTCCAGTGCCTTCAATTATGCCATTGGGATACGGAGTCATGCTACCCAAAAAGAAAGGCTCTAAAAAGAAATGAAAATGAACAACACAAAATAGAACTAAAGACTATACAAATATACATATGTACAATTGATGTCACCTGATACTTCAAGGATTGAAGTGCTTCAGATGCTACCCACTGTGAGGCAGTGAAAAGGGTGTGCCATCTTGATACTTTAACAGGAAACTATTTTCACCATTGAGTTGATGAATAGTAAATGGGCCTCTCCATAAGGAATCAAATTTCCCATGCATTCCCTTTGGTTCTCTTCTCTTGTCCCATAATAGAACTTGATCACCAATCTAAAAATCATGAGTTTTTACTTTCTAGTCAAAGAGCTTCTTCACCAAAATTTGATGTGCATCAATTCAGTCCACCACCATAGTGTGTTATTCATCCAGCTCAGTCAAGCACATGATCCTTTTATCGATGGAGCTTTCATATGTCTGATCTTCGACCACCTTTGCCAATTTTAGTGTTAGAAATTCTAGGGTGATTGGTATCTCTGCATTGAGACCATAAAAAAGTTAGAATGGTGACATCCCTATCACCCTTTTGGGTGTAATTCTATCTGCCCATAAAGCATCAAATAATGCTTTATGCCAAGTTCTTTGATTGTCATCAACCAGCTTCCTGATGATGGTCACTAGGTTTTTGTTGCTCGATTCTGCTTGGCCATTCCCTTGTAGAAAATAATCATAAGAGTGGGAGAGGGTAATCCCATTATAAAAATAGAATTGGGTAATCTCATGAGAAGAGAAATAGGCTACATTATCAGTCATAATCTTGGTTGGGACCCCAAACTTGGAAATGATGTTTTTTTTGAGGAAATTGCATACTACTTTTGAAGTAGCATGCTTGGTTGGAATAGCTTCCACCCATTTGGTGAAGTAATATGTGGCTGTGAGGACATAATCATGTCCAACACTTGAATATGGGTTCATAGCACTAATGAAATCGATTCTCCATTACTAAAATGGCTCTTTTATTACCACTGGCTTGAGAGGTAATGCAGCCAATTTGGGTCTTCCAATAAACTAGTAGCATAGTTCACATCTTCGTACCCATTTGTATGTGTCTTGAAATAGGGTAGGCCAATAATATCGGCTCAAAAAATCTTATGGGTAGTTACAAGTGCAGAAAAATGTCCTCCACAGGCCAAATTATGGAAAGACTCCAAAAGTTGGTTATGTTTCTCTTTATCCACACAGTGAAGGAACACCCCATCAAGGTTTCTCTTATACAGGCCATTGTCACATAGGACAATATTGATAGCTTTTAAGTTAATTTTCCTCTATTCTCAACAAGATAGGTGAGGACACTCACCATAAGTAAGAAAATGAGCAATACTCGAATACCACTCATTCATGGTGGAGACAAAGAGGATTGTTGGTGTGTCTTCAATTTCTACTTCTTCATGCCCTGTTTCTTCTGGTCTGTTATCAGTAATCAATTAGTAGAGACCCCTTTCCCACACAAGCTTCATTGGTTTGATAACAAAATCAAACTCCTAGATTTTAGCAATCTAATTCCCCTTTTTGGTTCCAAACTCCTGCTGAGTTAATTTGGATTTGGCTGTGGTATTAGGAACCAGGGTAATAATGTGTGAATTCAGGATGTAAAAATGGAAGTGCTTTACTACCTTTATCACTACATAAACATGCTTCTCCAGATTTGAATGTTTTAGATCATGAGCTTTGAGAGGACAGCTCATGAAGGATATGGTAGTTTCCACGCCTTCTTTGTTTTGTTGATCCAAAATTACTAAAAGTGTGTGCTTGAAAGCATAACTGTACATTGTGAAACCTTTGGTATAATCTAGACAAACCATAATTGGGGCATGGGCGATAGCTATCTTGATGTCTCAAAATGCTAATTTGCCTTCTTCAGTCTAGCTGAAATTGGCCCTTCCATTCATCATGTTCACAATGTGGCGAGTCTTCATGGTGAACTCAAGAATGAACCTTCGTACAAAATTCACCTTTTCGAAGAAAGAGTGAACTGCAGTCTTACTTGTGGGTAGAGTAAGATCCTAGATGGATTTGACCCTTTCTAAGTCAATCTTTATGCCTTCTCGAGATACAATGTGTTTGAGAAGTTTCCCTTCTGATACCTCAAAAATATACTTCTTGGGATTTAGAGAAATGTCATTATGGCGACATCAATCTAGCACTTGTTGCAAATAGCGTACATGATCAGGATGATGCTTGGAAAATACTGTTAAATCATCAAGTTACACCACAATGAACTTACCCATTTCATCTTTAAAAGTAAGGTCCATTGCTCTCTAAAAAGTGGCACCAGCATTTATCAGGCCAAATGACATTCTTCAATATGCAAAGGTGCCCCAAGGTGTGGTGAAGGCAGTCTTATGTTGGTCTGCTTCACCAACTTCTACTTGATTGTACCCTGAGAAGCCATCTAGTATTGATAACATCTCTGAACCAGTCACCATCTTAAGGACTTGACCAATGATGGGCAGAGGGTAATTATCCTTTAGGGAGGATTTATTCAAATTCTTGAAATCCATGCAGAGGTGAAATTTGTCATTCTTTTTTCTCACAGGAACTATGTTTACAATCCATGTGGAATGATGGATTGGGAAAATTATTCTAGCATTTAGCATTTTCTATATTTTAGACAAAATAGTACCTGATATCTTTGGATTATACTGCCAATATTTTACTTGTAAGGCACCAAATCACTCTTGAGAGGAATTTCATGGCAAATTTATTTAGGCTTGAGTGACTTCAAATCATCATAGGAGTATGCCAAAACATCCATGTAATGGCGAAGCAAGGTAGTAAATTTGAGCTTCTCCTCAGGAGTGTAGCACTTCCTAATGTTAACCATCTTGGGATTTTTCTTAGTACCCAAATTTATTTGATCAGACTCCTGGGAGGATCTTGAATCCATTTGTTGCTATTTGATGAACCTATCATGCTTGTCAAATAGTTTCTCAAGGGAAACCAATCCTTTGGGAATTTTATTCCCATTTAACTATAGGAATTCTTCACCTATGTCTGAAATTGTTTTAGGGGCTGATTCAAGTTTCTGAGGCTCACTGCCTTCGAAGTGAAGTTGTTCAAAGTTGTCTTTTTGTTCCAGAAAGGTGATGATTTGGTTGTCACTATTGAACACTTGTCAATGATTGGCATTATTAGGCACAGTTGGTCAAAAGACCAATTTGATAGTGTACCTATCTCCCTTAAAATCTAGGTGAAGAACCAAAAGAGTTGTAGAAATAGCTAATGCATCAACTCAGTGATTGAATTCCCTGGGTATTGCAGAGATGCTGAAAGCATCAAAAGTTTTAATTTAATCCCAAACTAGATTGTGGTAATGGTGTAATCTCTTATTTTTGGTTTGGTAGAGGTTCCTGACCTAGCAAAACACCAGCTCAACATCTCCTTTTGTGTGAAGGAGTTTGACACCCCTATCTTGATCAGCCTTTAATCTGAGTAGCAGTGATTCATATTCAGCAGTATTGTTGGTGTTGTTAAACTGTAATTTATAAGAATAGGGGAAAATATCTTCCTGAGGAGATATCAACATAATCCCATCCCCCAAATCGGTATAAGAATAGCTGCCATCAAATTTGAGAATCCAGACATTATCAAAAACTGACCTTTCTTTAGATTTTTCTTCATTTGGAGGGGAGGATTCCTCTGGGCTTGCACTGTGCTTTATTAAGTCTTATATTGTTTTGTCTAAACCAATTTTTAAATTGTCATCTTTATAATTTTCATCAACTAGGACATGAACATCCTCTGTAGTTAGGAAGTAATTACGCACACTTGAAAACTTAAATAGAATTTGAGCTTCAGGTATTGATGTTTGAGTGATAATGTATTTTGCCTCCTTCTCAAGGAGCAATCTCTACATGATGCTTTTGACTAGGATCCTTGCTTCAGATAGGTCCATACTTAACTCACCACCAACATCCTTTCAAAAAATTTGCCCAAGAAGAATGTCGTATGAGGCTGGGACATCGGCCACCAAGACTCTCGTCTTAATTCTCTTATTTGAGAATGTCGTAAATGCAAATTGGGCATCCTTGATTTGTCCCAGTAGTGGCACTTATTTATTCTCCATAGAGAAACATCTCCCAAAGGTCTTAGTTAGTGTGAGTCTAAGAGATTTTGCCACTTTGATAGGCATGACATTGTCAGAGGCACTTGAGTCTATGATACAATTATTTAGCTAGTGTCCATTTATCAGAAGGGAGACATAAAATGGTTATGTCTTCTTGGGAGTAGTAGGAGAATTAATGACAAGGTTATTGTAGGTGAATGTGGGAGTCAACTTTAGAACAAATAGTCTTGTAGGGATGGTTTTATTCTTTACGCACTAAACCAACTTATCCAACTGCTCATGGTTGGATTGTAGGAATTCAAATTTAGACATTTGAATTTTGGTTTTCTTGACATGGTAGATTATATCAAATGTCTAAAACAAATTAGGAATAGGGGAAGGCAATTCATCCTTTTGGTTTTTAAGAGGGGGGTACTAATCTACGTAATTAAAGCTAAAGGTGAAGGCATACTTGAGGTACTTAATTTTTTAGCGATCATCAAGTCCTCTGATTGAAAAGGTAGAGTGGTTCCCCGCTTAGAAATTTAAATTTTTGGTTGAGGTCACTCCTCTATTTTTTTCTTATCAGCTTGTTGGGCTGACTGGTTCTGGGATCGGGTGAATACAGCGTATGACCCATTAAACATTTCACTTTTACTTCTGGGTTCATCCTGGTAATTCAAGAAACTGATGTTGGAGTTGCCAACTAATTCTTCTTCTCCCTCTATGAAGAGATTAGCATCATCTTCTAGGTTTAACTCAGGCTAGAAGGAGAAATCAGATTCTATTTTGAGATATCTAACTGCTAAGTTGGCTAGTGTTGCTTCAATGGCAAGCTTCCCCTATGGGAGAGGAAGATGATTTGGTTACTCTTGATTTCTGGCAACATTGCTTTGATATGACTGATTGGGGAATGTCCTCCTTGGTATATCTCGGTACGAAGGAGCAAAAGACATCCCTTGCACCATTTGCTTTCTAAGAGCTAGCAACTCATTTTCCATCTTTTGCACCATTAGATTAGTGGTGCCTGTAGATGAATATTCAGATGATGAAGAAGATTTGCCTCTATTAAGATCTCTTCTTATCTTCCTTTCCAAGATGAGATCATCTTCCACTTCATTCACCAAATCTTGAAGCTGAGAGTTAATGAAGAAGCATTTGAGATTCTCAACTGTTGGCTGAGTAATGGTAGGAATTCTATTCCTCAACTTGTCAAATTTGGCAATGAAGTCCCTCATAGGTTCATGAGGCTCTTTCTTTATTTGTGTGAGCTAGGCTAGTAGGGCATGCACATATTTTGCAAGCTTGAACATGACTTCAAATTTGGCTTTAAGGGTGTTCCAGTCAGTCACAGTTTATGGTTGCAAATAATAAAACTAGTCTGTAGTAGCACCTTGTAATGTTTCTACGAACAACCTAACTGTTATGTGTTCATACTCCACGCCTATCAGCCCACAGGCTATGTTGAAGGCTGTAATATGTTCATCAGGATGAACTCTCCCATCACCAAAGAACTTGGGGAAATTCTTCCTTGAACTGTGAGGTAGCTCATGTAAAGGTGGAGTTAGATTAAGTGGGCCAAAAGAGTTACCCCAAGGGCCTTGAACTGCCATGATTTGACTACTGAAGGGAGGCATAACAAATGTCTGAGGGGTGTGTATTTACAAAGCTTTGCTAACAGTAGAAATGGATGCTTTGCTTGGTAATGGAGACCTAATTTTGGTAGGAAAAAACTCTTGGTTTGTTGAAGGTGAGATAGTAAAGGGAAAGGATCAAAATCACTTTGTTGTACCAACTCGAATACAGGGTCAACAATACCTTTAGATATCTATCTTCGCATATACCATGGATTTGCCAGATTATAAAGTAATAATGGGAAAGATCTAGAACTACTTCAATTTGAAGCTTGAGGCTTCAAACTGTGTGTTCAATCCCCAATGGAGTCACCAAAAATTATTGGGTGAATATTTTGTCACTAACTAACTGATGGGCAAAATAGGTTGTTTCAACCATAGCATAAGGAGATTTATCAGCCAATTGTGCAGGTTTACCACATCAAAAGGGGACAAATCTCTCCTCTCATCAAGGGGAGGTTCCCTATAAATATGAGGTGATATATACTATATATATAAGCTAAAAATAACACTCAGGGTAGGATAACAACATCCATCTCTCTTTTTTTAGAGATGATGTTCATAGACAAAGGAGAAATCTTAGTGAAATGCTAGAAGGCACTTCTCTTCTTTCAGAAGTGGTTTGTAGCAAACAACAAGAATTCTTTATGGTAGTGATAAGTAAATGCAACAAGGCACAATAACTAGTAGAATGAGGTGTAGCACAAAGTCTACACCTCAACCACCAAATAGTGAAATACAAAGGACAATGGGGGCATGAAGTCATCCCAAGATCCTTTACATAAAAACAAACTGAAAACACTCACACTAAAGACAATTGTGGCAGCTCAAAGTCTTCCCATAGTTGGCTTTAGGACACATTCCAGGTTACTTATACTAGTTTTGCTTATTTAATTAAATGGACAAGAACACATTCAGAAAATAGACATAAGAACAATTTCCTCAACACAAGCTATTCCAGCACAAAGTCTGAAAAGTCACTTGCTTTCTCATTCAAATAACAAAATATGATTAACAATCTGAGCTCAAAGTCTCAGTAATGCCTTTCAATTTGGGCATAGTTTTGTTTTTGATAATAAAAAGATCTCCTTTGCATAAAATAAGAGATTACAATATATAGTAGCCAAGAAAGACTTGGCATTTTGTTTCATGGAATGGCCCATGCTGCATTCAATGCCTTGAATGCATTTTCAGTTCTGTCAAAGGGCCATGATGGAATAGGATGTCAACCTTAACTATGGCATGTCAATTCATCTCAAATGTTTCCTCCAAAGTATGGGTTACTTGGTCTTCTTTTTGAAATTGGTGTTTCTGTCCACTTCACCTTTACTCGATGGAGAAAACTAGGCTGCATCCTTGAGTTCTCGCGCTCTTTGATGTCCACCTGGTGGACTGTTCCACCTACTGGAATAAATTTCCTACAGATATTTTTGGTCTTTCCCTCTTGTTCCCTCTTCTCTTAATGAATGTTATTTCTTCCTCATGATCTAGGCTTTTAGGATATCTCTTTCCTTTTTATAGGCTCTTTCAGCTTCTTCTTCAGCTGGTCGCTGAGTTTGTTCTCAGGTCTGTGCCACATTTGAAAATAAATGGGCATTTTGTTACCTTGAATTTGACATCTATGGGGATATCATTGGTCACTTGGTCACTTGAACCATGTTGAACCTTGAGACTTTGAACCACGAGAGTTCATTAGTTCAATGGTTCAATGATTTGAGCGACTTGGGTGGTCCCTTGGTTCAATCAGCTTTTTGGTTCAATCAGCTCCTTGGTTCAATCAGTTGAACCATCTCTTCAAACTTGTCTCTGTAATCTTCTGCTTCTTTCCTTCACTCGAAGCCTCCTTATGAACTTTGAACTTCTTAAACTGGTTAAACCCTTTGAACCATTTGAACCTATGAACCATTTCGGTTCAAAGTTCAATGATTCAACAGTTCAATCTCTTTCTTTGAATCTTTTGTTCCTTAGAACTTTTTGGATCCTTTTCTTTTCTGTTGAACTCATTGAACCTTTGAGCTTTGAACTCTTTTGGTTCAAGGTTCAATGGTTCAATGGTTCATTCTTTTCTCTTTGAATCCTTTATTCTTTTGTTTAAGTCTTTTGATCTTATTGAACTCATTGAACCTTTGAACTCGTTGAACCATTTTGGTTCAAGGTTCAACGATTCAACAGTCCAACCTTCAATCTTTGAAGCCTTGTTTTCTTTAAGTCCACTAAACTTATTGAAATTTTGAACCTTTCTAAAGCACTTAACTCTTTAAGTCTATCGATGTCGTTGAACCTTTGGAATCGGGGTTCAATGGTTCAATCTTTTGTTTGAAGCCCACTAATAAGTATTTTGATTAAACTTCGGCATTGAACCAGCCTTGAAATGCCTAAGTGTTGGGAACTTGTTTCTTTGTGAGAGCTCACCTGTTGAAGTTGTTGAACTTGTTGAACCTGTGAGTCCCTTAGCTGAAAAAGCTTGAATAATTGAAGAATTGGAGTGCTCAAAAAAATTTTGAGAAGGGAAGAGAGAATTTTGGTCTTGCAAGACCAAAATAGTTGATATGTTGTCTCCAAAAATGAGTGATGGATTTTGGGAACAACAGGTTCATATTATGCATTACTCCTACTCTTTACTCTTTATTTTGTACCATGATACATATCATGCACATATTTATTATGTGTTTTAGTGATATGTCAATCTAATATATGTTTCATTTGCAAACTCAATGTTATATTTAATACTATGATGCAATCTAGTTCAACTATGTAAATTACTATTACATGATTATATATTTCATCTATTTCAATTATGTTTTGAGATAAGTGACTTGTATGCTATGTATCTCATCTCAAAAAGGGGGCATCACAATGGGATTTTCTTTAGAAGTCAAGTCCTCATGAACAAATTTTAGATTTGTAAGACTATATAATTTTATAAATTATAGATTGATTCAGAATTCTTAGATTATGGGGGCATGTGATATGCATATGTAGTCATTCTTATAGTTACAATTGGAATGTTTTAATAGTTTCAAAGTTTAAATGGCATTCAATACAAGTAAAATACATGGAACATGATATTCATTCATGTTAAATTTACTATATGATAATTTGAAATTTCTCAAGTGTAAAAGATTCAAAGTTTCAATTAAAATCTAGATCTATATACAAAAATGTGATTTGTTTTCATGTTGAAAATGCGAAATGTTAGATTTTAGTGACACTCAATGTCTATAGTTAAAATTTTTCTATGTCATGAGTGACATTTGGTAGTTTCATCCCTTTAATTATTTTACAGAGTAATCTGCATAGTCATATGATAGTTGGAGCATACAATTTTTACAACTCAAGAGTATTCAAATATTTTCAAATTAGGACTTGATTACTCTCAATTCACCACAAGTTCATTTTTTTTAAATGCCTCAATAATGGGGTAAGCACTTATCCAATTTCAATTTACAACGTATTTACATTGAATACTCTTTTAGGTGTATATTTTTTTGGCTCTCTTTTCAAATTTCAAATTTTAAGTTTCAAATGTTTAACTCTTCAAAAAGAAAACTCTATTTAATAAAATTTTAGGTTTTATGTGAAAAACGTAGATAACAACACTACTATAAAAAATTAGGAGAATAATATAAAAATTATAATATTCACTAATTTGAAACTACTGTATTCTGGAAAGTTACTAAAAATAAAAAAGTATAAGGAAAAAATAAAGACTTAGTTGGAAATTGTGCCTCTGAAAGGAATCAAGTTCTAAAACTTGTTGTGTAGAGAGGTCTAGTGATTGGAATCAGGAATCTAAAACTAAATATGGGCCTGAATAAGATCATTCGGAATAATAAACTAGAGGGGTGGCAACTTAGGGAACTCCTATCCACTTGTAGTGAGGAAATCAAGGTTTCTAGGTTTTTTGTGCCTTCATCTTTAGAGCTTGTATCCAATGTGGGAGCTTAAAATCACTTGTGAAGACCATTATATAACAAATTTTCCTTAAAAAAACTACCTCATTTACATGTGAATACCAATGAAAATCAATGGTAAAAAAGGATTCAACGGTTGAAGTTGGGTGAGATCTCAACACCTCATGTGTTGAGCACTGCCTACATACCAATACTCTGAAGAGAGATCAAAATTCATGTAGTTATCCTATGCTACAATGGTGTGTGAATAATTGGTGCAATGTGTTAGATTTTGGTTCAATACTAGTGTTATTAAGTACCTTAACTATGACTTGTGACATGTAGAATGTATTTTGACATTATCTCTAGGCTACTAGGGTTGTATGCAATCAAAAGTAGGATTAATAGGTATTCTTCTCTTAGTATGCAAATGTGATTTTGTTGATTTTTGATATGAAAGCCTTTGATCCAAAACTCAAAAGTTTTGGTTGATAAATATTTCAATAGCATATAAATAACACAGTAATAATGAATTCTCTGAGAAGAGATGTAGTATTAATCAAGATCGCAATACAAATATATGCTTATCTCTGGGAAGAGATGTCTGTCTTCACATTTTAGGTTACCTCTTAATTTATACACATATTGAAAGCATGGGGAGGATGTGTAAGGTCACCAATATTGAGGGAGATTAAGTGGTTCAACTTCCAAGATTTAAAACAATACAGAATTTGAGGAATTACTATTTTTAGAAACTTACTATTTTTAGACTACACTACTAAAATTGAAATTTGGGGCACTTCCATTGGGTTTTTTGGGGTAAAAACTCATTGAGCAGATCTCAATTCCATCTCATGACATTCTCCTCATTCTTATCTTTCCAACGGTTTAAGCGATGAGTCAATTGGAGCTATGGTGCAAAAGGTATGGCTCTCGGAAGTTCCGTCATCAATTGGGGTGGAACTATCACTAGAATTATCGCCTAAATTGTTGCCTGGATCAGCCTCATTTTTAAAAAATGGTTTGAAAAGTGTTTATATATTCATATCATTGAAAATCCTTCGAAAAGGGCTTTATTAAGGACATAGTTTGACCTTCTTATAACTTTTAATTTGAAAAATTAATAGTTAATTGGTCGGAAGATAAAAGAGGGGGGAAGAAAACTAAAGTGGTGTGTTATAGTCCCCTAAGGTGCTCTTGTCCAATACATTATTTCATCATGTTGAGTTTTAGGAAGTGACTAAAAGGTGTATAAGGTTGGTAAGGATAGGTCTAATCTCATTCATGGGTCATATATCAACTTAAAAGAGTGTGTAAGGTGGTTGAAAGTGATAAAAAAAGGTCCCTAAGATAGGTCTAGATCTAAGCATGTAAAAGATTTGTCACAAGTTCATGATTTTAACTTAAATGTTAATTTTATGTGTCTATTTTCCCCATTTTATTCTATTAATTCAAAAAGTGAAAGTGCTAGAGTAAAAGTGAAAAAAGTGCATACCTGAACTTACCATGGGAAGGAGTATTAGATGTAGGCCACAATGTTGAATTGTGCTCCATACAAGACATCTAGTGAAAGATATGTAATATCAAGAATTAAAAGATAAAAAGGTAGAAAGGGACAAGGAACAAATAACTTGATTGAGTAAACAAATCATTGTGCTTTTTCTTTTGCAAAAACTAGTGATTGTGGTGTGTTACAATTGTATTAACATTACATAGCTTGAATTGGACTGTGCATGCCCCAATACTTATCAATAATTGGGTGTGCTCAATAAATCAATTGTGATTTACTCCATCATTGTCATCCTATAGTAGTGGAGTATCTTGAAATCTTTTTATGAATCCCTATATATATATATATATATACAATGAAAAAATTGGTGCACTAGTAAAATGAAAAAAGTGGTGCAGATACTAGTGCATAAACTAGTATAGATATATGTGAAAATAGAAAACCAATCACTGTAGATGGAATAAGGTGAAATATTGGTATAAAATTGGCACAAAATTGGTACAAACACTAAGTATAATTTGGGTCTCATGTATACAACATGGAAAATTTACATGAATTGTCATTCCAAAATTGGTGTAAAAATTGGTGCAATGAGGAAGTAATGTGTCATGCACATGCCCCCAACTAGTCTCTAGTGCATATAGATTTTGATACTAAGTAAAAAATTATGATTCTAAGAAGAAACATGTGTGCCAAACCAGAACAACATTCCATACATGATTGCCTCCAAACTGAGTAAATATGAGATAAACTATAATCATGAATAATTCTAAAAACTAAAACTGTGAAACTGCTGAGTAATGGTATGAGTAAATTGAGGTTCTAATAAATTTGAGAAATATTTGTTTTTTAGGCATTTGGACAACAATGATAAGGAAACTAGAGCAATGCTC